>OZ030015.1:37589956-38049956 GCA_964023405.1 Apodemus agrarius | reverse complement strand
TCTGGTTTGGTTTGTGTAAACATGTTTTTGTTTTAAGTAGATAGGGTTTTTTTTCCTATCCCCAGCTAGCTCCTAAATGAATGAGACAGAGACTCTAAGATTTATTTGATTACCTTTACACTGCAATAGCTGGGCAGTCGTAGATCTATGCTAGTCCTCTAAGCTAATCTGGCTAGTTCCTAGCCAAATTCCCCAAGATACTTGCACTTTAGTATTGGTCTGCCTCTCTAGGATACAGGTGTGTTCTCCCATAATGTCTTCTGAACCCCTTCCTCCTGGTGAATTCTCTCTTCTCTCTCTGTCTCTCTGTCTCTGTCTGTGTGTGTGTGTGTGTGTGTGTGTGTGTGTGTGTGTGTGTATCTTTGTCTATTCCTGTCTCTGTCCATGTCTCTGTCTCTCTGTGTGTGTATCTCTCTCTCTCTCTCTCTCTGTCTCTCTCTCTCTCTCTGTCTCTCTCTCTCTCTCTTTCTCCCCCCTTCCCCTAACTGTTGGAAACCCAGCCCTATTTTCTCTTCTGTCCAGCCATTAGCTAATCAGCTTTTATTGACAAATCAGAGAATAAAAGGAGAGCCATGTTTACACAAATTTGAAACAGGAGATACTTGGAATAAGCATTTCGATACATGTCTGAATCTCAACAAGATAAAGGGGCACAGAAATCAGCATTTGAATATCACAAGGATAAATTTACACAGTACAAGCAAACATTATACCCACTGGTTTGCTTCGTTTCTTATTTCACTAGAGTTTGAAAAAAAATACTTAATTTTATTTATGTACACGGGTGTTTTGTCTGCATGTGTCCCCATGCACCATGTGCAATGCAGTGCCTGGAACAGCCATTACAGGGTCTCAGGTCCCCTGGAACTAGATATAAACAGTTGTTAGCTACCATGTGGGTGCTGGGAACTGAACCAGGGTCTTTCGGAAGAGCAGCTAGCACTAATAATCTACTGGTCCTCAAAAGACAGCTTTGTGTTTGGTTGGTTGGTTTTGGTTTTGGTTTTCAAGACAGGACTTCTCTGTGTAGCCCTGGCTGTTCTGGAACTTGCTCCGTAGACCAGGATGGCCTCAAATTCACAGAGATCCCCTTGCCTCTACCTCCCAAGTGCTTAGATTAAAGGTGTGCACCATTACCTACTGGCAAAAGACAGCTTTTAAAGAGCTAGCTCTTATGATTTATCTAGGAGTTCCCTCTGGAACCCAGGCTGAGGATCAGTCAGGAAAGGCAGCTGTGCTCACACAACTCTGTTCCCAAGAGAAATTCCCTTGTTGCTGTAATAAAACGCCAGACAAACTCAACTCAAGGAAGAAAAGGTCTGTCCTGGCTCACAATTTAGGGATACAGTCCATCCCGGAAGGAAGCCATGGCTGCAGGAACCTGAGGCTACTGGTCATCGTGTCTACAGTCAGGAAGAAGAGCGGGGGGAGCCAGCGATCAGCTCACCTTCTCTGGGTACCCAGTCACATTGGAGTGTGTCTTCCTGCCTCAGTTAACTCAATCTGGAAACTGGTTACAAGCTTGCCCAGAGATTGACTCCCAGTTGGTTCTAGGTGCCGTCAAGGGGCTGATAATATTGACCAACACAAGCACCTGGGCCCACAAGAACGGAGCAGTGCTATGCAGAGAGAGGAACCTCTGCCATTATCACAGGCATCACACACCCTTGTCCCTTTCTACAACCTCCTTGCTAAGCTAATGGGTTTATCTGAAAAGAAGTTTGTGACCAGGAATTCTCTTAAGACGCAGGTTATTTTGTGCCTCTGCAGAAGAATGGTCTTTGTAATCTTCCTTCCAGGCTCCACTTGTCGCCTTGGCCTAAGGTTTCTGGACTTCCGAAAAATATACTCGACTTTATTCCTTATGATTCTATCAGAGGCAGAAAGAGATACAGGAGCAGAAATCATGGAGTCCATACACAGGTTCAGAGGCATCTGCCTGAGGAGCCCAGCAGGTACCTCTGATTCTCTCTCCCCAGAATTCAGCAAGGAAGGCCTATTGCAAAGGGCTGACTCATTCTTACTTAAGAGAGTTCTTCTGTCACCCATGGACTGGTCTAAGTGCTACTGGCAATGGGCACATTGTACCTAGGACAAGGCTGCCCCAGGCAAAGGGCAGTCAGAGTCCATCACTAATGAGCGAAGGCTTGAGAACAGTCTTTTCATCATCCTATAATGTAAAACAAAAGTTCTTTCCTGAACAGCTCGTCCTTGTGCGTAAGACTCACAGAAGCACCAGCTAATAGACTGGGCTGGGAGACAGCTTGGGCATCTGTGTACTCCCTGCCTGCTAAGAATGAGGTTAGCATTACATCTGAAGAAACTCTGCAGAGACCGTAGTGTGCAGCCTCACCAGGCTCCACCAAATAATCTCATCTTGAGATGCTATAACAAACATCAAAGCAAGTTGAAAACACAGATCCACGGCTCTAGGGAGGGCAGGCTGAGAATGGGGGAGGAGCAGGTGATTTGGTTTTTTTTTTTTTTTTTTTTTTTTTTTTTTTTTAATGCCCCAAGTTCCCATTGAAAGGCTAGGCAGTGTGTGTCCGGAGCCATGGGCAGTGTGAGCAAGGAGGCCATACAGGGACTGGGGAAAAAAAATCTCTATAATGTCAAGCTGATCAAATGATTGAAAGCCAAGGTCAGTGGTGACCTAGACCCTTCAGAAAGGAAAGAAAGAACCACACGGAGGTAGGGGACCAGCAGTTTTACTACATAGCAGGACTGAGGCTACCCTGGGCTACATGAGACCCTGAAGAAAGGGGTGGGGGAAGAAGAGAAGGAAAGGAGAAAGAGGGGAGGAAAAAGGGAAGGCAAGAAAGAGGGAGAGGGAAGGAAAGAAGGAAGGAAGGAAGGAAGGAAGGAAGGAAGGAAGGAAGGAAGGAAAGAAGGAAGGGAGGGAGGGAGGGAGGGAGGGAGGGAGGGAGGGAGGGAGGAAGGAAGGAAGGAAGGAAGGAAGGAAGGAAGGAAGGAAGGAAGGGAAAGACATTTCTAAGCATAACCTGGCAAAGAAAACAGGACTGAGCCAGGAGAGTAGTAGCTAAGAGCATCACAGAAATACAAATTAGGAGCTGGGGGTGGGGGGACTTGGTGAATAAACTGTTGGGAGCACAAAGGTCTTTGTGCCCACCCATCACTAGGGAAACCAGGGATGTCAATCACATAGTTGTCTCCTCCAAGGAACAGATACCTGTTTTCCATCCGGAAGACTGGGAGTAGATATTGCTAATGACCCCGTGACCTGTGCTATCTGTAGAGCCAGATCTCACCCAAATACCCCAGGATGTTTCTCCCAGAATCTCTCTCCCTAGACCTTTATTTAGCTTTGTTTTTCAGTCAGTAACACCCATCCTTAGTAGAACCCATGTCAGCCTGCTGACTTCTATGCTCTCTCAGTCAGATCCTAGGCCTTTAAGTTCTAGAACCCTTCTTCATGATCACATGTACTTTGAGTTGAGTTGTGCCCTGGGGACTGTGCTAGAGCAGGAAGCTTTTGTCCAAACTGTACTGTGTTTAAATGTGCTTACCATACACAGCCTGGGGTCAGACTCTCTAGAAGTTTGAACCAGTATCAACTAAGACGGGCTCAAATGAATTTCCCTTCTTGCCTCTTTGTGGTTTTTCCTTGCCAGCTGTGATGTTTGCAGGGACACACACACACACACACACACACACACACACGTACATGCACATACACAAATAGAAAAATATTTTTGTAAACAGCATGCACCACTGAGCTAGAACTGCTAGAACTGTGTTTCTTAATAACAAAAACCAGGAAGGAAAAGACTGTCCCTCTCTTTAAATATTAAGCTTAACTGTATTAACAACTAACAGCTTAGCATGAAACTGTTGTAATAAATAAAAGACACATGGACAGAGGTCACAGGTAACCTAATAATCCAAAATAAGAGTAGCCCAAAGTCCAACGTCCTCCATCTTTGACCGAGTCTAGCAATTAGGACATTTGAAGACAGTCTTGTCCCGAAGTACTTTATGTGGGAACCACCACATTGCAGCAAACGGGCAATAACATAATTAAGTGTTGATTCTAGGAGCACCCTGTCTGACATGAGCTGCTTTCCCAGATTATAACTTTGGTGTCCATTGGCCTGGTGATGCTGGGGAAATTTGGGGTCCCCTCTGCCTTCTCCATGCTGTATGTCTTCATTGTGGAGCTCTACCCAACCCTGGTCAGGAGCATGTCTGTGGGCATCACCTCCATGGCCTCGAGGGTGGGCAGCATCATTGCCCCCTATTTCATTTACCTGGAGTACACCATCGCTGTCTTCGGACACAGCAGAAGAGGGCATGAGATCCCATCACAGATGGTTGTGAGCCACCATGTGGTTGCTGAAATTTGAATTCAGGACCTCTGGATGAGCAGTCGGTGCTCTTAACCTCTGAGCCATGTCTCCAGCCACGAGCCAAACATTTTAAATGGGTTTTTAGAGGATGGGTGCAATGGCTGTGCAGGGAGAGCTGCAGGTTTGGTTCAAGCTTGGCCTGGTGGGCGGGGGCAGCACCGGGAAGACAACATTCTCGAAGCGCCACTTGATGGAAAAGTGCAAGAAGTATGTAATCAACCTGGGTGTGGCTGTGCACCCACTAATCTTCCATGCCAACAGAGGACCTACCAAGTTCAAAGCAGGGGACACAGCCAGCCAGGAGGAGTTCAGGGTCCTGCATAACAACTGCTACTTTCAAGCCCAGTGATCTTTTCTGATGACTGAACCCCAGGCCTTCTAGAAGCCTCACCCTATTCTACTGTAATCTCCTTAGTACAAAGCTGGAAACTCCCAATGGTGTTTATTATGTCTCATACGAGGACAGGAAATTCCAGGGGTTTTAAGATCTCTAAGTCAGGAATCATCAATAAAAATTAAATACATTTCAGTGTATATCGTGGTAGATATTAATAGTATTTTGCTGGCATACAAAACAAAACAAAAACAAAAACAAAAGCAAAACAAAAAAACCACACACACAGTAGTAGTTTGGGAGATCCCTAGTATCATGTAAAAAAAGCCAAGAGTAGCTGTGTTCGTAACCTAGAACGAAAGAGAGGCAGAGTTGGAGGATCCTGCAGGGTAAGTCAGTCTGTCTAACCCATCAAGCCAGCGCCAGGGTCGGGGAGAGACCCTGCAAGGAAACAGTGAGGTGAAGATGCTAGAGAAGAGGCTCAGCCGATCCCAGCACTGGCTGCTCTTCCAGAGGGCCGAGGTTCAGTGCCCAGAACCTACGTGATGGCTCACAGCCTTCCCTAACTCCAGCTCAGAGAGATCAGATGCCCTCACATAGCCTCCCGGGCACTGCATGCGTGTGGTACATGCACATACATACAGGCAAAAACTCATAGATGCAAAATAAAAAATAAGTCTTTAAAAAAAAATAAGGTAGAGAATAATGGAGGAAAACACCTGATGCTGACCTCTAGCTTCCACATGTACATCCGCATACATACATGTGTACCCTGTACACATGCCTACACACACACACACACACACACACACACACACACACAGAGTATTATTTCAACTGAAATGCACCCAGAGAACATGTAGCCTGGCCCATCTGCACTTAGGAAGGATTTAGTTACAATTGCAACAGCTTTTATACATCACAGTCTACTAAAAAGACCTCTGGGTAGATGACTCAGTGGGTAAAGTTCTCGCTGTGCAATCTTAACAGCCTGGGTTCAGGTCCCCCAAACCTCTGCAAACAATCAGCCCTGTTTTAGAGGGCGGGGAAGCATAGAGTCTAGGCACTTGATGGCCAGTTAGTCTAGTCAAAAATGGTGAGTTTTAGGTTTAGGAGAAACCCTGTCTCAAAAAATAAGGTAGAGAGTGGTAGAGGAAGCCACCAGTAACCATCTCTGGCCTCTGCATACACAGAAAAATGTGCCTGCACACATACATTCACCACATGCACACATATATGTGCACATACATTCACCACATGCACACATATATGTGCAATACATTCACCACATGCACACATATATGTGCACATATAATTTGTTTACTCTGCATTTTTTGAGCCTATGCTTTCTTCTCTGTTTCTATGTTTGGCTTCAGATACATTTTGTTGAAAACCAGAAAAACTGCACAGGCTAGTTAAATAGGTAGAGATGGCTTGTGTTCTCCTCAGCCAAGAAGAGCACCAAGAGAGAAGGCTATAAAGTCTGAAAATGGTTCCCATGATTCCATACCTTCCCATGCATCACAGGCAGTCACTTCTTTCAAACCAGGTGACTATGAGGTCACCGGTAGCAGAACCTCAGGGCCAGAAGCCAGCAGCACAAAACCTGTGATGGATAACGTAATGCCATCAGCTCTGAGACAACGCGTCAGCCATGTGTCACGTAGTGTTTGTGTGTCACAACACTGAGGCTCAGGAGTCACTCCTGTGACGTGAGACCTGGGGACATGCACTTTCACAAAAGTGGCTTCTGGAGAGCAGTACCGGAACAAGCTGCTGTGGCCTGAGCCTAACTCTGATTCTTAATATGCTGTTAGTTGACGTCACCTCCTGAAAACAGTGGCCGTCAAATGTACATTTTCATCATGGGACAGAACAGTTTTTGATGTAACATCTCAATAAGCTTCTTTTTTTTTTTCCAAGCTGCTCATGTTGAACCTTTCTGGATAATTTGGGATGGTTTTTTCTCTATGGTCCATTTTTTTAACTCTGTGTGTGTGTGTGTGTGTGTGTGTGTGTGTGTGTGTATGTGTGTGTATGTGTGTGTGTGTGTGTGTGTGTGTGTGTGTATGTGTGTATTCCTCAAGAACACTCGCACATGTATGAGCATGCACAGAAAGCTGCCCATGTTGGGAGCTTTTTGTTTCACATTTGTGTGTGTGTGTGTGTGTGTGTGTGTGTGTGTATGTGTGTATGTGTGTA
Source organism: Apodemus agrarius (assembly GCA_964023405.1). Lineage (NCBI taxonomy): Eukaryota > Metazoa > Chordata > Mammalia > Rodentia > Muridae > Apodemus > Apodemus agrarius. Next base: position 38,043,053 of record OZ030015.1, on the reverse strand, counting down.
TGTGTGTATGTGTGTATTACCAAAGGGAAATAGGGTGTCTCCTTCCACTACATGGGTCCCAAGGATCACACTCAGCTCCTCAGACTTGGCAGTAGGCTCCTTCATCCCCTGAGCCATCTGTCTGATCCCATCTTGTTCCATAAGATAGCATCTCTCACTGGGGCCTGGGGCTCAGGAATTAGTGGGGCTAGATGTCCAGCAAACCCTAGGGATCTTCTTTTCTCTTCCTCCCTGGGGTTTACATGTATACACCACCATGCCTGGCTGTCTTCAGACATACCAGAAGAGGGTGTCAGATTTCATTATGGATGGTTGTGAGCCACCATGTGGTTGCTGGGATTTGAACTCAGGACCTTTGGAAGAGCAATCAGTGCTCTTAACCGCTGAGCCATCTCGCCAGCCCTATAGTATAGATCTTAAATGCCCCCCCCACATGGTCCCTAGCTGATGGCACCACTGAGAGCTGAGGGGACCTTTAAGTAGAGCTTCCTTGGAGTAAGTAGCTCACTGAGGCTGAAGTGTGTCCTCCAAGGGAAAATGTTCACTTCTGTTTCCTTCTTTGCGTCTCAGCTACGCATATGTGAGCAGTATTGTTCACTAGATGTTCTCCACTGTGATGGTCAACCAGGGACCCAAAGTGCTGGGGCCGAAGACCCCACAAACCGAAGCCCCTGAAACTTTTAGCCAAAATAAACCTTTCCTCCTTTTAGATTGTTTCTTACTTGTCTTTTGTAACAATGTCAGCAAATTATTTAAAACTGCATTTAGAGCCCGGCAGTGGTGGTGCAAGCCTTTAATCCCAGCACTTGGGAGGCAGAGGCAGGCGGATTTCTGAGTTTGAGGCCAACCTGGTCTACAGAGTGAGTTCCAGGACACCAGGGCTACACAGAGAAATCCTGTTTCAAAACAAAACAAAATAAACCCTGCATTTAATAAGAATCTTAATTTAAATCAGCCTGATGAAAGTTTTATTTTTGGTGCATTGACATTTGAAGTATATATAGAGTATATGTAAGTGTTCATATGGTGTTGTGCACATATACATGTAAGTGCTTATACACATTTGTATGAGTACCTATGGAGGTAAGAGATGAACCTCAGTTGTCCTCAGTTGCTTTCTTTTTCTTTTCCTTTCTTTTCTTTTCTTTTCTTTCTTTCTTTCTTTCTTTCTTTCTTTTTTTTTTCTTTTCTTTTCTTTTTTTTTTTTTTTTTTTTTTTTTTTGGTTTTGGCTTTTTGAGACAGGGTTTCTCTGTGTAACCTTTGTTGTCCTGGAACTCACTTTGTAGACCAGGCTGGCCTCAAACTCAGAAATCCACCTCAGTTGCTCTCTGACTTATGCCTTGAGATCGGGTTTCAAGGATCCTCCTGCCTCACCTCCCAGCGTTGGGATTACAAGCACATGCAGCTATATCTGACTTTTATGTGGATGCTGGTGATCCAACCTGAGGCCCTCATGGTCATACGCTGTTGGCTGAGCCTGCTCTCCAGGCCCCCAGCACCTGCATTTTTTTTTTTTTACACAAGCATGCAGGCGGCAGGAGGAGGAGGAGCTTCTTCACCCCTCACTATTCTTGTAACTAACTCAATCCAAAGTGCCCAGCAAAGCCTTCCTGGATCTCTCGGAAGAACAAAATAAGCTAAATACAGATCAGGTCCTATAGACTGAGTGAGAAAAACTCATGTACAAGATAGGTCTGGAGGAAACCTGGGTGCTGGGAAAGTCTCCAGCCACACAGACTGAACAAAGGTCACCAGGCTAGAGAGCATGATGCGTGCTGAGCCTTCCGGACAAGAAAGAGGTTTACATTCCTTCCTGTGAAGGAACAGCCGATGGGGTGCTTTTCTCAGTCATTCTATAGACAATGAACCTGCCTTTATGGAAGACATCATCTGTACTCTCAAGAGCTTTGAGGTAGCCTGACCTCTACACTTGCACCATGATGTATGTGTGCCTTCTTCACTCGTAGATACACACACACACACACACACACACACACACACACACACAGATGCACACACATTCACACTACACATACCAACAAAACATTTTATTTAAAAAAAAAACAAGTACTAATTAAGGGAATAATGGGATACCGTTTTCCATCTAACTCGTAAGATAGATTATGGTTAAATACCCTCTCATGCTATAGCCTCAACTACATGGAAAATTTGAGGCCAGCTTGGGCTATATAAGACCATATTTCAAAAAAAAAAAACCATGACCAGCCGGCATATTAATTATTAATAGATGGTGGCTAAATGAAGAAACCATTAAAAGATGTTGGGGGGAGGTTAGAAGAAAATATTAAATGTGTGGCATTAATAATATATGTTTGAATGGTAAATTACAGAGAATTTCTGTTTTTTCCCCCCCTGTGGTTTTCCCACACTTTACAAATGCTTCCACAATTATATTACATTTTTAACCATAATAAGGCTTTAAAATAAATACCTTTATTGTATACCACAGAACCAGGTCTTGGTCATTGTTTTTCTTATTTTCATCGTGCTTCAGATGAACCTAGCCTCTGGCAATAGCCAGTGAGCTACACTCCCAGTAGACTTTAGGAAACAGATGTGCAGAACGTGAAGAACAAGAAGCTCTGGCCCTGGGGCGGCTCAGGCTGCTCCCCCGCCTGGTGCCTCCTCTCCACCACTAGCTCTGAGTTTTACGAGACTGAGCCCAGGTCAAAGTCATCTCATGAGTGTTTCACACTTCCCACTACAGCATTCACCTCTCCTCTAGTTTAGACCCAACCAAGCAGGTTCTGCTGGGGTGAGGTACCTTATCACCAAGCTGATATATAACAGACTGCTAAACAGGTTGTAAAAAAAAAAAAAAAAAAAAACAGGGATTTGAACTATTACCCAGTGCCTATGTCTGGTTGGCACGGGAAAAGTCTAAGACATGATCTTGTGAACCTTGAGCCTAGATTGCTCCATCCCCAGGCTCTGGAAGCTTCCTACTCAACCCTCATGGCACAAGGCAGTGGTGGCACATGCCTTTAATCCCAGCACCCGGGAGGCAGAGGCAGATGGCTCTCTATGACTTCGAGACCAATCTGGTCTACAGAGTAAGTTCCAGGACAGCCAGTTTAGACAGAAAGACCCTATCTACAAAAAACAAAACAAACAAACAAAACAAAACAAAACAAAAACCCTCATGGTGATCCACACCCACTTGTCCACCAGTCCACCATGCTGCTCTGGCCTTCCCAGTTCCGTCCTCCTCTTTCGGGTGCACCCCTCACTGCTCCCCGCATTTCCTCATTTTTGGGTTTCGGAGTAGGAGTCCACGAGAGACACTGAGACAGATTACAGGGGAGTGAAGAGTTCCTTAGAAGAGGTATTGATGGTGTGGCCGACAGTGCGGCAGGGGCTCAGGGGAGAGCTCAGGCCCCAGCATCACAGACAGCACGGCAGGCTCTCTGATTCACAGATGGAGGAGGTTGGGGAGTGGGATGTGTGGCCATCAGTACCCACTCTGATGTAAACTCGTCCCCAAGGTAAGAGAGCCTGATACCAAGAAGACTAAGGACCCAGTGTCTCAGAAGGTGACTGTAGTGTCATGTTGGGTGTAGAGACCTTGAAGTTTGCTCAAGATACCCCAAGACCAAGTTCTTAGCACAAAGGAGATTTGTCCAAGAGGGATGGAGGGCAAGGATAAGGGACAAAGACAAAAGACAGAGGACAAGGGACAAGGGGAAGGAAACAGGGGGACAGGGAAGGGATATTTATTTGCCCTGGAGAACGGAAGACTGCCTCTGGATAAAGAGGAGACAGATGTGGCCCACAGGCAAATGGCAATTTATAAAGATAACAAGAGAAACCCCATATTAGGATGAGGTGCTTAATTTTAATGGGGCATGTTAATTAGATGAACCAAAGGGGACTATTAATTGCTTGTCTTCAGTATTTGATAGCTAGACACTGGTAGTCAGCCTCAGGGGGAGGAAGTGGCTACCAAGCCAAATAAGCTTGGTAGCTAGCTTTAGGAAAGTAATCTAACGGTTTTTTAGCCAGGCAGAGGGAATGAGGGAGAAAGACAAGGCCTGCCAGAGCCACATTCACCGTGTTTGGACTGGCCAGAGACCTGTCACTGTGGCTTTGGCAGATAGTGTGGCTGAGTTGAGGCTAGATTCTAACATGACATTCCCACATTGTCCTTGCCTTTCCACGTCTGCTCCCCCTAGATGCCCTCTTCCCTCCGAACCCTCCAGGGAACTGCCTGCTTCCCACCTGGCCCAGAGCTTGAGAGCTGACCAGGCCTCTTGCACCATCGCCAAGCATCTCTGGTTTGACTGTAAATGCCTCTTTCAGACAGCAGCCAGCCCAGTTACCTACCGTCCACATTCTGTGAACTCCGAAGCATCCCGGACTGTGCTTTTCAGGAAGATAAACTATCCCTCACCACGACCTCACACTTCTTTGAACCTGGGCCACACCCAGGCTCCATCCGCCCTGTTGGCTTCACCTCACTCTGAACTTTGTTTTCCTTCCGTGCAAGGTTATTCTGCCTCCAAACCTCCTCAGTGGGTTTCTAAAATAAGTCCAAGATAAACCAACCGAACTGAAATTCACCTCCAACCCAGGCTGCTGAATTAAGGTGTGGATGAGAAGGTAGGGAGCTGACCAGGATGAGGGAAACCATCAACCGGGAGAGGGAGAAGCGCAGGCGGGACTGGAAATGTCAGTCTGAGCAGATGCCACGTTACAGGACTTTCTCTACTCCTACTTTCTCTAGGGTAGGAGTGACACACACAAATGACAGGACTTGGGACTCTGAAGTTCAGATAAGCAGAATGATAATAAATCAAAGGAACCGAGATTTTTTTTTTTTTTTGACACAAAGGACGGTGGGATGTAGGTTGAAGAGGAAAGGGAAGTCATGTGACCCAACACGTGACTTCTGTTGGATCAAGAATGCCAGGTTCATCTTGGTGTGTGTGTGTGTGTGTGTGTGTGTGTGTGTGTGTGTACAGGTACATGGGTGTGGTGTGCCCTGTCTGTAGAGGCCAGAGATCAACACTGAGTGCATTTCAGTTGTTCTTCACCTTTGTTTGTTTGTTTGTTTGTTGTTTGTTTGTTTTGGTTTTTCAAGAAGGAATTCTCTTTGTAACAGCCCTCACTGTCCTGGAACTTTGTAGACCAGGCTGGTCTCAAACTCAGAGATCTACTTGCCTCTCCCTCCCAAGTGCTGGGACGAAAGGCGTGCACCACCATGCCCAGCCCACCTTATTTTTTTCATATCACGGGGTGTTTGCAAGTGTCAGGCAGAGACGCAAACTGAGGAGATGAGAATGAAAACTTGGTGCAGACTGACTTCATCAACCTGGACGAAGACGTTGGAGAGTCCAATATCAGACAGTTTATTTCCAACGAATTTAAGCCCAGTATAATTTAGAGGGGGGGAGGTTCCTGGCATAATATGGAATAATATAGAAAGCATAGGTACATTGAAACTCAACTCAGAGTACATGTCATTTCTTCTGAGAAGCTGGGTTCTAAGATAGGCTGCCTATATAGCTGAAGGCTCTAGGGTGGCACAGAGGTCATTTGGACTATCAGCCGTCACCTCTAGTCCTGGCTGTGGGATCTTGGGAAAGCCTCTGGCTATAAGAGTCATTTAAATTACTAGCCGTCTCCAGTCCTGGTTGCAGGAGTTTGACACGGCTGGCCCAACAGATGACACACATTGTCAGACTCTTAATCACCTCCAAGTCTCACCTTTCTGAATGGAAGAAAAGGTTTGTTATGTCTGTCCCATTGGAAAGACAGTCTTGCGTGCTTAACATTCCTGGTTTCTCTGGAGCTCTGTGGGCATAAGAACCTCTGTGCTATGCTTGCAACTCGTGTTTCTATTTATTCATTGAGAAATTTATACATACGGACCATGGATTTTTGCCAAATTCACCCCTAGCCGTCTCCTCCAAGTCTGGACCCCTCAGCATACCCCTCCCCATACTTCATGTCCTCTTTTACCTTTTATCTTTATATTTTATAACCCACTGAGTCCAATCAGTACTGCCCATGTAAGCATGGGTGTGAAGCCAGCCACTAGAACAGAGTCAACTTACAAGGGACCACACCCCTAAAACCAGGACTGTCTCCACTAGCGGCTAGCAGCACTCAGTAGCTGCTCAGCTAGGTCCACTTGAAGCTGACTGACTGGAACTAGACCAGCCAGCAAGCCCTGGACATCATCCCGTCTCTACCTTTCTGTCACTGAAATTACAGGCAAGAGTGATGCACCTGCTTCCCGCTTTTTTAAAAATGCGGATGCTAGCCGGGCGGTGGTGGCGCACGCCTGTAATCCCAGCACTCTGGGAGGCAGAGGCAGGCGGATTTCTGAGCTCAAGGCCAGCCTGGTCTACAGAGTGAGTTCCAGGACAGCCAGGGCTATACAGAGAAACCCTGTCTCAAAAAAAAAAAAAAAAAAAAAGTGGATGCTAAGGATAGCTCTCGCACCCTGATGCCTGCACAGTAAACTTTACCAATGCTGCCACCCGTCCCCAGCTCCTCGCTGGCCTTCTTTGTCTTTGTTGGAGTTATGAACCTGCTGCATGGTATTCGGCAGTGTCTGACGCTCCTATCAAGAGACATGTGAGGTCCCTCTGCTGAAATTTTTTTTTAAGTGACCTGAAGGCTGTAATTCACTCTCTGTTTCATAGTGGGTTCCAGACTAGCATGGACTACATAAGACCCAATGAAAGGAGGAGGAGGAGGAGAAGGAGGAGGAGGAGGAGGAGGAGGAGGAGGAGGAGGAGGAGGAGGTAGAAGAAGAGAAGGAGGAGGGGGAAGAAGAGGAAGAGAAGGGAAGGAGGAGAGGGAGGAAGAAGAGGAGAGAATATTCCTTTCCCCTGTGTTTTGTTTTGTGCAGGCTTTCAGGGTGGTGTCCATCTACACGGACAAGGGTGGGTCTTCTCCACTCAGCATACTGACTCAAATGCTCTCTAGTTTATAGTTACTTCTAGAACACCAAGACACAATGTTCCTTCCACTATCTGGACATCCTTACAAGTGAAGTCAACATCTAAAACTGATTTCACACAGAGCGGAGCTCTAATTTGGACCCGCAGCACACTAACACATGCTAACGACAGCGATGGCATGGATCCTTTGCCTCTCTTGTGCTTCTCTGCGAAGTGCTCGCTCACCTCCTGTCCCACTCCTCAGGAGGCGGAGACAGGGGGATCTCTGTTTAAGGGCTATCCATTGTACAAAGAGCTCCAGGCCAACCAAGGCTACATAGTGAGAGCCAGGAGCAAACAAACAAATATCTGCAGAATGGGGACCTGAGAGGATTGATCAGAGGTTATACGCATGCGCTGCTCTCCCAGAGGACCCAAGTTCAGTTCCCAGCACCCACATCAAGTGGCTCGCAACTGCCTAAAATTCCAGCCTAAGAAATCTGGTACCTCTGGCCTCCTCGGACACTTGAACCCATGATTACATATCCACACACAGGCACAAATATACACTTCATTAAAAAATAAAATCTTAGCCGGGCGGTGGTGGCACACACCTGTAATCCCAGCACTCTGGGAGGCAGAGGCAGGCGGATTTCTGAGTTTGAGGCCAGCCTGGTACAGAGTGAGTTCCAGGACAGCCAGGGCTATACAGAGAAACCCTGTCTCGGGAAAAAAAAATCCAAAAAACCAAAATAAATAAATAAATAAATAAAATCTTAGCAGGGCAGTTGTGGCGCACGCCTTTAATCCCAGCACTTGGGAGGCAGAAGCAGGCACATTTCTGAGTTAGATGCTAACCTGGTCTACAGAGTGAGTTCCAGGACAGCCAGGGCTACACAGAGAAACCCTGTCTTGAAAAACCAAAATAATAATAATAAAAAAAAACAAAATAAAATAAAAAATAAAATCTTTTTTAAAAAGCCACCAGAAAATAACCCTATTGATATGAGTGTGAGGAATTAGAGCTTTTGAAGTTGCTCATGAGAATGTCAATACATACACATGCATACACATATGCACACACAATTGGTGGACAAAGCAAGCTCCAACATACACCAGACAAGCTTCGCACATATACATACATATGTACCGTTGATAGGTGAAAGGAATAGTGTTTCAACCTCCCATTCACATAAACCTTACACATATACATACACACACATAGTTGATGGATGGAAGGAACAATGTTCCAACCCCCATACTTTATTCTTTCTTCCATAGTTTATATATCCCAGCAAAATCTTTCAAGCAGTATGAAATCACAATGTGATTATATTCTAGTTTTCTTCTAGTGAATGATTATGAAAAACCAGTATGCTCCCCAATACCTTTGCAAGAAATAGTATTACATAGTACAGGTTAAAAAAATTTATTCCCAAGAACCCACATATTCATTACTAAGCAACTTGTTATAGATTAACAAAGTGTAAACAAGCAAGGTAGATTTCTCAGCCAATTTTTTCTATCTGGCAGGCAGCAATCTGCAGTTACAAAGAAAAGGGAGTAATTATTTCATTATTTACCTCTAAAAATAATCTTGTAAGAATCTTAAAAGAATCACACACTTAAATTTTTATACAAAAATCAGTCCAGCCGGGCGTGGTGGTGCACGCCTTTAATCCCAGCACTTGGGAGGCAGAGGCAGGTGGATTTCTGAGTTCGAGGCTAGCCTGGTCTACAGAGTGAGTTCCAGGACAGCCAGGGCTACACAGAGAAACCCTGTCTTGAAAAACCAAAAAAAAAAAAAAATAAAAATAAATAAATAAATAAAAATCAGTCCTAGCTACCTTAAATCCTCAGAATGCATAGCTACTCATCAACAATTCTTATTAGATCATATCAGGAAGCTAAGGGCAAAAATGGGTATAAGAAATCAATGGTCGCCAGTCCAGCCTCAGTGAGAATCACATCAGCCAGTGCTGCCATTGCTCTTGGTCCCTGACCATAAAGGTCCCAGTTTAACTAATAAGAGTGTGCCTAGCTGAACTTTAAATTGTTTTCTAAGGGTGGCGGTCATTGCTGACAATCTACATTTCTAGGTTCTTTCTAGGGTGGTGATTGGATCATTAATCTGCTTCAGCAGCGATGCCTGAAAGGGATCCAGCATTAATATTGTATCAGAAATCTTGTCCAATGAGAGAACGAGAGCCCACTTAGAGTTTTCATATAATTCTTGGATTAAGAGGAATGTGAGGGCAGCAAACAGAGCCAAACTCTAAAACAGCATGAAGTCCTCAGGACATGCGGTCCTTGGAGCCATGCCACACCGAGGCTCACCCAAGTGGCTTTGGTAACCAGTGGGCCACATTCCATGAGGTCTAAAGCCATATGTCGTTTCTCCTTCGTGGCCCTCGCAATTTGTTAAATAGGTACCTCGATCATTTGTTCCAGGGTTTGAGACCTAACATCCCACCATTTCTGGTTGATTATAAGGGATGACATCGTCTTCTATGACAACTTCCTGCTGACATTGAGGCATTGTTGTTGGGGACTCAAGAAAGCTGGGATGCTAGCCAAGGCCAGGAAGAGCAGGCCTCAGGAAGAGACTTCCCCAGTGCCCCCTCTGGTCTCCGGTCTGCAGAGGGTCATTGTCCCGATGTCTGATCTATGTGCATGCTGCCTTACTTCTAGTGAAAGCCTTTCTTAACCTTCCCTTCAGTCTGCCCTGTGTACCTGTTGCACTTGAGTTTTCCTTACCTGTAAGGTCTTTAACTGGCAGAGAAAATGAACCAGACCAAGAGCTCTAAACAGTAACAGCACCAGCCATGCCACTGTTTTACACACACACACACACACACACACACACACACACACACACACATCTGTGTTTGTATTTGATGGTGAGGACCAAACCCAGGGCCTCATATATCCCAAGTTCATACTGTATCACTGAGAGCACCCCAGATATCTTCCATTTCACCATTTGTCTCTTCTACAGATGCCACACAGTTCAGACCATCAGAAGTGCCACACAGTTAGAATGATCAGAAGCTCTTGCCTGTGTTGCTATCATGGCTTCCTAACCAGTAGGCCTGCCTTCCTTCTTGTCAGTTGTAGTGGTTAACAGTGTAGGGGTGTTCTACACTGTCGCCTTTAATATCTAATAGGAGTTTCTACCCCACTTCAGACCATTTAGTTCCCAAATAAAAGAAACAGAGACCTTTAGATTATAATAAACTTTAAAGCACTACAGCTGGGCAGATGTTGGCCCTCTATGCTGTCTTGTCTGCTTCCCTGCCAAAATCCCCATAAACACTTGCATGTTTCATTTGTGACACTCCTGGTCTATCAGGCCAGCCCTCGTGACCACATGCTCACAATCCACCTGCCCTACAGTGGCTTCTTTCTCTTCCTCCTCTCTTTGCTCTCTCCTCCCTCATGGTCCCTACCTGAGACCCCCAGCCCATGAACCCTCAACTTCACCTCTCTCTCTTCTGTCCAGTCCAGGCTTTGGACATCTTTTTTAACCAATTGGGAATAACTTGAGAGGCAAAGCTTACACAACAGAAGCTAGTGTACATGGGAATTCACTCTTCTTCAGGCAACCAGATCTTGGGGTACAGAATCTAACATTTGACTACAGAGCAGAACCAGACCAACCCCAATGGTCCGTTCCTCAGCCCAAAAGCACCCCGGGAGTCTCTCCGCCAGGATAAAATTCATAACACACACACACACACACACACACACACACACACACACACACGTTGCACTGACTGCAGGTGCTCCTCAGTGCTTCTCATCTCCTGCCAGCATGTGTGACCTCCGCCCCAGGCCGGCTCACTTTGATGGCCGTGTTCCTGTCATGCCTCCCTTCTGTGACCCAAACATTCCAGACACCTCCTCTGCCGTACGCTCAGTGCACATGCTGTTCTTTTGCTTGGCACATTCCTTCAGGTCTTTGCAGGAGCCATTCCTTTTCTCCCTTGCCGCTCAGCTGGAGACAGCACCTTCTAGAACAGTGTTCCCTCACCATTCACTGTAAAGGCAGGCACTTCCTTCATCAACCTCCTCTCTTGCTCATTCTTGACCCTGGCCGCTGTGTGAAATCTCTGCTTACTCTTACAGGTGTATTGTAGGCTTCCGATCTGGCATCTCCAATGTGAGTGTCCAGAGAATGAATATCACATTTCTCAACCGATTCCCAGAGCCCATGCAGTAACCTATTCAATAGACCTTGCCTTTGCCAGGAATCAAATTATGTAAGCAACTCGGTGTTCCTGCTGTGTCTGTCCCACATAGGCACCAAGCTTTGGGGAAACTCGTCTTTCTTTTACGCATTTATTTATCTTTGTCTTCTTTTGTTTTCCTGTATGAAAAAGGACCCCAGTGTAAGGCAGGGAGGGAGGAAGACAGCACATGCCCACACTTCAGTGCAGAAAGATGGGAAGACAAGAGGGTAGGCCTCATAAGGAGGAGCAGGGGATGCCATTTAAGGCTTAGTCTCTGAAAAATGCTGAAGGGGGCTCAGAGGACGGCACAGGCTGCCTTTTCAGTGAGGTCCTCTCCACTCGAGTGTCCCGAAGCAGGGACAGCAGCCATTCTGCATTCCCCCTGGGTCATCTTCTTCCTTGTACAGATAAAAGTGCTGCCAAGCTCGGAAGGCGGAGATCCACTTATGTGGGTTAAAAGCCAGCCTTGCCAGCAGCAGCTCTGCTCCAGTCCTCCATCTCCGGCACCTCTGACTGCATCGGCCCAGGCCCTCTAAGGGAAAAGGTTCCCCTGGAAGAACTATCTCTGGAGGCCACTCATCTTCCGGAGGCAGCTTTATGAGATCAAAGATTTTGCCCAACTGGTCTGCTCCAGAGTCTGCACAGAAGAGAGGCTTTCGACAAAACGTTTCTTCAGAGATCCAGCCATGCTCCATGCGTACACAATTGTTGCTCCTCTGGCTTCAGGTCTCTGTGAACAACGCTATTGGCTCAAAGAAAATCTAGGGACTTAGAAATTGACATATCGCCGGGCGGTGGTGGCACACGCCTTTAATCCCAGCACTTGGGAGGCAGAGGCAGGCGGATTTCTGAGTTCGAGGCCAGTCTGGTCTACAGAATGAGTTTCAGGACAGCCAGGGCTACACAGAAAAACCCTGTCTCCAAAAACCAAAAAACCAAAACCAACAAACAGACAAACAAAACCCCCCAAAAAGAAACTGATATATCAGATCTTTGATGGTCTCAACTGGCAAGACTTGTGTGGGGGAGTGCTTTATCCTTAGATATGTCCTTAGGTCCTAGTCAAAATGCCCAAACACTGGGGTGATCTTGATGTCTGAATCAGTTCAGGAAGTATCACAGACATCCATTAGCTATACAACAACAACACTGGGATGCTCAAAGGCCTCCAGCCTCCTCGGTAAGACCACCTCACAAACTGTGCTGCTGGAAAAGCCCCTCCCAGCTCCTCCTCCATTCAGAACTCTCTCACTCTTGAGGGCCACAAAGTAGCCACTGTAGGGATCTCACACCTTGTACACCATCCCATAGGCACCAACACCAATTTCAACCACTGGTTCCTATCGAGAAGTAACTATTCTCAAGGCAACCTTATGCCTGGCCCAGAGCTGACCCTTTATGAGGGCCTGGGAGTCAGTTCCTGAGGTGCCATAGACTGAGGATCAGTCCTGGTCAGCTGGGTGCTATGGGCCAGATCATAAACACAGCTCTCTCTCTCTCTCTCTCTCTCTCTCTCTCTCTCTCTCTCTTAAATAAGATTTTTCCATGTTCAGCTGACCTTGCAGTGGCTGCATTTCTACCTCTGAGCCAGGATGTAGGCATGCATCGGCACACTCTGAGAAATTGAATTTTCAACATTAGTATGGTCGAGATATTTTCCATTTATTCTAGAATATGATAGCCTGTCTTCAAAGGGCATGGAGGATACTTCACATTTCAGGCAGCTGTAACCCAAAAGGAGTGAGCTCAGTTATTACTACTGTTAATAGCATGGGATTCTTGTCTTTTCTTTCTTTGTGCATGTGTGTTCAAGTGTGGGTGTGTGTATGCATGGGGTATATATGTGTGTGTGTGTACATAGGAGATGTGTGCGTATCTGAGGTATGTATGTGGGGTATGTCTGTGTGTGTGTGTGTGTGTGTGTGTGTGTGTGCACATAGGGTGTATGGAATGTGAGTTATGTCTATTTGTATATATATGGAGTGTGTGCATGTGTGTACATGGCAAGTGCATGTGAGTATGAGTGTGCCTGTGTATGTTCACATGAGTTCACATGCAGGAGTTCAGGTGTCTTCTGGTATTATGTTCCAATGTTTTGCCTTGAGATAAAAAAATCTCTAACCAATGGGGCTGGAGAGATGGCTCAGCGGTTAAGAGCACCAACTGCTCTTCCAGAGGTCCTGAGTTCAAATCCCAGCAACCACATGGTGGCTCACAACCATCCCTAATGAGATCTGATGCCCTCTTCTGGAGTGTCTGAAGACAGCTACAGTATACTTTTGTATAATAAATAAATAAATCTTTAAAAAAAAAATCTTTCACCAAACTTGGATCTCATCTTTATGGCTAGATTATACAGTTCCTATGTTGTTTTAAAAACTAAATTTCAAATATTCGCTTTTACCAAATGAAGACTCGGGAACCAAGCACTGTGGTGAAAGCCTAAATGCCCTTCAACTCAAAGACAGTGCCCCCCCCCGTCTCTGTTTACTTATGTTCACTCCCTGTTAGCTGGATGCTTGCTCTGTTTCTTGACCTATGATTGACTTTTTTATCTCTTGGATTGAAGGTGTATGCTAGGGCTGAGCCACACCACACAGTAAAAATACAAAGCTCTAGGATCAAAGGCTGAGCCACACCACAATAAGAAACAGATTCTTACGGTTCAATATCTCGGGCTTCACAATGTGGTAATGATAAGGATAGGCTGACTTCATGACAGGCTTCAAATTGACAGTTCAGGGGACTAGACCTATGAACTGGGCAAGTCCAGGCAAGACCAGACAAGACAGTTACTAGAAAAAACCCAGGCCTCAGGCAGGCAGGCAGAAACTGCCCCACCATCAGAAACTTCCCCACCATCAGAAGCTGCCGCCACCTCGATTAAAGCAAGGACAATGGGTCAACAACAGCTTCCAGACCTCCCCAGCAACAGTTTCCAGCCCCCATGCCCCAGTAATGGTTCTAGAATGTCCCTAGAGATGAAACAAGATAAAGGTTACCTACCTCAAAATTCCTCTACTATGCTTTAAATTGGGTCTACAAGCTCACTTAGTTTTCTCCATCTTGGAATGGGAGACCCCAACATGCTAGACTTCTGCAGAATAAAATACTCCACTTTTACATATTATTTAAGTCCCATATATCACTCTTCAGAGAATCCTAAACCCTTGCGATAAATATTCTGCAACACTCCTGGATCCTGGGAGTTCCTGGGATCTACCTGTGTCCCCTCCTCAGCACTGGGATTATAAGCACATTGCAGCCACACCCAGACTTTACATGTGTTTTGATCATCCAAACTCAGTCTCTCATGCTTATTCAACACTTTTCCCACTGAGACATCTCCCCGGCCCATATTGTTGTTTTTGAGATTGAACACTGGTGGAATGCCACAGAGTATGGCATTCCCACTGACAACCAAAGGTCTGTTCCTCCATGTCCTACTAGCTCATAGCTGCTGTTTTCTACCCAGGGTAGTTAGTAGTACTTGGGATGTTGTCCTATGAGACAGAGAAACATCTATTCCACCAGCCTGATGTTCCTTCCCAATTAAAATAACATTTTACAGTTTGCTCAGCTGTTTGAGCAAAAATACTCAGAGATACTTAATCTTGATTGGATTGAGAAGCACCTAGGAGATTCGTAAAGCACACCTCCTTTTGTGTCCATGCAGGATCCTACACAGACTCTAGATTATGAGGGAGCTAAGCTAATTGATGGATCAACCCAGTGACAGATTCAAAGTTTGAATAGAGAGAGTGGAAGGAGTTAGAGGAAATGGATTACAGCGGTGTGGTGGAGGTGCCCTTGAAAGGTTTGTTTTGGCACTGGCTCTGTCCTATGGCTCCTTTGCCTCCATAACTGCAGTGAAGTGAGCATCTTGCTTCCACCACACACTCTTCATCATGATGCTCTGTCTAACCACAGTTCTTGAAACAATAGAGCTGGATCATGGACTGAAGCCACCCCATGAGCTGTTGGAACTTGTGTGCTGTGTATTCAGAAGCTGAGTTAGGTGCCCTGGTCCAGACTACAACCTGATCTTGGGGCACAGTGTTAACCAGTGTTCTGTAAAGAATGCTCCCACCCATAGCCCTAGCTTATGACTGTAGGAGAGAGAGGAAGGCAAGAATGGAGATTGAGTAGGGGGTCTCAGGTAGGAACCACAAGGAGAAGGGGGGAGGAGGTAGAGGCAGAGGATTGCCTTGAGTCAGTATGGACCATGGGGATGGACCATGAATGTTGCAGAGTTCACCCAATGCTTGTATTCTTTAATTGTGTCCCCAAAATTGTATGAGAATCCACACATAAAACACTGAGGGTCCCTGCCCCTAGTTGGTTTTGATTGGTAAATAAAGTTGCTAGCAGCCAATGGC
The DNA here is from genome assembly GCA_964023405.1 of Apodemus agrarius. Classification (NCBI taxonomy): domain Eukaryota; kingdom Metazoa; phylum Chordata; class Mammalia; order Rodentia; family Muridae; genus Apodemus; species Apodemus agrarius. The sequence goes on along the minus strand of OZ030015.1, from coordinate 38,027,530 downwards.
TGGGCAGGGAGACAGAGGCAGGACTTTAGGATGCCAGGCAAGGGACTAAAGGAAAAGGAAAATACAGCCACCATGTCAGGAAAGGGGTAAAGACCAGACCTGAGAGGTGCAGAAAAGAGCATAGTCAGCATGTAGGAGCCGGAGAAGAGCTGCCCAGCCCCCACCCACACTGGGCCTAGGACTGCAAAGACAGAATATAGATTTTCGCAAGTAATAACTTAGGAATATTGGAAAGGAGGTGTTAGTCACAAGGTTTGGGAGTGGCCCAGCCATTGAGCTGTTTAAGGCATATTAAAATATAAGGCTATGTGTGTGTGTCTTTCATTCAAGAACCCAGAACATTGGGGCAGGCAGTGAGAATTTGCTGCTGCCACCAGCACCACGTGGATTAGAGCAGAGATTAATTGGCTACTGCAATACATGAGCACGTGGCCAAAAGGAGTTCACATTGAGGACACTCGTGAATCAAGGCAAGAATCAGTTGGCAGGTATGGGTCATTTATCTGGTTATTAATTTCCTAACAGGATTAGCATAGCTCAGAACCTGCTCAGCACAGTGCCAGAAGCTGTAAATAAAATACCAGGTTTCCGTGTCTTTTATTTGGGAGCTAGATGGGAAATAAACCTGTCCTTCTCTAAGTTGTTTCTCGAAGTATTTGTCACAGTCTACACAACAACAACAACAACAACAACAACAACAACAAACTGATGTGCACAAACAGCTATTTCATATTTTTAAAGTTTTTTTAAAATTATGTTTAATTATGTGTAGGGGGGTTTCAATGTTACGATAGGGAACGGTAAGGTACTTCAGTGTTTCTCTGTGACTGACTTATTTAACTTCCCAAACTGTCCTCCAGATCCACTCAGTCTTGTCAATTTGTAAGTGACAGAATTTCATGATTTTTTTTTAATGGCAGAAAAATTTTCCACATTCATGCATGTGTGCATGTGTATATATGTATTCATATATATGTGGGTATATAATATACATACATATATATGGATATAAACACACATATATAGGCATATACACTCATCCATATTTTCTTTATCCACTTATTAGTGTAAATTTGATACCATGCTTTATGGATAGTGGTATTAACATGGGAGTGCAAGTATCATTCACACAGACACACACAGACACGCACAGACACACACAGACACACACAGACACACACACACACACACACACACACACACACACGTTTCCCAGAAGTGAGAAGCTAGAATGTAGTAAATATGGTTTCAAGTTGTTTTTTTTATTTTTTTTTATTTTTTTTTTTTTTTAGGAACTTCATATTCACCTCCATAACTAACTCACATTCCCAACCCCAGTACATGTACACATGAGTTCCTCTTCCTAGTTCTTGTTCCTGTGGAGACTTCCTCTTCCTCAAGCAAATAACGGCAGACAGCCCCAGTGCATGCAACCAAGTCAATGGAGAATTCATGGCTCTTAATGTGCCATTTTATTCTCGATAACTCAAAATAAAACTACTAAGCACAGCTGACACTTATTGCATACTCAACACTTGCTATCAACATGGAAAGTTAAAGGACAGAAGACAGTCAAACCTTCCCAAGCTTGCAGGACAGGAATTGAAAGTTAGCGGATGGATTTTGGTTTTGCATTTCTCCCTCTCTCTCTTTCTCTCTTTCTCTCTTTCTCTCTTTCTCCCTTTCTCCCTTTCTCTCTCTCTCTCTCTCTCTCTCTCTCTCTCTCTCTTTCTCTTTCTTTTTCTTTCTCTTTTTTCCTTCCTTTCTCTCTCTCCCTTCCTTCCTTCCTTCCTTTCTTCCTTCCTTTCTTTCTTTCTTTCTTTCTTTCTTTCTTTCTTTCTTTCTTTCTTCCTGTTTGTATGTGTGTATAAATGTTTGTGTCTCTGTGTCTGTGTGTGTGTGTGTGTGCACTTCTATGTGTGCATGTGACAGCCAGAGGTTGGTATTGTATCTTTCTGCACCTTATGTTTTCAAACAGGGTCTTGTATTGAACCTGCAGCTTGCTAACTGGTTAGTGTAGCTGGCCAGAGAGCCCGGGGGAGCCCCTTTTCTGCCTTCCCAGCATTGGGATTGCAGGTACTTGACACTGCACCCAGTTTTTTGCTTTGTTTTTGTTTTATTTAAGCATGGGTTCTGGTGAACCAAATAAGATCGTCAGGCTTGGACAAAGAACACTTTACCCATTGTCACCTGCTTGTTTCCTGGTTGTAATAAAACACCCTAATGAAAGCAACTTGGGAAAGGAAGGGCTTATTCTGGCCCATAGTTCAAGAGCGCAGTCCGCCGTGGTGGGGAACTAATGGTGGACAAACATGAGAAACCAGTTAGTCACATCATATCCATAGCCAAGAAGCCGAAAGAAAGAAATACTAGTAGACAGACTCAATCTGTCAACCGCCACCCCCTTCTCTCCTCGTCTCCATCCCCTCCCCTCCCTCTCTTTTTTATTGTCTTTGGCCCCAGTCATGGGTGCATTCAAAAGTTTGATGGGTCTTACCTCTTCAATCGTCCTCATCTAGATAATCCCTCCCAGGCATGCCCGAGGCTTATCTCCTAGGTGATTTAGATCTTGTTGAGCTGACAACATTAAGTATCTCATGGACTGAGTCATCCTCTGATGTTTCTGCCATGACCAGAGGCTAGGTTCTCAGTCACACAAGGTCACACAACGTGCTTAATCTCTTACCTTGGAAACAATAAAAAGGTGTGTTTGTTTTTCAGAAACTTAACATCTGATTTGACTCAAATAGCCTGTGTGCTAGTTATCTATTATCTCAGAGCATAATATCCCCAAACTTGAAGCTTAAAACAGTAAATATTCACCATCTTCGAAATTCCGTCTGTCAAAGGCTACCAGTCTCTCGAGACTCTAACGATACTGAAGCAGTACACCCAAGACGTCTGTGAGCCCCCCCCTCCCCCCAGGCAAAACAACCACGCACGTAAACTGTTTTAAATTAAAATAAGTTTTATAACTGTTCCCAGAGGCCTAACTCTGGGGATCTAAACAGACCAGATTCTACCAGATGTGTTTTTCAGAGTCCAAACAGGAGAGAGAGAGAGAGAGAGAGAGAGAGAGAGAGAGAGAGAGAGAGAGAGAAATATGAGAATGAGAATATTAAAACAGGAAGAGTTGCGCCCAGCTTGGGAAGACACTGGATGCAGCCCTACCCTAAAAACAAAAGAACAAACAAAAACAGCCCTATTCTGGGTATCAACCATAGCTCCAAGATTATCAACACAAAGGAAACAAAAACAGGGTGGGAAGAGGCAGGTGTATGCCTTATGATCTTCAGACATACCAGAACAAGTGGTCAGATCTTGTTATTGATGGTTGTGAGCCACCATGTGGTTGCTGGGATTTGAACTCAGGGCCTGCGGAGGAGCAGTCAGTGCTCTTAACCGCTGAGCCATCTCTCCAGCCCTGAATTTTATTTTTTTAAAATTATATTTGTGTGTGTGTGTGTGTGTGTGTGTGTGTGTGTGTGTGTTGTGTCTGTGGTGTGTCTGTCTGTCTGTCTGTACATGATACTGCCACCACATACATGTGGAGGTCAGAGGAAAACACTTTCGGAGTCAATTCTCTCCTTCCACAACGTAGATCCAAGAAATCGAAGTGAGCTCATTGGGGCTCAGCACTTTACCCACTGAGCTATCTTACAAACCCCAGTATTTCCTATTATAATATAAACTGGTATTTCTCTATGGTAAAATAAGCCTTATTTTTACCTTGCTTTCTCTGGACAAGAGTCAACACTCTTTTCACAGAGGCTTCCTGTTATTCTGAAATGTCTAATAATATTTTAGAATACAAGAAACTGATCTAATCCCAAGAAGCTGTACTTTGCTTTCTTTGTTTGTAATTCCAAATAAGGACCGTCATGGAAGGTGTTAGCAAGGAACAAATTCTCTTTTAAAGGCATAACCATGAGATTTAGGAAGCAGAGACTGAACAGTCAGATGCAAACAATGAACATTTGGAACAGTGGCTAGAAGACCCTATATGTGCCACCACACCTGGCTCGAAGTAGCTTTAGTTTAAAAAAAGATGTGTTTCTATTTCCTTGTTTAAGAACTGAATGCTAGATTCCCACTTCTGTATTTTTGTTTTCAGTTTAGGACATAGCCTGCATTAAACACTATGATGATTGTATGATTTTGTTGTTATTCTGTTTTGCTTTTTAAAAGCAGACAAGCATGTATATAGGCCCAGGACCACAAAAACAAACAAATAAAATAAAATAAACAATAAAAAGAGGAGAAAACACAAAATCTTTAAATGGTATTTTCACAAGATGGGGATAGCTTGTAACATTTAAATCCTTAAATTCTTAAATTATTAAATTCTGCCAGGTGATCGTGGCACATGTCTTTAATCCCAGCATTCAGAGGCAGGGGCTAGGTGGATCTCTGTGAGTTCAAGGCCAGTCTAGTCTACTAAGGGAGATCCAGGACAACCAGGGCTACATAGAGAAATCCCACCTCAAAAAGAAAAAAAAAAGTATCACCCAATAAGGTAACCACTAACTAAATGTAGCTGCAAAGTATTTAAAGGTGTATCTCATCAGATTCAATTGAAATATGCTTTAAATACACACTGGACTCCTAATACTTACTATGAAAAATGGGATTAATGATTTTTAATAAAAATGAAATATACTTCTAAATTTCCATATTAATTTTATCTTGCTTTTTGGACATGAGTTAACATTCTTTTGACAGACGCTTTCGATTATTTTGAAATGTTTAATAATACAAGGATACAAGAAACTGGTTTACTGAAATAATAATGCCCCTGCTACATTAGGTTAAACATATTGTAACAATTAACCCCATGTTCTTTAAAGAAAAGTTTTTCTTACAGGGCTGGCATCCAATCCAGGCCCTGGTGCCTGTGAGGCAAGCTCTCTCCCACTGAGCCACACCCCAGCTCTGGCTTCCTTTTTTTTTTTTAATTAATTAATGTATTTATTTATTTTAAGATTTATTTTAATTATATATAAGCACACTGTAGCTGTCTTCAGACACACCAGAAGAGGGCATCTGATCTCATTACAGATGCTTGTGAGCCACCATGTGATTGCTGGTTTTTGAACTCAGGACCTCCAGAAGAGCAGTCAGTGCTCTTAACCGCTGAGCCACCTCTCCAGCTCACACCCCAGCTCTAAAGGCTTCTAATATGAGCACTGCCAGGGAGAATACAGTACAGCCACCTACATCTCAATCTTGCATGTCCCTGCATATGTCAGTATGTTATACTTTAATAACTATACTTCACATTGCTAATTCTTTATGCAAAATCTGGACATTTTATTAATACCACTCTGACAATTATTGCTGTCAACTTGACAGGGTCTAGAATCACCTAAGAGAGAAACCTCTGGGCATATCTGTGAGGAAGTTTCTAGATCGGGTCAGCTGAAGTGGTGTGGCAGCATCCGCTCCATGGCCTGGGATCCAGGACTAAAGAGGAGAAAGCAAGGTGCGTGCCAGTATTGGCCACCCTTGGCTTCCTGGCTGAGGATAGACTATGACAAACAGACTCGACATGTCTCCCCAGAGTGACCGACTCCACCCTCTGACCACAGGCCCAAACAAACCTTTTCTTCCTTAAGTTGCTATTTTCTCTGTAACCAGAAAAATTATGCCTGGCAGTGGTGGTGCAGGCCTTTAATCCCAGCACTTGGGAGGCAGAGGCAGGAGGATTTCTGAGTTCGAGGCCAGCCTGGTCTACAGAGTGAGATCGAGGACAGCCAGGGCTATACGGAGAAACCCTGTCTCAAAAAACAAAAAACAAAAACAAAGTTACTAGCAGCTACCAAAGCGATTGTAACTATAATGTATGCCCGCTGAACTGCACCTGTTGTTCCCACTGATGAAGAAGGTGGGTCAACTGAGGCCAAAACTGCTGAGCAAGCCAGGGCAGTATGGCAAAAGTTATCTTAAAAAAATAAATGCAGGGCTGGAGAAATGGCTCAGCGGTTAAGAACACTGACTGCACTGACTGCTCTCCCAGAGTTCCTGAGTTCAATTCCCAGCAACCACACGGTGACTCACAACCATCTGGAATAAGATCGGATGCCCTCTTCTGGTGTGTCTGAAGTGTACTCATATACATAAAATAAATAAGCCTTTTAAAAATTAAAAAAAATACAGATAAAATTATAAATGTAACTTCTTTTTTATTAGACAGTGTTGTTTCAGAATCATACAGTTGCTGGTTGTTTTTGTTTTTGGTTTGTTTTGTTTTTTTAGGATACATTACTAGGATAAAATAATGGGTTTCATGGTAAGGTTTTTTTGTTGCTCATTTGAGAGCCTGGAACTGGCTATATAGACCCAGACTAGACTAAAGTCCTAAGCCACCAACTCTGGCAGGTTTTTTGGTGTTTTGTTTTTTTTTAACAAGTTGGCTCCTGCGTTAATTGTAAAAATTACAAATATGAGAGATTAATCCTACCTAGACTAAAATCCTTAATCTTGAAGTTAAAATTTTACTATCTCTTAAATCAAAAAACAACAAAATAATTTCTTTTTTTTTTTTTTTTTTTTTTTTTTTGGTTTTTCGAGACAGGGTTTCTCTGTGTAGTCCTGGCTGTCCTGGGCTCACTCTGTAGTCCAGGCTGGCCTCGAACTCAGAAATCCACCTGCCTCTGCCTCCCAAGTGCTGGGATTAAAGGCGTGCGCCACCACCACCTGGCTAACAAAATAATTTCTTTTTTTTTTTTTTTTTTTTTTTTTTTTTTTTTTGGTTTTTTGAGACAGGGTTTCTCTGTATAGTTCTGGCTGTCCTGGAACTCACTCTGTAGACCAGGCTGGCCTCGAACTCAGAAATCCGCCTGCCTCTGCCTCCCAAGTGCCAAAATAATTTCTTAAGAACATAACACATAGAGAGTATGGGAATTAAAATTCATTGCCCCCTTTCTCACCAGCAGTCCCAAAATCCAACTCTTTTAATATATATTATACATAATGTATTATATAATAAATATATTTTACATACAAAATAATAGTAATATATATATACTATTATTATTTTATTTTATGTGTATGGGTGTTTTCCCTGCAAGTCTGTCCTGTCTATACACCAAGGGCAGGCCTGCTGGGCCCGCAAGCTGCCCTGTGCCTTTTAGGAACCAAGCCAAGGTCCTCTGGAGGAGCAATCTAGACTCTTGAAGAGAGTCCTATCTGAGCTATTTCTGCAGCCACAAAAGATGCCAGTTTTTCCAGGAAGAACTGCAACAAAGGCTGTGGTCAATGAGACTCTCAGAGGGTCACAATATCTCTCGGAACCACAACAAAAAGTTGTGGTAGGCTGTCTAATGCTTAAATTCTAAGCCTTTTCCCATTGAACACCCAGAATGGCCTTCCCAGGATGGCCTTGAACACAAACCTTTCAAAGTCACCCTTTCCCCCAAGGGAAGGGAACCCTGGGAACCTGTTTCAGGAAGTAGCCTGAAAAGACCCAATCCCGCCCCCTAGAGCGGACCTGCTCGGGGCGTGGCTCACAGACGCTCCACCTCAGTCTGGGCGGAACTAAAAGCTCTCACCCAACCCTGGCCCCGTAGAGCACAGAGAGGCGTGGTCGAATGAAGCCACACCCCTCACTCTCACAATTCGGAAGCCAGGTTCAGCCCCGCCTTCTGTACCGCCCAGTCACTGAGTCCTGGCTTGGCTCCGCCTCAGGCGCACGCGCGGCCGATGGCCGGCGCCCACCGTGCGTCACTCAGGCCCCTGCCCCGCCCCCGCCGCACCGCGCCTCAGAGCCGGGTCGGCGGGGCGGGCCTTGCGGCCCAGGCCCATGCCCAGAGCCCGCCCCGGCCTCGGGCCCTATGTAAAGTTGGCGGTGGCCGAGTCTGAGGCGTCGGTGGGAACTCACGAGCCTAGCTCGCAGTGGCCGTCAGCGCCCGGTCTCCTGCGCCGCGGTATCCCCATATTCCCGGACGGGCGCTGTGGGAGGCTGAGGACGGCATGCGGGACTACGACGAGGTGACCGCCTTCCTGGGCGAGTGGGGGCCCTTCCAGCGCCTCATCTTCTTCCTGCTCAGCGCCAGCATCATCCCCAATGGCTTCAATGGTATGTCAATCGTGTTCCTGGCTGGGACCCCGGAGCACCGTTGCCTGGTACCAGACACCGTGAATCTGAGCAGCGCGTGGCGCAACCACAGTATCCCGTTGGAGACGAAGGACGGACATCAGGTGCCCCAGAAATGCCGCCGCTATCGGCTGGCCACCATCGCCAACTTCTCTGAACTGGGGCTAGAGCCGGGACGGGACGTGGACCTGGAGCAACTGGAGCAGGAGAACTGCCTGGATGGCTGGGAGTACGACAGGGACGTCTTCTTGGCCACCATCGTGACAGAGGTAGGTGGCAGCCCCTTATCAGGGTCTGGTGACTTCGCGGACGACGGTTGTAGCCCTTCGTCCAAGGCATAGGCTGATTGAGCATCCTCCAGTCAGGTGGTCCAGGGACATTTGATGAGATGACTTCGAGAGTACAAGTGTCAGGCAGGCGATCGGTCCATAGGATCACACTGAAGATAGAGTCCGGAAGGTACTGCCCCTAGGACATGCCCTGAGACCCTGAGTGCTGGGACTTTCTCAAGATAGTGATGTGATTCAGACGGGTGGGATTCAGACTTGCTCCAGAGAAGAGGCCACAGTTTTAGCTTCTGTTCAGAAAGAAAATACTCTTTGCAGAACTTTTTAAAGTTAAAGAAACATGTGTTCCAAACTCTCTACCATTTCTGTAGTTACCCTTCCTTCCCTCACCTATCCTCATCCCAAAAAGAAGTCTTGCCATGCCCCAAGGGAACCTGTTGTGTGTTTGCCCTCGATGGATTGTTACTTCTTGAGGACCCATGTGCCTGCAGATCTAGCCAGGGTGACTTGTTGGTATGGAGTCTTTTCCACAGTATTCTGAGACAAGATCACTGGAGAGGTTAGGCAAGGCATATAACCGTCTCTGAAGAGTAATGCAAACCTAATCCCTCATCCCCTCACACTTTATTCTTGGGTGACTTTGACGCTTCTCAGTCACTCAGCTGAGGATGTGGCAGGCTGTTTCATAGTGCATGTGGATGTGTTTGGGGGACTTGGGCACCAATTGTAATTTCCTGGAGTCTCAGCAGTATTACATATGCAGAATATGAAAAGAATGTTCTACGATACCATTGTACAACTGCTTCATTTTGTATCAGGGGTTGGGATTAACCAGTTAGGCTTTCTGGAGGAGATAGCTTCTTGGTGAGTTTAGCCCTTAGGTCTAGATCCAACAAGAAATGGTTTCAGGAGCAGTAGGGAGAAGCTAGGAATACCTGTTTAGTATCTAAGCCTCCTGGAGGTATAAACTGAGCATCCCTCCTTACAGGGGCCCTCGGGTATATTTTTCTTCAAGGGGTTGACATCCTTCAAGAGTAGAGTTTGAGAGTTTCCCACAAGAGTCACTGCTTGTTTCCTTTGGGTGTTTGCAGTTAGATGTGTCCAAAGCTACACTTACGTACTCCATAAGTAAGTAATAAGAATGAAATCTGTGCTCCACTCGGCATTTTTAACTTAAGTGACATCGTGCCAGGACCAGGCATCACTACCTAACAAAAAAGGACTGAAGCTGGCCAGTGATGGAGCATACTCCTTTAGTCCGGCACTCGGGAGGCAGAGGCAAGATGTGTGAGTTGGAGGCCAGCCTGGTCTACAGAGTTCTAAGACAGCCAGAGCTACACAGGGAAGCCCTATTTTGAAAAAACAAAACAACAAAAAATTTATTTACTGAGTTAGTTAGCAAAATGCTTTTGACCCATGAGTCCACAGAGAAGGGATTTTCAATTGTTCTACATCCTGAGCTCCAAACTCATAAGTGCTTGGAAGCCAACAAGTGATGGCAGAGGCTGTTGGGGTAGACACACCAATTCCTGAAATCTGCTGTGGCTGCCCAAAGAAGGGGCAGTTGAAATCTGAAGCAGCTTCCTGTCACTGTCTTCAGTTTTTGCCCTGACCTTGAGAGTGCTGGGCTTTCTCTAGTCATTTGCCCCTGCTTCACTGTCATCTTGCTTGCTGCAGAGGGTGAAAGCAGTACTGTTCAGCTCCCCAGAGACTGGCTGAGCTGCAAAAGTCCAGATTCTTTTGACCTACTGCGTTACCAATGTCAGTGTTTATTTATTTATTTTTCAATGGATCTGGATGCTATTGAGCTGCCTTAGCAGTTTCGTAAGAGTTATATGCCCTTTCACCTACTTCCAGGTCAGCAGTCTTTGCAGGAGGCAAGTTTAATACTTTACTTAGCTCTTTTCTTTGGAAATACTGGAATGCCTGTCTTGAAGTTCAAGGCTTGTCCACTCAGATGAACAGACATTGTTGAAAGCTGCTGCATTAACACTCTGAACCAAGATCTGTTTTCTTTCAACCCAGGCCTGGTCTGCTGACAACTGCAACTAGTCAGCTCCCTGCCTGCTAAATGTCTCTAAGCTTGCCCTCTGCCCCAAATCAAGGATAGAGGTCTTTTAAGTACACTATAAATTGAATTCCTCTCGGCTTTCTTTCTTTCTTTCTTTCTTTCTTTCTTTTTTTTTCTTTTGGCAGAAGGCTGAAGGTTTTTTTTTCCCCCTTTCAAGTTAAATTACATACAGAAAGTACTAAACTTTGCAATACATTAGGTTTCTGTGTCTCCTTGAATCTTGACAGGATGCTGGATGTGGGAGATCTTTTACCAGAACTTTCTTATTGAAGTGGTGAGTGAATAAATTATGAACCTTTCTAGAAGGCGTAAGAACTAACTGATACACAAAAAAGAAAGCTGAGCCACAAGATTGGCTGCAATGTTTAAGGGAAATGTGATTCTCCACCCCACTGACTGCAGCTTGGCTCTGTCTGTGTGTGTCTAAAACCAGGCAGTGGGGTTGGACAAAAGAAAGAGACCCTTCTTAGGAGGTTGGAGAGCTGTGTGTCTGTGTTGCAGGAGCGTTTGGTGACTCCGTGCTTGTAGGCTGGCAGGCTTTGTGCTCCTTGTTCACCCCAGGCTCATCTAGAACCCTCAGTCCTACTGTATTATACTTCTGAATCCAGAACTACTCCTTTCTCTGAGAACCTGGGTGGTTTCTTAGGTTTCTGGGTCACCTGCTCTGTGGCTTCATGGAAACTCAGCCAAGTTTTCTTTATAGCTTTCTGGTGCCTATGACTTAGGACTCCTTCAGCTGTGGTCTGACATGACTCTGCATTGTCCTACATACACCATGTCTCTGCTTTCAGTAAGTCTCTTGCCTAGATCATCTTGGAAAATGGGAATTCCTTCCCACTGTTTATCCACAGCCCACCTGGATGAAATGCCTAGCATCCTAGGTGATTGGGCTGGCATGAGTCTGAACTATAGAGGCAAGAGACACCTGGAGCCAGGACCTGACTGCCTACCTGTGCGAGCCATCCACCAGTCATCCACCCTCAACCTGTCTGCATTCGCCTCCCCTTTCTCTCTGGAGAATCACAGACCCTCAATTTTGCCTTTGCAGCTGCATGGCAAACCAAAGTAGCTACTTGTGGACCTCTGGCCCCTTGTGCATGCACACTTGTAGTAGACACAGCTGTCAGGAAGCAATCAGACTGAGTCCCTCTCTTATTCAGAATCATCACTCTGGGTCAGAGTTTAGATAGTGACGCAAAGTCAGGAGTCATAGAACAAAGAAAAGACTTTATTCTAAAGATTAAAGTGTGGGGTTCATCTGGGCTTTGGGCAGCTAGGCCTGGTGCCTAAACCTGTAGGAAATAATGTTGAAGAATGGGGGCCCTTTTATTCATTGATCCACTCACCCATACATTTTATAGTTCCCAGGTCATCCCTCTGCTCAGGGCACTATGGGCACAACAGAGGCTTTTATATTTTATAGCAAATACTACTCTTTTTCTGAGAGTCCTGAGGTAAGGATTCACTATTTTTTCTTCAATTTTATTCTGGAAATTGAGTCTTGCTGCATTGCCTTGGCTGATAAGTGATCTTCCTACCTCTAGCTCCTAAGTGATGGGCCTACAAACTCTCACAGCTAGGATTCATCGTTAATTGTAGTGGAGAGCTGAACAAAATGTTTCAGAAATTAATGCCTTCAGTACTAACTGATAACTGCTAGTATGCTTGGTCACTGATGCAAACACAGTAGGTACATTGCATGGAAGACTTGCCTGTTGGGTACAAATCACTTTTCTAGCTAGTTCACCGATATCAGAACATTTAGTCCCTGGAGACTATACTGCTCCCCTCTTCTACACTATTCCCTTTCTTCACATACTTGGAAAGTAATTTTCATTACATATATAAAGCCAAAAGATATACTTCTTTGAACTGGAGAGATGTCTAAGTAAGTGCTTGCTGCACAAGCATAAAGATCTGACATTGGATCCCAGCTCCCACATTGAAAGAAGAAAGGAAGGAAGGAAAGAAGGTTAGAGCTGGAGAGATTTCTAAGCCTGAGCTCAGTTTCTAGTATCCATGGGTGATTCACAACCAACTGTTACTAGAGCTTCAGAGGATTCAATACCGTCTTCCATCTGCAAAGGCAAGCATACACATGTGGCATACACTTACATAAACACATATATGCCCTTACACACACACACACACACACACACACACACACACACACACTATGCAGCCAGGCAATGGTGGAGCACACCTTTAATCCCAACACTCAGGAGGCAGAGGCAGGTGGGTCTCTGAGTTTGAGGCCATCCTGGTTTACAGAGTAAGTTCCAGGATAGCCAGTGCTACACAGAGATTCCCAGTCTTAAAAGAATTGGCAGGGGGGAGTGGGGGGAGGGAGGGAGGGAGGGAGGGAGGGAGGGAGGGAGGAAAGCCAGACATGGCTATATTATTCAGTGAGAAATTCTGTCTTAAAGGAATAAAGCAAGACACCCAACATGCTCCTCTAGCCTCCATGTATGTAATCATACATTCATGTATATACATGCATACAGATACAATACATATGCTTTAAATAATAATAGATATGATTTTCTTTACTCCTTTAAAAACACCTTAGTAGCTGGTGTTTTAAAGATTTGTTTTTATGTATATGAGTGTTTTGCATGCACGCGTTTGAAGTGCATGGATCCTCTGGGGGAAAAAAAGCTTAACAGTTTGCTTGAGACATAAATGAGGTAAAGAGTCTACTTCAATGGACAGTTTAAAATACTTAACAGCTATATTAATATACCCTTGAGCCTATTACTACTAGAGAGGCACATTTCTGACTAATAAGCATAGACCCCAGGTCATAGCTGTTCTAGATTCTCAAAGTTTGGTTCTCCTCCTACAGCTCTCCAGCCATGAAGCTTGACTCGTGGCCAAGTACTACCTGACCACCCACCAAGTAGAAACACTGATGATCTGATCTTCCAGTGCTTTAGTTATAGCTGAGTAGCCAGATGAGTACAGGAATACTAGGTTCAAGGGTAAGCTCATCAATCAGGGGTACTTAACTTTGACTATCCTCCCACCCCTCTAAAAGATTTTAGGCCAAGTCCAAAAGCCTACTATATTATATATGAAAGTTGATCCACCCTATACATTTGAGCCCTCTTATCATTCCTCACTCTACTCACAGGCTCCATGAGGCCACAAAGAGACAAATAATAATATAAGCCAGTGTCTTATTTAGGGTTTTACTGCTGTGAACAGACACCATGACCAATGCAAGTCTTTTTTTTTTTTTTTTTTTTTTTGGTTTTTTGGATTTGGTTTTTTCAAGACAGGGTTTCTCTGTGTAGCCCTGGCTGTCCTGGAACTTACTCTGTAGACCAGGCTGGCCTTGAACTCAGAAATTCACCTGCTTCTACCTCCCAGAGTGCTGGGATTACAGGTGTGCGCCACCACTGCCCGGCTCAATGCAAGTCTTATAAAGGACAATATTTAATTGAGGCTGGCTTACAGATTCAGAGATTCATTCCATTATCATAAAGGAGGAAACATGGTGGCATCCAGGCAGTCATGGTGCATAAAAAACTGAGAGTTCTATATCTTCATCTGAAGGCTGCTAGGATACTGGCTTCCAGGTAGCTAGGATGAGGGTCTTAAAACCCACACCCACAGTGACACACCTATTTCAACAAGGCCACACCTTCTAATAGTGACACTCCCTGGTTCAAGCATATACAAACCATCACAGCCAGGCACCTGGAGTTGTCAGGGACTGTCAGTGTTAGGTGAAAACATAGTTACTTCATTGAGTTATACTCTTACTTAGACTAAGGACAGGATATCAAGCAGGTGATGTGAAAGCCAGAAAGATGCTACCGTGCCTATAGAATAATTTGACCTATTTTCACATGGTATCCAGCTTGCAAGTATGTTTGGGAGACTTACTTAGGTCCACGACTTTAGAACTTGACCTCAGAATTCCCTTTTCTTTTCTTCCTTCTCTACCACCTCCTACTTCCTTTTTAAAGATATGGTCTGATGTTAACCCTGATATTAACTTGTAGTTAAGTCTGACTTTAAACACTGACATTCTAATTCTTCTTCCCAATTACACATATGAACCACCATACCTAGTTTGTGCAGTGCTAGGGACTGAAGCCATGGCTTCATGTATACTAAGCAAGCACTCTACCAACTCAGATACAACCCAGCCCTCTGAGTGGCTTTTTTGTCTACCTTGGATGTCCTCAACCATCATATAGGACATGTTGATAAACAGCTTACAGCAACTTATCCTTCATGTCATCTTTGTTGTAGCAAAAGCAATACATTTTATCATATTTAAGAATGACAGTAGCCATAATTTTGTCTATGACACAGAAGCTGCCTATCATTATTGGTTCCTTCAGCTTTATGAGCCTAACTATTCCAAGCCATGGTATTAGCAGCCATTTGTCCACCTCCCAGCATGCACAAAAGCTGTAGCTGACCAGAGATTGTGTCTGCCTTGGTAGAGTGCTGCCGCTTGCTCTTCTCCTCTCCTTGAGTTGAATCAAGACACAGAAGCCTACTTACTCTATGAAAGATAAGGTGGAGAGGGAGAAGCCACCTGCTCTCTCTGCATTGCTGCCCAGGTGAGTCATTGCCTAGATCAGTGATCTCCTATAGTCAGAACATTTGGGGATGTAAGGTATGCCAATTCATTTTCCAAGAAGCCTTACATTTCAGAAAGGAATAAGTGATGCATCCCTTTGCTCCTCCTACAGTGGGACCTGGTGTGTAAGGATGACTGGAAAGCCCCACTCACCACCTCCTTGTTTTTCGTGGGTGTGCTGATGGGCTCCTTCATTTCAGGACAGCTCTCAGACAGGTAAGGTGTCCAGCACTTATCAAGGAGTATATACCTGGACTTGACTTCAAATGATGATGTTCTCTTAGCCCAGGGTCATGCATTTCAGAAGCAACAGTATCTATATGTAGCATAGATTTTCCATATCAAGTAAAATGGGCCAACAACCTCCCACATTATTTCATAATCTTCACTGAACAGAGAACCCTGAGTCAGTCAAGCCATGTGTACCCATGGTTCAATGACCAGTTACTTTGCCAAAATTCACTTCTGCACTAGTCTGGAGATTAATATAGTCTCTTAGGGACTAATCTTCCCTGGGAGATTAAAGCACTCTCCTATCTCTGAGAAAGGGAGAGGTTGACACTACACATGTATGCATGCTCTGTACACATGTGTAGAACATTAAGCAATACCATGGTAGCCACCTCTGTAGTCTGAAGATAGGGTTCTGGTTCTGAACAAGGTAATCGAAGGTAGAGATCTCACTAGTCAGTAGTGCTACATCCTAACTGTAATGATGTGCTCTGGTGTCCCTTAGCTAAATGACTGAGGATATGCCACTTACTGTATGACCAAAAGAATGAATGTTATTTGTTACAAGCATGGTATTGTACAATTTTAAAGCTTTTATCTAAAGCCTATTAATGGCTTAGAGAATCAAAAAAACTCTTGACATTCAAGTAGTAGGAGAGACTGAACACTGGGGATGCATACCTCTAATCCCACTACTCAGATGGCTGAGACCAGAGGATTGAGAGTTCAGGCCATCTTGACCTACTTATGGAGAATCTGCCTCAGCAACCAAAGGCAACAATAAAAATAGAGATTGTCTATGAGGATTTATTGTCTTTATTGTTATTTCATCAAGAACTGTGAAGTTCTCAGAAGGTCCATTATGCTAAGTCCCTTTAGTTGGAGCTTTGGGATCACAGACAGCTGAGGTCAGCAAAGAGTACTTGGCCACTGTGACACTGATAGTATATTCCTAGACCCAGGAGAGCCAGGTTCTCAACTTGTGGGTCACAACCCCTGTCAGAGGGGTAATTATGATTCTTAACAGTAGCAATATTACAGTTATGATATAGCAGAAAAGTTTTATTGTTGGTGATAGTCTTATGGTTTCCATTGCTCTGAAGAGACACCATGACCAATGTAACTTTTGAAGGACAACATTTAATTGGATGGCTTAAGAGATTTCAGAGATTCAGTCCATTATCGTAGCAGGAACCATGACAGCATCCAGACAGACATGCTACTAGAGAAAGAGCTGAGAGCTCTACATCTTGATCAGAAGGCAACCAGGAGAGACTGTCTCTTCCTCACTGGGCAGAGAAATTGAGCACTAGTAACCCTCAAAGCACACCCCCACAATGACACTTCCTCCAAAAGAGACATACCTATTGTAACAAGAACATACCTCCTAATAGTGTCATTCCCTGTGGGTCAAACATTCAAACACATGAGTGTATGGGGGACAAACCTATTCAAACCTATTCAAACTCTGGCTCAGGGTGTCACCATAATATGAGGAACTGTATTAAAGGGTCCCAGCATTAGGAAGGTTGAGAAGCACTGCAGTAGAGGGTGCTGCAGCATCCTTCTGGCCGACTAGGGTACATGGAGAAGTCCAGGCTGAGACAGAATGTCATCTTGTCCGGGAAGCAAAGCTGCTTTGCTCTGTCTCATACTCTGGGGTTATATGATTGCATGTTTACATCTGTGGATCATTCTCACATCATTCCTTAAAATTTTTTTGTTGTTTTCTTAATTTTTAGTGTGTGTGTGTGTGTGTGTGTGTGTGTGTGTGTATGAGAAAGAGCTGCAAGCAACAAAATATTTGCAGGTTAGGAGACACCTTTTACATTAGTTCCAAAGATCCAACTAGTTCATGAGGCTGAGCTATCTTTCTGGCCCTTCTAGTTCTTATTTATTTATTCATTTATTTATTTATTTAGACCAGAGTGACATTAAACTTATAGCAATCCTCCTGCCTCACTTTCCTCATGCTAAAATTACAAGGCTGTACCACCACTCTCAGTTAATGAAAACTTGCATATCTACATATCTCATTAGATTTATTTTTCTGCAGTCACCTAGTGATAAAAAAATACTCCACAGTCACCATTTACATTAAAAAGGTCAGTAGGCTGTGACCATGGATTACGAGCTCTGGCTGAGCCTGAGGTACCTCCCTGTTCAGGAGCAATACTTCTCTTAATCTAGTAGCAAGCATTAATTAATTACTTTTGTTTATTTAGCAAATATATAGCATGTAATATGTGCCAAGCTCGGTTCTAAGTACAGCACACCTTAAAACCCAACTAGGTAACCATATCCTCACACCTCTGACAGGAACGGTTATTTCCATTTGTATGTGGGGCAAGTAAAAGATGGTGGTTAATTTTTGTGCCCATGGTATGTAGTTGGCAAGTGGCAGGTTATACTGAGGCCCAGGGCTCCTCGCTCCTCTGGTTTTCTGGACAAGTGCTGAAGATCTCTGCTCACTTTGAATGTGCCTTTTGGCAAAGCAGATAGATAGATTCAACTTACTGAAGAAATGATTGTTTTCCTTGGCCACGGGAAATGATACCAGGGAAGGTCAGAGTGCCAAGGAAATGTCCATTAGGGGTCAGGACAGGATTTATTGAGAAGCAAAGCATGAGCTGAGAGTTGAAAGATGAGTAGACATTTGGTGTCAAAGAGGTGGAGAGAAGAGGAGCATTCTGGGCAGGAAAGACTGCCATGTGTTAAAGCCTAGGCCAGAGGCTTAGGAATAGAAAAATGTCCACTGTGGCTGAGGTCTGGGGCCTCAGGTGGAGACAAGGACCATGAGGCAGGCAGAGTCAAATGTGGCTTAGCTCAGACCACAGTGAGGGAGGCATTTGGATTCGGGAAGTGAGGAGCCTTGAGGGTTGTGTTTTAAACCGGAGTGTGACTATCAGACATGCATTTTGAAAAGGGATTTGATACTTATTGATGGAAGAAAAATGAGAGGGATTGTGTGTGTGTGTGTGTGTGTGTGTGTGTGTGTGTGAGCTTTGTTTTGTTTTGTTTTGTTTGTTTTTCAAGATAGGGTTTCTCTGTATAGCCCTGGCAGTCCTGGAACTTGATCTATAGACCACACTAGCCTCAAACTCACAGATCCACCTTTCTCTGCTGGGATTAAAAGTGTGTGTCTCCACCACCTTTATGACAGTCAAGTACTTCACCAGCTGAGCTGCATCCCTGTTCCCTGCCTCAGAATTTTCAGGAAAGGTCTATTAACACATTCATCTCCCTTCTGCAAGGAAGGTGGTCCTTAGTTTGTTCATGAATTTTGTTTCTATTGTTTCTTTGAGAGTAAACACTTTGGTGTGGAAATGAGGAGGGACCTTAAAGGGACCAATTAGGAACTTTTCAGTGCTTCATGCAAAGGATGATAGGGGCTAAGATCAGACCAAGGCTGCTAAAGATGGAAGATGAGGTAGTGAAGTTTGGAGGACTTGCTGGCTGGACCAATGTAGGGAGTAATGAGGTAAAAGGTGTCTGACCCTCATAATATAGAATGATAGTATACTCTTTAATAACTAAGACAGAACCACATTTGCAGAGAAAATATTGAATGTTATTGGGTGTTATTGAGTTGGGGTGATTATAAGATCTCTAATTGGAGAGATTCAGGTATTATTGGATATATGCCTACTCTATGAGATCTTCCAGGATGTGCAATGCCAGGGGAGGGCAAACCCAGCTAAGATGTCCTCCAGGTAGAGAGGGTGAGGGATTCAAGGGTCAAATGTGCACTGAATTGAGCAATGTCAAAAGCCAGGAGGGAGGCACCCCAGGTTGGGTGTAGAAGCCATGCCAGATGTGGCCTAGGTTAAACCGACCTTTATGAGCCAGCTTAAGAACTTGTTTACCATGCATAAAACACCACGATCACAAGAGGAACGTGTTTCATTGCCACAACAAAGTGTTTACTCTCAAAGAAACAATGGAAACAAAATTCATGAGCAAACTAAGGACCGCCTTCCCTGCAGAAGGGAGATGAATGTGTTAAAAGGCTTTTCTGAACATTTTGAGACAGGGAGCAAGGGACACAGCTCAGGTGGCGAAATATTTGACTATCATGCATGAAACCCTGTTTGGTCTGCACACCACATAAGCCGTGTGTGGTGGTGCACACCTGGAATCCCAGCACTTAGAAGATGGGGGCAGGAGGATTAAGAGTTTATGGTCATTTATGGTGGCACACGCCTGTAATCCCAGCACTTGGGAGGCAGAGGCAGGTGGATTTCTGAGTTCGAGGTCAGCCTGGTCTACAAAGTGAGTTCCAGGACAGCCAGGGCTACACAAAGAAACCCTGTCTCGAAAAACAAACAAACAAAAAAAAAAACAAACAAACAAAAAGAGTTTATGGTCATGCTCTATTACATAGTGACTTAGAGGCTAGCCTAGGATAAATGAAATCCTCCCCCAATATCCTCTCTGAGTGTATGTGTTAGCTTTTGCACCTGAAATTTCTTTTTAGTGAGCTTCTTTAGCCTGTAAATGAAACACTGAAAGTGCTGTTTTCAGACTGTAGTCCTTGTTTGCAGCTCCCAGCACCACCCTAAAGCCTGTCTGCACACCCAGAGAAGTACTAGGGCTTATGAGCTCACTGCTGTTGAGTACCAGGTTGAAAAACAAACCAAAGAACTGTTGGGGCAATAGATTTTTGCCTTCAGTTTGTTGTCTAGGGTACCAACAGTAACTTTTTATATGGGACAAATGTAAAGCTTTCTTCCTGGATATTCCTGTTTAAATTCAATTGAAATTAAAATAATTTTACATTGTCATGCCTCTTATGTGACATTACTAAACTAGCTTTCTGGATTATGGGAGGCTCAACACAGAGAATAAGTAGACTGGTATTTCCTGGCTTTGTAGATACATATGTTTGCCATTTTGTCAACAGCCTTTAAAAGTGGCCAGACCAAGTCTGTGGGTGGGAGAGAGTGCTCTGAGCAAGCATACTTGCCACTAAGCTCAACCCTATGAGTTCTGTCCTAGGGACTCACATGGAGGAGAGAAACATCTCTGTCTAGCACGTTGTCCTCTGACTACCACATGCACTCCTCTAGTTCATACGCACCCCACCCTCCCACTCCCTAACCTCCTACCAAATGACTTTCGATTCTGTCATCATCACAGTTCGACCAAAATGGGGGTGGCCTGACCACAACTTCAAGTTAAGCAGGAGAGCTTTGTTGCCTCAGAAGCCTGTCCGGTGTTTGCCCATCCAAGTTAGCGCCCATAAGTAACCCACTTCCGTGTCAGTGCCAGTCATAATCGGAAGAGGGATAGTTCAAAGCAACAAATCCTAAAGCCTAAAACTGCCCCAAATCACAAACAGAAACGTAAAGTTCTGAATCCTGAACCTGAAGAAATAGCACAGTCAGTGAAGGGCTGCCCCACAACCATGAAGTTCCGTGCTCGGTCCCCAGCACCCATGTAATATCAGGGTGGCATGACATGCCTTTATAATCCCAGTGACTGGAGGGCAGGAACAGGAGCTCCCTGGAGCTTATTGGCCACCCTAGCCTAATGGGTGAGAAACTGGTCTTAAAATGAAGTGGACAGCTTCTGAATAACACTGAGACTGACCTCTGGTCTCCACATGCATATATACACACATGTGCACAGGAGAACACATATGCACATGCATACATGCATGCGCGTGCATGCGCGTGCATGTGTGTGTGTGTGTGTGTGCGCGCGCGCGCGCGCGCGCACACACACACACACACACACACACACACACCAAAGAAAGTCTCCAAAAAGAAATTCTCATTGTCAAGAAGGATGTAAAGAAAGTAGAAAGCTATGTCCCGGGAAGGGATTGATGCATGTTTTGTGGTAATCAGGAAAACTGCAACATGTTAGTCAGAAGGGATGCCTAGAAACCTGAGAAAGCTTTATTTCAGGTGTATCAGAGTGCTTCCCAAAGAGATTAGTGTGTGAGTCTGCGTGGATTTAGGAGGTCCACCACGTAGACAGTGCACGTGAATGTATTCTCCAGAAAGAACCATGACCAAAAAAAAAAACCCAAACATGCTACTTTAACACAGACAGCAGTCTACACTGCAGGTAATGGTGCCAGTCTTCAGCTCCTCTGCTGCCTCTGTGCAGTTGCTCATGATCTATCCCATAATATACATTTTTGTGTGCTGAGTCTTCTTTTTGCAGTTGTTTTTGTTTACATTTCATTTATGATGGAAATTTAATCCAGGTCTTTGTGGGTGCTCAGCCTCTGAGCTACACCCATCTCCTCGGGTTATTTTGACGTACAAGTATTGTTTTCTATAACTCATTATGCTATATACTTCATATTTGCATAATTTCCAACTTTTATGTTGGAACTTCCTCAATAAGTGAAGAGATGTACTTTTTGTTTATCTGCACTTGTGAAAGATAAACATTTCTCTAGATCCTTGGGTGACTGATGGAGGGTTTTTTCTTTGGTTGTTTTTATTGTTGTTGTTCTGGTTTTGTTTATCTCATCAAGAGTTAATTTGGGGGCTGGAAAGAAAGCCTGCTGTTCTTACAGAGAATCTGGATTTGATTCCCAGTTATAGATTCCCATCTCTAACTCCAGTTCCAGGGGATCTGATGCTCTCTTCTAGCCTCTGAGGATACCAGGCATGCACATGATGCACAGACATACCTACAGGCAAAAATAACTATACACGTAAAATTAGTTTTTCCAAAATTATGCTTTCAGCATTTTGATGCTTTCAGATTTTAGATCTTTGGGAGTTTCATCATTCAAGATCATGCAGTTCCAGAGATTGTCTTTTAATTTGCCCAAACTCCTTTTTTTATATAATTACCTTGTTTTAGGGGATAGGAGGATAGTTTTTTCATTCATATATTTATTTAAGATGTGTTCCTATTATGTAGTCCTATTTGGCTTGGAACACATCGAAATCCACCTACCTTTGTCTCTCAAGTGCTAGGATTGAAACAATTTGCCACCAAAACTGAACCCACTATAAATACAAGTTTTGTCTTGTCCATTTACAAATTTAAGTATCCTGGGACTGTAGAGATGGCTTAGCATTCATGAGCACTGGCTGTTCTTCCAAAAAGACATGGATTCGGTTCCTAGCACACACATGTCAGTTTATAACCATCTGTAACTCTAGTCTCCGAAGGAGGGATGTATATACACCAGGCACTAGGTACACATACATGCACATAAAATAATGAAATTATTTTATTTAATTAATTAATTTAATAATTTTATTTAATTTAATAAATTTTAATCTAATATATTCTGGTTTTTGCCTTTGCCCTTTTCTTTGCCTTGAGATTTATCTATTAAAGAACCGTTCCATTGTAGAATTTCCCACTGTAGGTCTAGGTGATCTTATATCCCCTAAGCCTCTTCCTTTATTCTTGGAATTTAGTGCAGAAAGGCAGCTGCATTCATAGGCTTAGGTCTGGGTCAGTGTCTCTGACAAGATTATAGGACAGCACCATGTGGTTCGCAATCAGTCGTACAGTGCCTGTGTCAGTTCATAAGGTGCTGTGCAATGGTGACACCGAATTTTTTCTCTTTTGCTCACTATTTTCAGCACTTGTATAACAGATTCTTCCTCAACACCTATTTCTAGTTATTCATATCATTGACAGAGGGAAGTCAGGATAAATGACCAGTTTTCACTTACCATGAATTATGTTTTATCTGCTTTAAAAAACTATTATGAATATGTGGATTTACACGTAACAAATGTCTTTCCATCCCCTGCAGTCATTAGCATCCCTGTGGCACTGCCTTTGAGGCAGCCTGAGTGTCCAGACTACACATTCATCCTGGAAAGTATGGAATTCAATGTCCGCATGGAGACTGAGAGGGTGGGACTGCCTGTGCCAGTCCCTGTGTTGGAGACAGCCCCTCAGGGGAGCCAGTGGCTGCTGCCTCTCTCAGCTGCTTCTCTGTGACCCTCCTTTCCTCTCCAGGTTTGGTCGCAAGAATGTGCT
This sequence comes from Apodemus agrarius, assembly GCA_964023405.1. NCBI lineage: Eukaryota > Metazoa > Chordata > Mammalia > Rodentia > Muridae > Apodemus > Apodemus agrarius. Next base: position 38,004,275 of record OZ030015.1, on the reverse strand, counting down.
GTTTTTGACCATGGGCATGCAGACTGGCTTCAGCTTCCTGCAGGTCTTCTCTGTGAACTTCGAGATGTTTACAGTGCTTTTTGTCCTTGTTGGCATGGGTCAGATCTCCAACTACGTGGCAGCATTTGTCCTGGGTATGGACATCAGGTTGGAGTTGAGTACTTGATCCTGTGTTTCACTTTACTGGAGACAAGTTGTGATGTCCCTCACAGCTAGAATTCCCTAGTAAATGAGCCTAGTTTGCCAGATAGGCAATTGAGCTTGACAATAGTTCTGACTTCTGATGTCCAGTTCTTCTGGCCTCTGACTTGTGGCCTCTTACCCTTATTAGTACTTCAGTCATTAACTAGGATTCCCTTTTTAAAGGCTTGCATGGAAAGGGCTTAGGTAGTTGAGGAAAAGAGAAGGCGCACCAAGGGGAGGTGGGCCGTGATGGGCAGGCTCCCAGGAAAGAGATGCTGCAGAGCATTGGTGGCGATCCGTGTCCGCCAAGGAGTAGAGCAGTCCAGTTCAGGTTTTGGTCAGAGTCTACCCGTCAATGCTATGACTCAGACAAGCTACCTTGTTCCCACTGGAATGCTTCTAGTCTCTCTGTTTAGAAGAGCCTTGCTCTAACCAATCAGATCACTGGGTTCCTTTGGCTGTATAATGGGAAGGATGATTATTTTCTTTTCACTTTTACTAGAACATTTTTTTTTTCTACAAAGGATAAGAGTTAGCATGTGTGGCTTTAGTAGTGACTTTACCTTTGGTTAATTCTTCCTTGTGTAAGGACTTACAGGGGCCTAACATTTAGAATGTGTCTGAGGGTGGTGAAAATGTTTCCATGAGAGAACTGATGCCTAGAGACCTCCCCAGGAGCAAATCAGAGCAGACTTAGTTCAGATGTAGCCCTTCGCAGAGACTCTGAACACAGAGCTACTTCTGACTCCCTCCTTGTCTCTATGTTAAAAATGATATCACAGAAGATTCATAAGGAAATAACCCTAATTAATGATTAACTTGACTCTTCCTTGTTTTGAACAGGAACAGAAATTCTTTCCAAGTCAGTTCGAATTATATTCGCCACCTTAGGAGTTTGCATCTTTTATGCCTTTGGCTTCATGGTGCTGCCTCTGTTTGCATACTTCATCAGAGACTGGAGGATGCTGCTGCTGGCGCTCACTGTGCCAGGGGTGCTGTGTGGGGCTCTCTGGTGGTGAGTGTGGCCCTGGCCCTTGGGCTGCTTACCCTGTGGGGTAGCTTCTGTGTCATATCCAGTAGAGGGCAGCAGTAGCCCCCAAATTCCAATTCTAGATCCCAAATAAAAGGGGTGCATATTATATAAGTCAATTTATAAAATCTCTCCATACTCAGAAAAGCCAAAAGAACACAAAATCCCAAGACAAAAGCAGGCATCTCCTCTGCCCTGTTCTAGATTGAACTAGGAATTGCTGCAAGCAGATAGAGACCAGCCAAACCTCTGGGATGTTCTCAGATCCCAGCAAGACCTGAACTGTAGCTGCTTGATGCTGAGGCACCAGACTAGGAGGGTTGGGAAGTGAAGAGAGGGAGAGCTCCAAATTGAGCTTCCCTAAGTGGCTGTGCAGAGAGAGGCAGGCTCCAGCTGTGCTGCCAACAGAGGAAGACTGGGCAGGTAAAGCAAAAGCTATTCCAGGCCAAGAATGGATCCTGGCAGGAATTACACCTTAGAACAGACTAGACTAAGGTGAGATCCTCATCCCTTGCACAGTGGAGAGTGTCCTGGAGAAGAATAGGAGCAGAAGAAACAATGTATCATGGTTCCTGATCATGAGAGAGGAGAGAGGGCTGCCTGGTCACAAGGATAAGGAAAATAGCCACCAGTCTCCAGCCTTGGTAACAATGCTGTTTTGTGTAGAGAGACTGACAAGTCTATTGAGTAAATCAGAGGTTGAGTGAGGAAGAAATGGATGTTAAGTGATCCCTGCAGAAGATCCCGTGCCTCTCAGGGACAGAGTAGAATATAGCAGGATCTGAGTGGGCCTGACTCTCAGCAGAAGCCAGGCATCAGCCCATCTGGTACCTGTCTCCTTAAAGCCCAGAAGGGGGCACCACCATTGCAGACATGCAGGTGCCAGTCAGAGGGGGATCCCCTTGGGATGTACAGGAGGATGCTTCAGGTTTTGCCCACCTCAGTCAGTGTTCAGCAGAGCTTGTCCCTCAGGTAGTTACTGGGCCATTTCTATTTTTGACTCACGAGCACTGGACATTCCACGCACCCGCCTCTCTGTCTGAAACCTCGTTTCCCATGTGTAGTTGAGCCAGCTACACATGGGAAAGAGAACAGGAGGCCTCACTAGATTGCACTGTGCTTCCAGGTTCATCCCTGAGTCCCCACGATGGCTCGTCTCCCAAGGCCGAATTAAAGAGGCAGAGGTGATCATCCGCAGAGCCGCCAAGTTCAATGGGATTGTTGCACCTTCCACTATCTTCGATCCAAGTGAGGTAAGTACCGTGTGCAAGCTGCTGGGGAGGCTCCACGGGCTGCTTTAGGTCAGCAGCATACAGCACAGCTCCCCTAAGCCATGGCCACCCCTACGGCAAGGCTTGTTAAAATGCAGAAGTTGGAGGAGTTGAGAGATGGTTCCGTCTGTACAGTGCTTGCCACTCAAGCATCAGGGCCTGAGTTCAGATCCAACAACAACAGACTAAATAGCCAGGCATGGCTGAGCGTGCCTGGAGTCCCAGTACCGGGGAAGCCGAGAGAGGAGGGCCCCTGGGGCTTACTGGTCAGACAGACAGATGGTCAGTGACAGACCCTGTCTCGAAGATAAGCTAGAAAAGTGATGGTGACATCCCAGGTCAACCCGTAGCCTACACACACACACACGCACGCACGCACGCACGCACGCACGCACGCACACTCACTTTCTGTCTCTCTGTCTCTGTCTCTGTCTCTCTCTCTCTCTCTCTCTCTCTCTCTCTCACACACACACACACACACACACACACACACACACACAAGCATGTATACAGACAAACCTGAAAATTTGAGGAAGGGTTTACAACTACTTTTCTCCAATGGAATTTGTTTTCCTTTTTTTCCATTCCTCCTTTACTTCTTTTCAAGGTAATCATGCTTGTAAATCTTTCTTATTACTTCCTCTTTTTCTTTTGGTTTGTTTTTTCAGACAGGGTTTCTCCATGTAGCACTGGCTCTCCTGCAACTGTCTCTGTAGCCCAGGATGGCCTCAAACTTAGAGATCTGCCTGCCTCTGCCTTCCTAGTATAAGGATTAAAGGTGTACGCTGCAACTGCATGCCCTCTGCACCCCTTTTTAGATAGGGTCTTACTATGTAACCCTGTTTGGTCTAGAAATCTCTGTGGAAGCTCGGTTGGCCGAGCTTCCCTCACAGAAACCTGACTGTCTCTGCCTCCCAAATGTTCAGATTAAAATGATATGCCACCATTCCTGGCTTAATTACTTTTTAATAATAAACACTTCATGGGAAAAAAAAGAAGAGGTTTTTCATCAACTCCAGTATTTTGGGAAGTGTCTCTTAGGCCTCAGAGATTGTCTCTAAAGATAATCAGAACACTGATAGATTTACAATCAGCAGTGTTCTGTCTCTGTTCACTCTCTCAGTTAGTTGTTACCCATCATCCTGGAGCCTGGTTCTTTCTGCCTGCCACTTCTCTTCCTTGTTCTCATGTACTCTAAAGCCAAGGCTTAGTGTGGTCCTGGTTCTTGCTTCCTGTTCCCTTTCCCAGACTCATGAGGTTGACACTGCAGATGCAGGCAGACATCTGGGGTTTGTCTCTTATGTGAGAAGAAAAGGGACTGGTTGAAAGGACAGCTGCCTACAGCTGTGCTGCAGTGTTAGCAGCAGGCATGCTTGAGATGCTCTAGGCATGATGAGGACTTGGAGCTTGTAAGAGATGAAGCAGTTGTCATAAGCAGACAAGAAGTTGTGAGTACCAAGAGCCCTGCTAGCATCTCCCTGAAGTGGTAGCCCAGCAGCAGCTGTCACTCCGCATCCCCAGAAGGCAGGGATGAGGGCTTTTTATGTCAGGTGGCTTTGCTGGCATTTAAATAAGGGGTTAATCTGGGCGAACCCATAAGCCTCATTGGCATCACTAAGGAAATGTAGGTGTTTCAGAGGATTCTTTGCGTCCCAAGGTGACCTTTTGCTGAACTGCTGAACAAGCTCCCAAGCTAGGTTAGCTAAGAAAGCAACAGCAGTGTGATTAGACACGTGGTTTAGAATCTCATAGGAAGTTAATCTGGGTGAAGCTTGGGTCAGTTTTCCTGTTTTTCAATTTGAATTTTTTTTTCTCCTGGAAATAGACCAGTAACAACACAGCATGAGGACTCAAAACATTCACTCTACTTACATATTAGATCAGTAAATTCACAGCCACTTTTTTCTCTCTGACCAAGAGAGTTGGGAGTCAGCCTTACTTAGGCAATCTCGAGGCCTCCCTGGGAAGTGACAGTGAGGACAGGCAGGTTGAGGGAGTGAGGCAACTGTCAGCTTGGGCTTCTGCCTTTGCTGTGCTTTTTTCTTTTTCAAACTATCTTTCTCATTTACTCTAGTTTGTCCTTGACTAAGCCTACAGGGGCCTTGGACATCCCCTTGAGTCATTGTACATCTGTCTTCTCAAGGAAGAACCTTAGAATGCTCCCTAACTCTTGAGAAGTAGATAGCAAAGATGATGGGTGCTAGGTGTATGTCTGTATGAGGCATGTTTTCAACTTGTTCTCCTACCTAGACTACTACCTATTTTCTTCCTATAGTTACAAGACTTAAATTCCAAGAAGCCTCAGTCGCACCTCATTTATGATCTGGTTCGAACACGGAATATCAGGATCATCACCATCATGTCCATAATCCTATGGTGCGTAAGTGAGACCTGCCTGAACCTTACCCAGTCTACAGACATGCTTCAGACCAAAGCTGGAGTCTCTGTCATCACTTGATACAAGGATTCTTCCTTGTGATGGATGGCAGCAATGGGGACATAACAGTTTTTAATGTAATAGGAAACCCAGAAAAGGAGAAAATGATCGTGGAGGCTGTTTGAGATCTAGGGATCCCACAAGGGAATCCCACAGGTCCTTCCTTAGTTGTCCTGTCCCTTGTCCCTTCCCTCAGTAGATTATCTGTGGTAAATAGCCAGGAAGAAGCTGACAGCAATTCTACTGTGCTCATGGAGACAGAGGGAGCTCCCCTACACTGGGTCCACATTGTCTGTCATTTACGTACACCCTACACAGCCCACCCCCGGCCCTGCCCCATGTCTAGCTGTTCCTTGTAAAAAACATTTTCTGTTCAGCCAGGCAGTAATGGAGCGCGCCTTTAATCCCAGCACTTGAGAGGCAGTGGCAGATGGATTTCTGAGTACGAGACTAGCCTGCTTTACAGAGTGAGTTCCAGGACAGCTAGGCTACACAGAGAAACCCTGTCTTGGTTTTTTGTTTGTTTTTTGTTTTTTGTTTTTTGGATTTGATTTTTCAAGACAGCGTTTCTCTGTGTAGCCCTGGATGTCCTGGAACTCACTCTGTAGACCAGGCTGGCCTCAAACTCAGAAATCTGCCTGCCTCTGCCTCCCAGAGTGCTGGGATTAAAGGCATGCGCCACCACCGCCTGGCTAAACCCTGTCTTGAAAAACGGAAAAAAAATGTTTTCTGTTGATGACACACTCTCTATCTGGGGCAGTTAGGGGTTTGAAGAAAGGCCTCAATGAAGAAACATTACCATTTAGATTCCAGAGGCTGCTAAGAGCTTTTTGGAAACAAGAAAGTAGAATATGGCCCTTCTGGGACGTTCATAGACTGTATAGAAGTCAATTCTATCGCCTGGATATCCTCTCCAAGTATCTTCTGAGAAGGTGTTGCACAGTTATCAGAAAGGAATCTATGATTCTGCCAAGTGGGGAGGAACAAGGATACCTGCATAGCTTCTGCCAGATCCTCTGGGACATTGGAGACCCTTGAGTCTACTGGATGAGTGCTGATAAGATGGTGAGAGGGCGAGGCTGGGGAGATGGTTCAGTGGTTAAGAGCACTGACTGCTCTTCCAGAGGTCCTGAGTTCAATTCCCAACAACCACATGGTGGCTCAGAACTATCTGTAATGGGATCTGATGCCTTCTTCTGATGTGTCTGAAGACAGCTACAGTGTACTCACATAGATTTTTTTAAAAAAAATAAAAAAGATGGTGAGAGGATAGACTTCTTAGAGTCCTTCCTGATGGGCTCAGCCAGCTTTGCAGAAATAAGCTAGTTCGCTTTCTGGTTTGGGGCGAGGATTGGCCTGAGACAAATTGTCCAGGATGCCTTAAAGGCAGTACAGCACACATGAATCCACCTCAGGAACAGGACCTGCTTGGAGACTGTACCCCAGATTTCTACCCTGAGATAGACAGCTCACTTTGACTCTCCCACTCTCCTGTTGTTCTGGAGTGTCCCAGTGCTTATGAGCCTAGTCTCTTTCTTCACTGTAACATGTTTCAATCTTTTTTTTTTTTAATGTAAGTACACTGTAGCTGTCTTCAGACACACCAGAAGAGGATATCGGATCTCATTATGGATGGTTGTGAGCCACCATGTGGTTGCTGGGAATTGAACTCAGGACCTCTGGAAGAGCAGTCAGGGCTCTCAACCGCTGAGCCATCTCACCAGCCCAACATGTTTCAATCTTAAAGATAGTCTGGCTTGCCATACATTATAGGTCATCAGAGGAAAGCACCTACTAGTATCAGAGTCAGGCATGGGGTGTTTGAAAAAACAGTGAAGCCTCCATCAACACTGAGAACTCCGCCTTCTAGAACACACTAAAGTTCCTGCCAGACCCTTCTGACTGATCACAAAGAGTCTATTGAGGTCCTTCTCCAGATGTTCATTCTGTATTTTTCCTTACTCCTCCACTTCTCTCATACCCTACCCAGTCTAGTTGTTGTTGTTGTTTGTTGTTGTTGTTGTTGTTGTTGGTTCTTCTCCTCCTCTTCCTCCTCCTCCTCCTCCTCCTCCTCCTCCTCCTCCTTCTTCTTCTTCTTTTGGTTTTTTGAGACAGGGTTTCTCTGTGTAGTCCTGGCTGTCCTGGAACTCACTCTGTAGGCCAGGCTGGCTTTGAACTCAGAAATTTGCCTGCCTCTGCCTCCCAAGTCCTGGGATTACAGGCATGCGCCACCACACCTGGCTCAGTCTAGTTCTTCTTACAGCTGCTGTTTAGAGAGCACATACAGCAGGGAACTGGGCTTTTGCAAATGCTTCAGAGTACGATTTTAATGTTGAATTGTGTGTTGGTACTTTTCCCCTAGTGATGAAGTCAGTATGAATTATGTAGGCTCTTTTAGTGAGGTACTTTCTTTATGGAATGTTCTGAAGATGCACTGGAAAAAGATATATACACTACTCATTGTGGCCAGGAAAACTTAACTTTTGTGCTATGAAGTAAGGCACAGGGTGGAGTCTACTACTGCCCTCCCATTCCCTGCATCAAGAGCAGTTCAGAACTTCTCAGGATGAAAGCTTATCAAAGAATGTGGGTCTGGAGAAATGGATGTTGCTTCTCCAACTCTCTTCTCTGTACCCTGTTGCAGGCTGACCATATCAGTGGGCTATTTCGGACTTTCTCTTGACACTCCTAACTTGCATGGGGACATCTATGTGAACTGCTTCCTGTTGGCGGCTGTTGAAGTCCCAGCCTACGTGCTGGCCTGGCTGTTGCTGCAGTACTTGCCGCGGCGATATTCTATCTCTGCTGCGCTCTTCCTGGGTGGCAGTGTCCTTCTCTTCATGCAGCTGGTGCCTTCAGGTATGGACCACATTTGTTTACAGACCTGTCTTTGGTGTTTCCCTTTCTTGAGCAAGGTTATTAATGAAGTGTATACAGTCAGGACCATTACATGTGTGCTGCATTACCAGGCAGTGGTGGCGCATGCTTTAATCCCAGCACTTGGGAGGCAGAGGCAGTCGGGATTTCTGAGTTCGAGGACAGCCTGGTGACAGAGTGAGTTCCAGGACAGCCAGGGCTACACAGAGAAACCCTGTCTCAAAAAAACAAAAGACAAAAAACAAAAACAAATAAAAAACAATAAAACAATAAAAAAAAACCCAACATGTGTGCTGCGTGTGTACAATGCTTACTTAAAAATCAAGAGATGGTATCACAAAACCAGAGTGTTCTTCATGGCCTGGGTTTTGTTCTGTGGGAAGAAAGCATCAGGCTATTGGTTAATTAATCCCTAGGCCCAAGTTAATATATTCATATATATTTTCCTCTCTAGAATAAAGAGAAAAGAGAGTCATCCGACTAGATATGTCTTATTTATTTATTCAAGGAATATCTGGAGTGGGTCTTCATGGAATCTGTTTCTAGTGGAGAAGACAAGTTATATGCTAGTACTTCACAGATGTTATTACCATCTGTGAACAGAAATAAAGGAAATTCAGCTCATCTAAAGAGCACTCATGGGTAGCACCCTGAACAAGAGGTATTCAGTAAAATTTACATGAGGTAACAGAACACCTTGGGAAAGTCAGGGAGAACATTCGAAAAGATTTGATAGGGAAGACAGAATGAGGCATGGTAGGTGACACCTGTTATCCCAGCACAAGAGGAAAATGCAGGAGAATCAGAATTTCAATGTCAGCCATGGCCATCAGGGAGTCTGGAGCCAATGTAGATGGCTGAGCCATCTCTCCAGCACTAGTTATTGTTTTATTACAGTTATTTATTTGGAGAAGGGAGAGATGTTTCCAGCACACATGTAGAGGTCAAAGGACAATTTGTGGGCAGTGTTGGTTCTCTCCTTCCAGTGTGTGGATCCTGGGGATCAAACTTAAGTTTCCAGGCTTGGCTGAAAGCTCTGTTGCCCCGTGAGCTACGTCAGAAGCCCAGCTCTGTGAACTCCTTGAGTAGACTGCAGGCACGACCTGAGTTAGAACTGCACTCCCATTCACATACAAGTCCTTAGGTGATTCCATGGAGCCCTCAGTATGAGGGTCAGCTGAAGCAGCTCAGCCATAGCATGGGGTGACTTCTGGAAGGCAGGAGGGCTGGGCTGACGGGACGCTTGCCATCTGGACCTCTGGGTGAGACCCATGTACCCTTACATACACAAAGTGCCTGTTCCTTTACTAATCTCCTTTTTACAGAAACTGGCCAATTCTCTCCACCCCAAATCAGGAAGAAAAGGGAAGAGAACCTCTCGGGAGCACTTGCACTCACCCTCTTGCCTTTGCTAACTTTCTGTCTCTCCAGAATTGTTTTACTTGTCCACTGCCTTGGTGATGGTGGGCAAGTTCGGAATCACCTCTGCCTATTCCATGGTCTATGTGTACACAGCCGAGCTGTACCCCACTGTGGTCAGAAACATGGGTGTGGGGGTCAGCTCCACAGCATCCCGCCTTGGCAGCATCCTGTCTCCCTACTTTGTTTACCTTGGTAAGTACCATGGTGCACTGGAGCAATGGGACAGACGCTCTAAGTAGCCTTCCTGGGAGCTGGAGAACAAGCCCCTGTGGTTAGCAGGATGCTTCAGTTACTGGATCCCTGACTGGAGAGGGCTCCTTTCCAAGTGTAGTGTAGAGAGGGCACTCATTTACAAATGTCAAGTAACTCAGAGCAGCTAGATAGGAACGAGGAAGGGAAGTCTGTGAGTTTTTATTTCAGTCTCCCCAGACCCTCCATCACAAAGTGCAATGTCTTCATCCAAAGAAAAGGTTTAGGGAGGCAGGGTACTTTACTGGAGGAATTTTTCTTAGAGTTAGGAACATGAACAGAATCCTTCCTATTCAAGAGGTCTGACAGACAGTTGCCATAACTTAAAGACTTCATTCATTCAGTGTGTCTGTGGAGGTCAGAGCACAATTTAGGGAGTCAGTTCTACCATGTGGATCCTGGGGATGGAACTCCAGTCTCCAAGCTTACCAGCAAGTATTTTATCCAGCTGAGCCATCTCCCTGGCCCTCAGTTTACTTTTCAAGACAGTAGCTCACTAATCTGTATGAGCTGGGCTTGAACTTTTGCTCCTCTTGCCTCAGCCTGCTGACTAGGTGGCATATAGGCCTGCATGCCACACATGACAGGATGTTTTATGCCCTGTAAAGATCTGCCTTTTGACATTTTATGTAGCAGGACAGCAGTTTCTATGGTTCAGAGAAGTACTCTCTCCTGGCAGCTGCTCCTCCTCTGCATATCTCTAGCTCAGGAGAGGACTGCCAGTGTCCAGAGAGAGCAAGTACTTTGCAAGCATGCTACATGGCTCTAACTGGGTGGTACCTAGTCTAACCTGAGTGTAAATCAGACTGTGACACATCCACAGAGGTGGAGAGTTGTTCCTGTCCTGGGCAAGCACTGGTGTCTTGTGTTGCTTGGAAACCCTGCAGCTGTCCTGTCTCTGTCCCCCTATACCTCTTCCTTGTCCGGTGTAAACACCACTGGACCTCTGGGCACATGTGTTCCAGGTCTGGGTTCTGACTCTGTAGATGCCAGACTTCACTCTGGTGGCCGAAGCTTTGGGAAGCACTGGAACCCACAGGACAGTTAGCCTGAGTTAGAGTCCTGACAGAATAAAGTGCCCAACTAAGACCTAGTCTCACATTAATCTGGGTCCTCTGCTTGACCATAGGTGCCTATGATCGCTTCCTGCCTTATATCCTCATGGGAAGCCTGACCATCCTGACAGCAATCCTCACCTTGTTCTTCCCTGAGAGCTTTGGCGTCCCTCTCCCAGACACCATTGACCAGATGCTAAGGGTCAAAGGGTAAGAGACCTCCCTTTTAACACTGTGGATTCAATGGTTATGGGCCTGGCCAGTTCTTAAGGGTCTGCTCCTTAAAGTAGTGTTCCATGAATACTCTGTCTCTCAAATACCTGGACTACCTTGACCATGGTGCTATCTACAGCAATGGCCTGATCCTATGTGGACAGGTATCCTTGTGAATGCCCATGAAAGCAGCAGCTCTGACTTAGTACATACTGAGACCAAGAAAAACATCAAAATTTGCCTTTTGTTTTGTTTTGTTTCTCTCCCGATCTGGTTTACCTGTTTTGATACTGACAGGTATCTGTTTAAAGTTTGTTACTAACATTTCTTTTGCTTGTTTTAACAGAATAAAACAATGGCAAATCCAAAGCCAGGCAAGGATGCAAAAAGATGGTGAAGAAAGCCCAACAGTCCTAAAGAGCACAGCCTTCTAACACCCCGTCTAGAAGGTGAAAAACTGATGGGAACTTGCGTGTTGTCAGACATGCTCTCAGTGACTGAGGGCTTTTCTGTTCTGCTGACCTGTGTCTAACATGCTCACAGATTGGGGCATCCATCCTGGAGAGGCACCTTCCTCAGGGCCACCGAGGCTAGCCAGTCAGCTTGCACACCCCATCACAGTGGTGGACTTGGGCCTTCCAGAGAAATGAATGAGTGAGTCTCTTGAACAAGTGGGACTTGGAAGACTGTGAGAAACATCTGCTACACATGCTTTGTTCTTTTAGAATACCTGGTAAGGGTGCAGATAGAATGACAGGTCTGTTTTCCCTAACTGAAGAACTGACAGGAAAGGAATAAATGTGACTCGGGCAAGGTACTTGTCTAGGATGCACCAGAAGGAAACAAAACTTTCTTTTTAGAAAATAAGTGATTCCATGGGGAGTTTGATTTCTCATCTTACCTAAAGTTACCAAAATCCTAACTGTGATTGTTTTAACCCACAACAGAAGAACACAAGACTGAGGGAACCCTAAAGGAAACTAAGGTAGAAGCTGGTACATAAAGCAGACAGTGTGTGGGCTGTGACTGCTCAGTCCCACAGCCAGCTGTACTGTGTGTGTCTGGTCAGGGTCCTGGGCTTGTCCAGGCCCTGTGAGAAATCTACTGTTGAGGCCAAGGCTTGTCTTCCGCTGCAGTGTAAATCAGAATTCTGGCTGCCAGCCACTTACCTGTGTCTTGAAGGAAATGTGTGGATAACAGAGCGTCCCTTCCTTCTCCCAGCACTGTCATGGAGGGTTTGTTTGTTTGTCATCTGCTGTTGTGTCTCGAGCTATTTGTCCCTTAGCAGAAACTTGGGAACTGCCCTTTTTTCTCAGCCCCGGGTCACCCTGGCTGGTGTACAGTTGCCACCATACAAGGCCTTCTCAGTCTTAGCCACTAGAGCTGCTCTGAGTGCCAAAAATAATAACACTATGCTTCTTCCTTTTACGATGTGTAATCATGAGGAAAATTACAAGAAAGAAATGTAAATTGTGTTCACAGTCTCTCAGAGTTGCTGGCTGCAGTCATGTCACATCAGTGGCTAGTTTGTGTTCAGTGTGATTGTCTTCTCTTCTGATTATGTTGCCATGGTGCTCCGAAAGCACATGCTTCACCCACTTAAAATACAAAACAAACAAAAAAAACCCTGGTATTTTGTGAAAGCTACTGAAGTGCCTTGGGCAATGAAATGGTTTTAATAAAAAATGATTTTTTTAAAAATAATACCGACTACAATCTCTATTCCTATAATTTGATGGGTTCTTGCCACATCAGAATGCAGCTCTTCTGTAGGCTAATTGTAGCAGTGGTTTGGGGTTAAAATTTAACTCATATTGTAGATTAGGCATCTCCTTAATATTGACCTCATTCCATTAGCCTGGTACCCTTAGCCTAGGTCTCCCTGGAAACAGCCTCGGCCTAGAGCTTCTGTACAGTTACGTACCTTACCTGGGAATAGGACTCTGAGGAGCAGGGATACAGAACAGGGAAGGAAGGAGACCCAGCACTAGGATGTCTTCTTGGAGAGGACAGCACTAAGGAAAGAGCCCTACAGTGGCATGAATCATTGTGGAAGCCTGGGAAATACACCCCAAAAACATCTGTACTGTGGAGAAAAATGGGGAGCACTTGCCTATCATCACCCGTTCAAAAAGACAACATGTGCAAACCACATTCTTAGTTTACACAGACATGAGTCATACATGGATCCTGTTTGTTGGATGGAGAACGGGCAGCTCTACACTACAGACCCAAGTGAAGCCCTTCAGACTGCACCTCAGCAAAGCTGGCCAGAAGCTACTTGAACCCAGTCCTTGGAGCACTGAGTAAGTGGTAGGGCAGACAGCATTGGGCTGGGGGTGTCACCAAGTCTGTGACAGTCATCTGTGCTTCCAGTATGAATGGATAAAGGTCCAAAGCTCGGCTGTTATGGACAACATAGCACATGCCAAGCAGGGGCCTCTGGCTCAGGAGTAATACAGAGCAGCCCTTCTAGAAGATCCATTCAGTTTCCAGTCCCTTCAAAGCAGGTCCTGGGCTGGGTTCCTGATGACTGCCTTCTCGGGAGCCCCAGATTGTGAACGGCAGTCCTGCACACCATTCCTGCAGTGGCTTTTATTCTTGGTGCTGGTTCCGGTCATTCATGATCTCCTAAGGCAAACACTACTGCCTGAATGCCTTGTGCTCTCTCTCTGTGGGGAGGGGACAACAGCCCAACTCCCTTCTCCTGAAAACCCTTACCTCTGCGCAAGCCTGCTGAACATACATAGCCTGTTTCCATTGAAGCCATGACTTCAGGAGGACTGTTCAGGAGAGAGGCTTGTGAGCGATGAGGATCTAAAGGCCCATGGTCACTAAAGCTACCAAACACATAGATTTGAGAAACAAGAAATGATGGAGAAAAAAATCTTGAAAAACCAAAATCTCACCACAGGTAAAGGGAAGGCAAGGGTCACAGTATCGTGGTGCACTTCTGCTGTGCAGGCATGTAAGATGCTGAGACAAGATGGTGCTTAAGGTTAATCTGATGCTTTCTCCACAGGCAACGGGCATATATGTGGCACACATCCATACATGCAGACAACCGTGTGTGTGTGTGTGTGTGTGTGTGTGTGTGTGTGTGTGTGTGTACGCATTTCTTTTTCCAGACAGGGTCCTGGATATCCTGGAACTTACTCTGTAGACAATGCTGGCCTTGAACTCACAGAGATCCTCCTTTTTCTGCCTCCCTAGTGCTGGGATTAAAGGTATGTGCCACCATGCTCAAACAAAAAATAAAACTTAACAATGTAACATTTAAATGATAATTCATCTAAAATACTTGGAGGGCCTGCAGAGATGGCTTCGTAGTTAAGAGCACTGACTGTTGTAGAGGTTCAGAGTTCAATTTCCAGTAACCACATGGTGGCTCACAACAATCTGTAATGGGATCTGATGCCCTCTTCTGGTGTGTCTGAAGACATCATATCATATATGTAAATCATATATGTAAATCATATGTATATCATATATGTAAAAATTAATAAATCTTAAAATGCTTGGTAATAACAAATTTGTGTTAACAGTAACAACACTACTCTTTTTCCCTCCTGATCTCTGTCAACATAACAGCTGACTCCAGTGTAACCAGTCTGCCGTATCGAGTAGTTCTCCTCTTGTACCTTTATATAGCTTCTAGGGATCAACTTCAGGGACTCAGGCTTTCATTAGCAAGAGCCTTTGGCCCTGGGCAAGAATTTTAATAATTTAATCCCTTAATGAGAAAACGCTCAGAAAAATGGTTGCGTGTCCCTGAGAGTGAAACCAGGACCTTAACCATGCTGAGCCAGGGCCCATGCCCCAACTCCAATAAAATAGATGCATGCATACAAAAATACAGACAGACATATTTTATATTAAAATATATACTAAATTTTAAAGGTGTTTTAAATTATTTTATCTATTGTTTTTGCTTTTCAGTCCAAGATTCCTAATGGGACCTAGAGTCCCTAAATGTGTGACATCCTAGTAAGCTGCTAATGTTTCTGCTCAAGTGCTCAAGGCTCATGAGTGAATAAAATAATGATGATTCCAGTATAATTTACAATTTATATCTTTAAGATGATTTTACTTTTGGCTTCTTGATACCTTTTAAGAGCCAGTTGTTTTTCAGAGAGAGAAAGAACTCCAGCAATGAACTATACTCAGAGGATGGGGCGAGCGTGGGGTGTAAGTGCCTGGAGCAAGGTTTTATAGACCAGACACCCTCAAGAAAGATAGATATGACTGATACCTTGGTGTTGAGCACAACAACTTCATCATAAAAGCAGAGTGGTCAAGACAAAGTGGTTGTTTGCCCATGTGGTACCTCCACTCCAGTTGTGCAGTACGGAAGGTCTCCAAAATCCTTCCAGGGCTCCAGTCAGCTCCGGCCACCGTGGTCGTGTGGGTTCTCCCACAGCCAGCTAGGGAGAGACAGAAGGAGGGTGCAGGAGTCTGCGGGGGAGAGTGGGAAGCAGAAACAGGAAGACAAAGAAGCCTGATAGGGGAGACTGAGATCTGGACGCAGGTCTGCTGCTGAGAGGAGAGTGGGAAGGAAGGAGGCCAGGGCGGGAAGGGCCGCAGGCAGCAGCGTGGAAGCATGGGCTAGGCCGACAGGAAGCTGAGCTCAGATTTGCTGGGTAGGCAGGTCCCACCTGCTAGTTGATCCCACGGCATTTTGATCTTTTTATTCTTTCATGGGCTTCTGTGTGTGTGTGTGTGTGTGTGTGTGTGTGTGTGTGTGTGCACACGTGTGCCAGGGCTGGAATGTACAAGCCAGAAGACAGGAGTCACTTTTCTTCCTCCCATTATGAGGATTTTAGGGAGCAAACTCATGTCATCAGGTGTGGCAGCAAGGGCCCCGCCCTACTGAGCCATCTCACTGGCCTCACAGCATTTAGGATGGTCTTTCTGGATTTGATTGACGGGTCTTATTTCCTCACAAAGTATGTCTCCTGAAGGCTAAAACCACATTGCTTTCTGTTTGTTGTTCAATCACCAGCACTGGCAAATGGCTACATTTTGTTGTTGTTGTTGTTGTTGCTGCTGCTGCTGCTGCTGCTGCTGCTGCTGCTACTACTACTACTACTACTACTACTACTACCTAATGTTTAGGGTTTTTGTTTAGGTTTTATTTTGTTTTTGTTTTTTAATTATTACACTTATTTATTCAGAGGCACGCTGAAGGCGCGAGTGTGGAGGTCTGAGGATGACTTTAGGGAGTCACGTCATCTTCTCCTTCCAACACGTGGATCCCAGAGACTGAACTGCTGTGCTGCCCCACTGGCCTGCTACTACTACTTATTGAATGAAGTGTATGAAAGATGTAAGCTTGGCATTCTCCTTTGTATAACAGTGCTAATCAATGCTAAGACACTGGAAATCAGGTTAATTTTCTTTGGTCCCACAAGCTAAGAACCAAATATAGATCTTAAGAGATAGCCAAGACTCCAGGCAGGCTTTGCTTCCTAGTCAGGTATACTGTATAAACAGAAACCAAGGAGCTAAGCAGGTGATCCCAATGCTAAGTGCTTACTACACAAGCACAGGGACCTGACTGCCATGCCCAGCAACATGCAGAAGCCCACACTGGGGAGGCAGAGACAGGAGGATCCCTGGGGCTTGCTGGCCAGCTAGTCAGTCTAGCTGCCTCTGCAGGCTGCAGGGTCATGGAGAGAATGTGTCTCAAAAAGTAAGGTACAGGCTGATTGAGGAAGCCATCTGGTGATAGCCTCTGACCTCCACACTCAAAAGCACACACGTCTATGAAACCAGGATTTGGCTTAACCCTTGGGACTCCTTTCCTCTCTTCAGGACTGTTCTAGTCTAGTGTCTCTTGCTGTAATGAAACACTGGTCAAAATCGCTAGAGAAGAGTTTACTACAGCTTATAGCCCATCACTGAGGGATGCTGAGGAGGAACCTGGAGTCAGGGACTGACTCACAGGCCATGGAGGAATGCGGGCTTGCTACCCCCACTGGCTTGCTCAGCTTGCTTTTTTATACAACCCAGGACCACCTGGCCAAGGCTGCCACCTTCCCCCAGTGAGCTGGTCCCTCCCACATCAGTCTTCAGTCAAGAAAATGGCCCTCTCCCCAAACATGTCTACAGGTCAATCTGATGGAGGTGATTCTTCAGTTGAGGGTCCTCTTCCCAGGTGACTCTAGTTTCTGTTTAGTTGAGGGAAACTAAGCAGCATTCTGACTAAACCTCCCAGACCTTGTTTATGTAAAAGCAGCCAGAGCTCCACTCTGCCGCCTTGAGTCAGAAGAGCCCTGCAGGAGGAAGAGGCTTCGGGGCTTGCCGTGGATTTCCAATGCTTCCCATTTCCTTCATGCTGTAGACAGAAAACACCTTCTGCAGGAGAGGCGTGAGCTGCTGTTTCCATAGCGCCACCACTGGGGCTGTCTTGCTGTCTCTCCAGCTCCCCTGCAAACCCTGAAACCTCTGACATAGGGTGAGGCCTCCATCCTGCAGGATTTATGCAAGTGACTCCGAGTCATTGGGAGGTGGGGGGAGGGAGCAAGCGAGCTAACTGTATTTGTCTTGGCGATGCTTCCCAACGGCAAGTGTTAGAAACACTTGCAGGTCTTCTGGGCCAGAGCTGGACAGAGCCTAAAGCATCTGGCCAAACTCTGTGGCCAGGTCTACCTTGGCAAAAATATATTCCAAAAATGTATACCTACAGCAGCTGATTGTGGGGTTCAGCGTCCACCCTGCAGTGGGTCCCCAATGCTCTGTGTGAAGTCCAAACTTAAAACTATCTTGTCATCATGGAGACACCTCCAATCTTACCAAATATTGTCTGTCCACAAGGACTTGGCCATTGCTCTTAAGGCACCCACCTAAAGACTCATGGAAAATAAAGTTTGCCAAGTATTTTCTTTACAGATAGTTGTCTTTTCTGCCGTTTTCCTCATCCTACAGGGGAAGAATGTAAGGGTGGTTAAATACTGTGCCCCAAGTCATAATCAGAGACAAGATTTGGGCCTGGCCACTAGCTATTGATGAACAGCACTTGGACCAAGGAATCTAAATCTTAAGCCTGCACTTCCTGTTTTTCAATCTCTTTTCCCCCTTGTTATTGATAAGGCCAGGGCAGTGAAGTAGGCACCTCTTGGGCCAGGGAATCCAAAGTTTAGTTGCACTTTCTGGGTTTTTTCCTGATCACATGAAGAATCTCCCTTTCCACCCAAGTGCTTTGAAGTGTGCACATGTGGAACTAGATGGTCAATGTCTGTATCTTTCTCAATTGATTCACTAACTTATTTTGTGTATGTATGGTATATACGTGTGACTATGTGTGCGTGCGTGCGTGTGCGTGCACATACAGCATGTTCGTAGAGCAGAGGTTAAAGTTGAGGGCCATTTCCTTTTTTGTTTTTTCAATGTTTTTATTTAGTGAGTTGGTATAAGCAAGCTTCTGCCACATGTACGCATGATCAGATGTCACTTTGTGGCAACTGGTTCTCTTCTTCCACCATGTGGAAGCTAGAGGTTGAACTCTGATCCTAAGACTTGGTGGCAGGTGCCTTATCCTGCTGAATCATTTTGCCAGGCCTGGACCCTATAGATTCACGGTAGTTTGGCTGGCCAGCATACCCCAGAAACTGTCCTGTCTCTGCCTCCTGGTGCTGAGAATGCAGGTACCAGGCTTGTCCGGGTTTCTGTTCGCTTTGGAGACTCAGCTCTGGTTCTCATGCTTGCAGGGAAAGCACTTTACAGACTAAATCATCTTCCCCTCCCCTCGCCGATTGGTTATATGTCTTACTGTTTAGTTACTACATACCTAGTCTACTCCATGAAGAGTCTAGTTACTAGCCATTATCTAAAGCAACAAGAAACTTTAAACCGCTTTTAAATTGTTACACAGGTAACTCTTTACAGTGGTCCTCAACCTGTGGGTCGCCCCCCTGGCAACCCTGTTTCCACATATATTTACATTATGATTTATAACAGTAGCAAAATTAGTTATGAAGTAGCAACAAAATCTTGTGGTTGGGGGTCACCACAACATGAACTGTATTTAAGAGTCCCGGCATTAGGTTGGTTGAGAACCATTGGTACCTAAAGGTTTAGGTCTCCTCCACCAAGGGCGACTCAGTACCAGTCACCCAGGCCAGCCCCAACCACTGCCACTGGTCAAATCCAGCCCAGAGTACGGACACTTGAGTCACCCGTAGTCACCCGGGTGACCTTGGCTCCTGCGTGGGCCTGTGTTCCCGGGGCTTCGCAGCAGCTGTGAACGCGGGCTCGTGCGCGCGCACTGCCCCTCCAGCCTACAGCGCCTGCCCGAGGACAGCGTTCGCTCAGGGTGCGCTCGGGCCAGTCCCGCCTCCCCCGGTTTTCGCTTTCGCTTTTTATAGCTTCTCAGAAGAGAAGAGAAACAAAGCGGCGGCCACGACGCACCGGTGATGGGGTCCGAGGTGAGGGGAGAGGAGCACGGCATTCTGGACCCCGACCCACAGGAGAGGTAAGCGCAGCCCCGGCCGCTCGCGAGCTCCTCCTTGCGGTGCTGGTGCCAAGCTCCGAATCCACGCGGGTCACAGGGACGCCTGGTGCGGGGCCACGAGGGCCTTAAGCGTGGTATGGCTGAGGTCCGAGTAGCTCAGAACCACAAGGACAGGCTGGAGGATCTGGGAAGCCTGGGACCGGCGCGCTGGGGATACTGCAGTCCCGGGTCCGATGGTGCGATAGCCACCTGAGCCCACGTTTTTCTTTTTGTAGCGTGTACGCGCGCGCACACACACACACACACACACACACACACACCTTCCTCTGACCCTCGCCCCCTCTTCCCGCTGTCTGTCGTCCCTCTCCCACCCTCTCTTCCCTCATTTCCTCTTCTCTCCTTAGTTTTGCAGCCCCCCCCCACACACACACACACACTCACCATTCTGTAAAACTCCTCCTGGGAGGATGCATCTGAATGCAGAACCCACTGCCCCATTTGAGCTCACACACTTCCCTCCAGCCTTATCTGTCAGCCTTAGCCATTCAGCTGCCGAGGTTTGTGCACCTGTCCTACCTCCGACGTGTTACAAGACCCAGCAAACGCAGCTTCCCTTTCATGATCATGGGCATTAAGACGAGGCCAGAACCCCTCTTCCAGAGACCTTCCCCTACGTGGAGTCTGAGGCTCGTTATGAAGGGGCCATTAGCCCATGCCAGCAAAGATGGACAGGGCCCTTCCCAGACCACAGATCAATCTCCTGCCTCCCACAGAATAGTGAAATATGGTGGCTGTCTTGTCCTGTGATGTATACACACTGGACTCCATCCCAAACTCTGGAGACAGCCCCTGCCCTCGGGGCATCCACCTTCCCTGGCAAGAAAAACTATCAGAATTCCAGGCCAGCCAAGTTCCAGGTCTCAGCCAGGGCTACTTAGTGAGACTGTTGGACAGTAGAGATGACACCCCCCATGGCACAAGTGACAAGAGCTAAAAGCAAAGTGATCAAGTCTTCTGATGCCTGCTTACAGTGGGATGACAGCTTTTAGCCTGGCCTGTGTGTGGTTGGCAAGAATGCCCTTGAGCTCAACTTCTGTCTCCATAAAAGTTATTTCCACCTAATCTCAGGGATCTGAGCCTAGGTGTACAGCTGAAACAAAACCTGATCTAAACTTGAAAAGCATGGTCTGAATTGAGAAAGATTGCCAGACACCCTTAGTTTACAAAACCCTGGATCTTCCCTGCCCTTAATCCCAGAATGGCATGGAGAGGCACTGCTTTGAGCACATTCTGTTTAATATGTCAGGACAATGAGGTTTTTGTTTTGTGGCTTGCTTTCACAAGCTATTTCTTTCCTCCAGGGCTCCTTTCCCTCTGAGCCAAACTGAAGTAACAACCATGGAAAACCAATAAAATGCCCAATATTGCTTTCTAATAAAAATGAGCAAAGTACATGGCGGTGACTACGCCATCTGGACCTCTGGGTGGTGGGGGAGGGAGGAAAGAGGCCCTCCTAATGTGTTTCTCAATACTTTTGGTTTTGCTTTTGGTTGTGGACAAAATTTTATCAAATGCTCATTCTGTATTTGGCAAGGTAATCTTGTGATCACCTTTCCCTGCCAATTTATAACAACATTAAATTGAACAGTGTTTCCTTTTGGGGGGGGGTTCAAGACAGGGTTTCTCTGTGTAGCCCTGGCTGTCCTAGAACTCACTCTGTAGACCAGGCTGGCCCTGAACTCAGAAATCCGCCTGCCTCTGCCCACCAAGTGCTGGGATTAAAGGGGTGCGCCACCACCGCCCAGCAGTGTTTCCTATTTTCTGTATTCAGACCCAGCTCATCTAGAATAGAGATCTGCTCATTGGTAGTTGATAGAACATTCTTATAGGCCTGAAAATATGGGAAAGAGATTTTAAAATCCTATAAATTAATGTGTGTGTTAAAAAGAGATTTTCCGGAGTGGCTTACAGCTTGCGGTCCAGGCAGTCCAACAACGGCTGCCTCCTGAATGGAAGGCCAGGAATCCAGTAGCTGTCCCGGCCGTGAGACTGGATGTCTGCTGTCCCAGTCCAGCAGTGAAATCCCAGAGGCTGCCTACAGGGCTGCTAGTCTTCAGTCTGTGTTGGAATCCTGAAGAAGTGGATTCTGACAGCAGCGAAGGATGCCTCAGTAACAAAACTGATTACAGTCAGTAACAATCAAGATTGGCCACGGAGCACTGTGCTTTGAATTGAGGAGCCATTGATCATTTAGGTGACAATCTTATACCTTAAAAAATATCAGTTGTATTTTTTATGTCCTCTGTTTTCTGTTTAGACCCTTTTTTAAAGATTTGTTGATTTTATTTTATGTATGTGAGTACACTGTGGCTGTGCAGATGGTGGCGAGCCTTCATGTGGTTGCTGGGAATTGAACTCAGGACCTCTGCTCACTCCGGTCAACCCCACTCACTCTGGCTGCTCCGGGTTAACCTTGCTTGCTCAGTCCCTGCTCGCTCAGGCCCAAAGATTTATTATTATAAACAAGTACACTGTAGCTGTCTTCAGACACACCAGAAGAAGGCGTCAGATCTCATTATAGATGGTTGTGCGCCACCATGTGGTTGCTGGGATTTGAACTCAGGACCTTCGGAAGAGCAGTCCATGCTTTTAACGACTGAGCCATCTCTCCAGCCGACCCTTTATTTTTAACTTAATTTTGTCTGTGTATTTGGGAGCAGGTTCATGTACATGACTTGACACACATGAAGGCAAGAAAAAAACTTCACAGTTGATAATCTCCTTCTGTCTTGGGACCTGGGATTGAACCTATGTCATCAGCTTGATGTCAAGTACCCTTGCTTGATGAGCCTTCTCTCTGCCCTGCTACACCTCTTATTTATTGGGGTTTTGCTTTGTATTTAGTTTTCTGAAACAGGATCTCACTATGTAGCTCTAGCTGTCCTAGAACTCACTATGTAGATCAGGCTGGCCTCTAACTCACAGAAATCTGCCTTCCTGTGGTCCAGCACTTGGGAGTAAGTGTTGGGATTAAAGGAGCGCATCACCACACCTGGCCTATACACCTCTCTGAAAAAGGAATTCTCTTGGCTATCTATTTTCCAGTCAGCTCTGTCCTGGTAATTTCTATCACACTGACTCAGGCTTTTATACTTAGTATTCATCTCTCTATATTTTGTTGGTTACATGCATTTTGTAATAGATTTAAACTGTGTATGTTTGTGAGACAAGAAAGTTCACTTCTGCTCCTGTGAACCACTGTCTGTACGCAACCAAGATCTCAGTGCTGGCTCTTTTTTCTGGACCATTTCCTTTCTCTTACAAACGTATTTCTGCAACTTTCCAAATTATGTAACTCATGGGACAAACACACACACACACACACACACACACACACACACACACACACATACATCCCTCTATCTAAATGCAATGCCCTCATTTATCTAGTTTCTAACCATGAAAATTATGTTGAAAGCCTAGGATCTAACTGATCTGTATTTATTTGGTTCAGTGTAGATGTGGTCTTAGTTCTTTCACTTTGGCATATATTTCTTGTGAGTTATTCCCCTCCCATCCCACTTTTTCTTTTTGTGGGTTTTTGTTGTTGTTGATGTTATTGTTGTTGTTTTTGAGACTGGGTCTCATGTAGCCCAGGCTGGCCTTTAAGTGTAGCTAAGGATGTTCTTGAATTCATGATCCTGTGTCTCTACTTCTTAAGAGCTAGAGTTTCAGATAGGACCTGTCTTAATTTTTTTTCCTTTTTTAAAAAGGATTTATTTTTACATGTAATATATCTGTGTATATTTGTACATGGATATACACTATATCTGTACATGGGCATGCTTATGTACCCATGAGTGCCTGTGAAGACCAGAAGAGAAAACTGGGTTGTTGTGGGCCAGCTGATACAGTGCTGGGAACAGGACTTCTGTCATCATCAAGAGCAACAAGTGACTTAGCCTTCTCTCTGGCCCCTAGTGCTTTTGTTTTTCTTTAATAGGGCCTTATTCAGTCTGTCCTTTCAACCTTCTGCCTTAGTCTGTGGTCTCCAGTAGCTAGGACTACAGGCATGGACTGCCATGTCTGGCTTTCCTGACCATTTTTTGATTAGAGATTAGAAATTGCCAGTGTTACAAGAGCCTTCATTCAGTGTATATATATATATATATATATATATATATATATATATATATATACACACATACACACACACATATATATGTATATATATAATACATACATATATATTATAAATATATGTATGTTTCATTTTAATGGTTGTGTGTGTATGCCTGAGTGTATGCCCACCGTGTGTATGCAGGAACCACATGGCGGCCAGAGGAGGGCCTCAGATCCCTGAGAACTGGAGTTATGGATGTTTGCGAGCTGCCATGTGGGTTGGGACTCAGACCCAAGTCCTCTGCAAGACCAACAGCACTCTTAACCACTGAGCCACCTCTCCAGTCCCTGTCATTCAGTTCTAAAGACATATTTTCCTGTCAGTGGCAAAAATTAGTAAGAATCTATCACTTTCTTTTAAACACAAAACCTTTTAACATGTTTTAATTGTCAATCGCTTGTGTGTGTGCATGTGCATATGTGCACATATGTGTGAAGATCAAAATATAACATGGGGTAGCCAGTTGCTCTCCGTCCACCGTGTGGGTCCCCGGAACTGCACTCAAGTCAACAGGCTTGGTGGCAGTACTTGTACTGAACTGAGTCGTCTGCCTGGCCAGCCAATACCTTCTGAGCATGGTTTTACTGTTCTTTCCCAACTTTCTCCAACATTCCTACAGATAGGATCTGCCCAGAAGAAGCCTCTGGAAGCCTCCCATGTTATTAAATTCTTCTTGCTTTGTTTTAAAATCCACATTTTTTTTTCTGCCTTAGAGATTTTAACCATTGCATCCATCTGTAACCCATGCGTGCAACTGTATACCGAAGTGGAAGGGGGAGGCTCAAACATGCTTGTTGAAGAGTGTTCCCTGGCTCTCCGCAAATGCCCAGCGAAGTCTGTCTGCAGAGTAATGTGTCCCAGAGGCTCACATTTCTCCAAAGTATTCTTTGGAATCCCAGCTCTTCTGAGCCTCAGCTGACCTTTCCTGGCACAAAGAGCTTCTGGACTATTTGCAAATGCTGAAGTCAAGTCACTTCCTCATGTTTTGCAGAGTTTACTTTAGCTCAGTTAAACCAAAAATTCTCTATTGCTCTGTGTAAACTTCCCGGTAACTGAGGGTTCCTCTAATAACCCTGCCCTAGAATCGGAGACTGGCTAGAGGAATATGAAAATTGAAACTGAGCAGCTGAGGACCAGGGATGTCGCTCCGTTGGCAGAATGCTTAGCCAGCCTGCAAGAGAACCCTGGTGTTCCACCCCCTCCAGGGGCTGGGGAAGGGCTGCTGGAGCCAGGGCTCCGCCATGACGAGTACAGGCTGTTGAGCACCGAAGCTTAAATGCCAGCACCCACACGCCATGCTGGCTGTCCCCCAACTACTGGAAACTTAGCTTTGAGGGGACTGGAGACAGAAGGATCCCTGAGGCGTGTCACCTTCTAGCCAGCCCCAGGTTTAGACAGACACCCTGCCTCAAAGGAATAGGCAAAAAGTGATGAAAGGGGACCCCCCTAATGCCCTCTTCTGGCCCCTGCATGCACCCAGCCACACGAACAGGCACATACAGAGATAAAGAAAAATCTTAAATAAATACATAAATAAATAGATAGATAAATATGTGTGGTAACAAACCCCTATAGCCCCCAAGCTTGGGAGGTAGAAGCAGGAAGATCAGAAATTCAAGGTTACTTGAACCCTTGGTCACTTGAGCTTGAAGCCAGCCTGAGAAACAAGAGACCTTGTTTCAAAAACGAATGGGCTAGAGACACAGCTCAGCAGTTAAGGACAGCGGCTGCTCTTCCAGAGGCCCCAGGTTCAATTCCCAGCACCCACATGGTGGCACACAGCTGTCTGTAGCTCTAGTTCCAGGGGATCCGTGCCCTCCTTTGGCCTCCATGGGCACTGTATACAGGTGCTATACAGACCTACATGTAGGCAGACACCCATACGTATGAACTTTAAAAACAAATAACAAGAAAAACTTGTTGGAGTTTGAGGGATGGCTCAGTGGGTTAGGAACGCTGGCTGCTCTTCCAAGGACGAAGGTTCAAGTCCCAGCACCCCACATGGTGACTCTAGTTCCAGGGGCTCCAGGGCTTTGTTTTCTGACCTCCACCTGCATCAGGCATACACATAGATGTAAATGAAACAAACCATTTATATTCTCTCTCTCTCTCTCTCTCTCTCTCTCTCTCTCTCTCTCTCCTTCCCTCCCTCCCTCCCCCACTCCCTCTCTCCCTCCCTCATGCTCTCTCTCTCTCTCTCTCTCACACACACACACACACACACACACACACACACACACACACACAAAGTTAATTTTCCCCTGCCCTAAGTCTGCCAGATTGGCTCTCTGCCCGCAGGCCTAGGTCTTTTTATGCTCTTAGAATTCAGTTAGGCTCCCGTGATCCTGCATACAGCAAGGGGGCTGGGGCAAGGGGCACACTGCAGGGAAGCAATCCCTAATCACCTCCCAGTCTTTCCAGGGTACTAATCTGGCTTCCCACTGAAGCTAAGACTGCTTGCTCTCTAACACACAGCCTCATAACATCCTCCTGCCGGCGTCCAGGTCTTAGGACCTGAGTTTGAGCCCACAAAACAGAAGCAAATCCCCCAAGTTCTCCTCTGTCATCTGCTCATGCACACACACACACACACACACACACACACACCACAACTTAACTCAGTGGCTTAAAATAACATTTATTTAAGGGTTCTAGAAGTCAGAAGTCCTAGAATGGAGAGTTTGGCGGTATCGCATTCTCCCAGGAAGCTCTAAGGAGGAACTGTGATTAATCCGCTGCTCTGGATGCTCTCTCCTTCTCGGGGCCCTCGCTTAGATCTGCAGCACCCCCTTGCCTGTGTGCAGGAGCGTGTGCACGGCCTCAGGGATCCAGACATCCACGCCTTTGGAGGGATTGCCTTTCAACTGACCACCTAGTGTCATCTTTTGAAAACACACATCTGAGCGCATTACTCCTCTGCCCAGAGAGTTGCTTGTGGTTCACAGAGGATATGGCTGTTTGGCATCAAGTGCACTGAAAGGCAGGCCACACCCCTTCTTAGCCTCGCCCTGCCTCCACACTGCTTCCTGTCTGCGACCTAACCTGTACACAGCATGCTTCCTAAGGGCTGCTGGTTCATACCGCAGGGTCCCCCATCCCCACCCCAGGATGATCTCACTCCACAACTGTGCATTTATTTAGATGACAATTAGAGTAGCAAATATCCCTGTGGCGGTACTCTAGGTGGCAGGGACCACAGTTACATGATTAATTACATGGTCTCCTATGTAAAGTTCCACAGGGGCTAAGACCATGTCTAAATCTTGCCCATGATTATATCCCTAGCAAAGTGCCTGACATGCAGTTGCAAGTAAAACTTGACCTGGTCAGGAAGCTCTTGATGACAAAGGAATATGCATGAATGGATATTTGTCCATTGGCCTTGTTTTCCACCTCCTATACTTTGCTTTTGCTCAGCGTGTGTGTCTGTGTGTGTGCATGTGTATGCATGGACGTGTGTGTGTGTGTGTGTGTGTGTGTGTGTGTGTGTGCACTCGCGCACAGGCATATACAAGACATGGGACAAGGTCAGCTGATGGTTCTCCCCTTCTACTTTGCTGGAAGCAGGGTGTGTGTTGTTTGCCTCTGTGCTGTGCTCTCCTGGCTAAGTGGCCTGTGAGCTTCTGGTGATTCTCCAGTCTCCGTCTCCCGCTTCCCCATAGGAGTGTTTGGAGTATAGATGCATTCACGACTGCACCTGGCTTTACGTGAGTTCTGGGGAACCGAACTCAGGTCTTGATGCTTGCTTGCTTGCTTGCGTGCGTGCAGGAACTTACCCACTGAGCCATTCTGCAGCTCCTGCTCAGCATTTATCATCTGTCCTGTGCCATCGTCCCCAGTGGTAGAGGGAAAGCCCCAAGAAGAGGAATGTATCTTGTGTGTATGCAGCTCCCATCCCAGATACCAGGGCGGAGCTGTGTCCGTGAAGCTGTGGGGATGTCCTCCAGGATGCTCAGGCATCTCCAGGTCCTCATTTCTCACCAGCCTCTTTGAAATCAGCTGATACGTCAGTTCTTCATTTGACTCACCCATGAAACTAGCAGAGACCCTGTATAAAAACATTCACCTGTTGCTCTGAGGATTCGATAAATGAATAAAAACCAAGTATATGGC
The DNA here is from genome assembly GCA_964023405.1 of Apodemus agrarius. Taxonomy (NCBI): domain Eukaryota; kingdom Metazoa; phylum Chordata; class Mammalia; order Rodentia; family Muridae; genus Apodemus; species Apodemus agrarius. Next base: position 37,976,790 of record OZ030015.1, on the reverse strand, counting down.
CTACAGCCCTGTGCGAGGGTTAGCTGATGCCGTTAAGAAATGTCCGTGGGTTGGGTGCTTTTAATTCCAGCTCTCAGAAGGCAAAGGCAGATAGATCTCTGAGTTGGAGGCCAGCCTGGTGTAGACAGTGAGTTCTGTGATAGCCAGGCTATGTAGAGAGACTATCTTGGGGGGAGGGAAGGAAAGTAAAAGAAAGAAAAAAATTGGGTGGGACTAGCAAGCTTGCTCAGCAGGGTCAAGGCATTTCTCTTCTACCCTGATGCTCTGAGTTCAATCCTCAAGACCAACAGAGAAGAAGGAAAGATCAGAATCCTGAAAGCTGTCCTCTGACTGCCACACCTATGCTGTAGAACATATATGCCAACACAGGAACACACACACACACACACACACACACACACACACATAAGTCGACAAATACATACATATAATATTTTTTTAATGTTTATACTTGCCAGGTGTGGCTGCACTTACCTCCAGCCCCAGCACTTAGGGGGATCACTGGTTTCAGGCCAGCTTTGATTGCATATCAAGGTCTAAAAAATAAAATTTAAACAGCAGCTAGGTATGGTGGCCCATGCCTTTTAATCTCAGGAGGCAGAGACATCCAGATCTCTGTGAGATTGAGGCCAGCGTGGTCAACAAAGCAAGTTCTAAGTCATCCAGGACCACACAGCCCTGTCTCCAATTTAAAAAAAAAGAAAAGAAAAGACTAGAAAGGGCAGGCAGGGAGGGAGGGCAAGAAGAACGTGCTCTGGGAGTGGGTGGGGGCTGCGGCTGAGTGCTCCGGCCAGTCTTAAGTGCTCCTCTGTGTGGCCTGCAGATGGCAGCATGCCCCGGGCCTCCTTGTGATGAACAGCCTAGAAAGAAGAAAATGGACTCCCTCCTTCTGAAGACTTGCCTGAAAGCCAGCCGCGAGCGAGTGTGAGCTTTTGCAGGCTCCAGCATTAGATCTTAGGCGTTGATGCGAACCACATGTGTTCAGTGTTGGAGTTGTTTGTTGATATTCGCAGTTGGTCTATAAAAACATAATCTGTGAAAGCAGCTATCCTTATAATGTTTCGGGGACTGGGGGACACGGGAGGGAGGTACCTTCAGCACTTTTGCCAGCCAGGATAGGGACGTGCACCCCGGTAGCTCACGCAGGTGTGTGGTGTGTTGGAATGTGCGGTGTCTGGTGCGGGGCTCTTTAGTCCTCCTACGGCTGCTCTGTGTGCTTCGGGGTCCACTGGGGACTTAACCTGGCTCATCAGATCCCAAGTTCTGTCGGTCAGGGCCAGGCTACTCCCTTGATCACCCCGCCCACAACCCATCAATTTAATGGCTTACTTATCCCAAGACCGTATTTGTGCTTCAGTCCTTTGAGGGGCTGGAGAGACCTGCGGGGCTCAGGGGTTGAGCGCGACCTCGTCTGGAGGCCATAAGTTCCACTCCTAGCTCATAACCCACATGTAACTCCAGCTCCGGAGAATCCGCTGTGTTCCTCTGCCCTCCCGTGGCTCCCACACACAGAGGTGTGCACAAGCATAACAATAAATCTTTAAAGAAAACTCGGAGGACTGGAATGGGGGGTGGTTCATGGTCTGTTATTTATTTTTTTTTTTTTAGTCCCATTTTGTTAGTGATTCTATCAGAAAAAACAAAAATTCCAAATGTTGTACTGTTGTTGATATTGAGATTACCATCTGCTTTTTTTTTTTTTTTTTTTTTTTTTTTTTTTTTTTTGGTTTTTGGTTTTTGGTTTTTGGTTTTTGGAGACAGGGTTTCTCTATAACCCTGGCTGTCCTGGAACTCTGTAGACCAGGCTGGCCTCGAACTCAGAAATCCGCCTGCCTCTGCCTCCCAAGTGCTGGGATTAAAAGCATGCGTTATCTTTTCCTGCCAAAAGTGACTACACCTCTCCTTCCTTCTACCAGCCCTCCCTGAATTTCGCCTGCTGAGCTTGGTGACCTGAAAATTATCCCTCAGCTACAGTCCCTTTAAGTCCCTACCTGAGAAGGTTCCTGTAACGTCAGCAGGAACCTTGGTGGTCCCTGTCGCTCACCCCCAACATGGGTCAGTTTTGCTCCCCACACTGGAATCCAGACCTTCAGCTGGAATGTTGGATTGTAATTTTACCAAACACCATGCTTAAGAGAGAGCTTTTTATGGTTGAAAGAAAGAGATATTTTGTAAATCAAGTTTGCTGCTTTTTTTTTTTTTTTTTTTTTTTTTTTTTTTTTTTTGCCAAAAATTACTAGTTTTAAAAATATTTAAATTTGGGCCTGGGCATAATAGTTTAATAGTTCACACCTTCCAAAGACAACCTTTTTTTTTTCCCCCACTGCAGACCAGGCTGGCCTTGAACTCAGAAATCCACCTGCCTCTGCCTCCCAAGTGCTGGGTTTAAAGGCATGCGCCACCACCGCCCGGCCCTACCCTCCTACCCTCTCTCTCTCTCTCTCTCTCTCTCTCTCTCTCTCTCTCTCTCTCTCTCTCTCTCTCCTCTCCTGTCTCTCCCTCCCCCTCCCTCCCCCCCTCTCCCCCTCTCTTCTTCTTCTTCTTCTTCCTCCTCCTCCTCCTCCTCCTCTTTCCTCCTCCTCCTCTTCCTCCTCCTCCTCCTTCTTCTCCTCTCTCTCTCTCTCTCTCTCTCTCTCTCTCTCTCTCTCACACACACACACACACACACACACACACACACACACACACACAGTGCTTCAACAGTAGCCATGGCTGTCTGAGAACAAACTCTGTAGACCAGACTGGCTTCCAACTGATCCGCCTGCCTCTGCTCCTGAGTGCTGGGCCTAAAGCTGTGCACCGCGCACTTTAGTTCCTTTCTCCTATCTCTCTTAAGTTGTTTGCATTTGTTCGGTGTTTCCGCTTTGGCTCTCCTGGGCAGTGGGTTTATTCTCAAGCACAGTCAATAGCCTAGGGAAAGAACCAATACCAGGAGGAGGGGGTGGACAGTGGGGGAGACTCAGCAGGCACCAGTACATGCCGCCAAGCCCAGTGACCTGAGTCCCGGTGCTTTCGAGTGCACACAGACAGGTACACAAAATAAAATGGAACTTCAAACATGTTTTTAAACAGCTAATGGATGTTGTAGCTTAGTGGTGGGAAAACGATGATGGTGAGGAGGAGGAGGAAGAGGAGGAGGAGGAGGAGGAGGAGGAGGAGGAGGAGGAGGAGGAGGAGGATCTGCTCCACCAAAGCTCTCAGAAAGCTCTAGAGCTGACACCTCTGGAGAGATATGGGATATATTCTTTAGAAATACAGAGCCGGGCGTGGTGGCGCACGCCTGTAATCCCAGCACTTGGGAGGCAGAGGCAGGTGGATTTCTGAGTTCGAGGCCAGCCTCGAACTACAGAGTGAGTTCCAGGACAGCCAGGACTACACAGAGAAACCCTGTCTTGAAAAATCAAAAAAAAAAAAAAAAAAAAGAAAGAAAGAAAGAAAGAAAAAGAAAGAAAGAAATACAGAAGCCAGGGCTTTAGGGGTGGCGCCCAGGGAACTGGCCTACCATGCCTAAGACCCTGGGTTCCATGACCAGCACCTAAAGAGAGAGGGGAGGAAGGGAGGGAGGGAGAGAGGGAGGGAGGGAGGGAGGGAGGGAAGGAGGGAGGGAGGGAGGGAGAGTGCGGGAAGAAGGAGAGGGAGGGAGAGAGAGAGAACTGTGACTTACAGAACAAGTCAGGATGTCCATAAGTCCCCTGGTTTCTTATTACTTCGGCCTCCTGTGGGTAGAAGATGAACCACAGTCGGCTTCATATTGACCTGAAAAAAACAAAGTGAAATTAATGAGAAACAAAAATACAATCTTCAAACAATACCTAACTAAACTCACTCACCTTTATACAACTGTCTGTCCTATTTCCTCTAACCCAAATTGTTGAAACACAGTGGCCAAACTTACTTGATCTACATAGTGAGTTCCCAGACAGCCAGGGCTACACAGTGAGACTCTTCATCTCCAAAACAACTTTTTAAAAAAGATGTATTTATTTTTTTATGTATGTGAGTACACTGTAGTTGTCTTCAAACACACCAGAAGAGGGCATCAGATCCCATTACGGATGGTTGTGAGCCACCATGTGGTTGCTGGGAATTGAACTCAGGACCTCTGGAAGTGCAGTCAGTGCTCTTAACCACTGAGCCATCTCTCCAGCCTTCAGCTGGAGCCATCAGCTCCAGTGGATGATTCAATTTTACTGAAGGGCCGAAGTCAGCACAAGTGCCAGCGGGCTTGCCTACCACAGGCAAGTCCCCACTGCAGCCCCAGTGCCACAAAGGAAACAAACAAATGATCAGTTAGAAAGCAGATAGCAGCTAGGTGGCAAAATGTATCTAATTCCATCCTGCAAACTGGAAAGATTTTATTGTTGTTGTTGTTTTGTTTTTGAGACAAGGTTTCTCCATGTATCCCTAGCTAACCTGGACCTCCCTTTGAAGACCAGGATGGCATCAAACTCACAGAGATCCCCCTGCCTCTGCCTTCCATGCTGGCATTAAAGATGGGCCCCACCACCTCCCAGCCTGAAAAAGTTTTAAGGCCCTCTCCTGTACCCAGGTTTAGCTACACATTTGAGAGAAACAGACCAACCAACAAACACTGAATTGGAGGGGGGGGGGCAGCTTCACTCTAGAAACTGCTACAAAAGAGCCAAAGTCTTGCCACGAGTGAGTTGTCACCCCAGTCAGAGACTTTGGGAGCAGTCTTCATCTTTTAAGTGCTTGCAGATGTCTGGATGGCTATTAGCTAGGTTGGTTAAGTGCTGGTCATTGATACCCAAAATTCCCACACAAGTCTTCCCAAACATGTCTGACTGACTGCTATGGACGAGTAGTAACCTCCAGGACACACTGGAGTATTTCATGCTGGGACACTGAGTCAATAGGCACCCCAACTATGAACTTGTGATTTGGGGAGTCTTTTGATTTTTTTAATTTTCCTTAAAAAAAAAATCAAAACAACTGCACACACAAATGTAATAATAATTTTTAAAAAATAAGCAAGAAATGAAAGTATGGGTCTTGAGGTTGTTCTGGATAGAATGGGCAGTTGCTGAGAGTAGGGGTGCTCCCGGGGGCTTTTCAGGTGAGTAGGAGCAGTGGAGGCCTGGACCAGAGAGAGAGGAGAGGAGCGGCACAAGTTGGGAAGTAGTGAGGGGGCTGGGGCAGTGGTGGGTAGCTACAGGACATTGTTCCCTGAGCCTGTCACTGCCTACTGCGTGCTTTGCTGGGATTCACCCTTGCCACCTCTGTGTGCTTGTGTCCAGCTTCATGCCTCCCTGGTCCTAGAAAGCCCTGGGGCTGGGCCGCTGCTTTTGAGTAAACCCCGGGTGTGAGCACTGTGGTGAAGGACCCAGCAGGCGGGGGACACAGTCATGCGGCATTGGCACGTCCGGCTGGGTTGTTTTGAAGTCACCATTTACCAGTTTTCGGTTGGGTTGTGTTTTCCCTCCTGCAGTCCTTTCCTGAGACTACCCAATACTGGTGATTGCTCTGGGCTCTGTTTTTAGGGAGCTCCTCCGCTGGTACCGTCTACGTTGGAATAGAAGTGAATTCTTTTCCCCCCCCAAGACCAAACATGTAGAAGGGGGTGTGGCTTAAATGTGTCTCCAATTTAATTTCTAGGTTTCATTTCCTTTGCTTGGAAAACAGAGGGAGTGTTGGGATCACTCTTAAACAGATTATAACCTGTAACTTCAAGTGAGTCAGTAATTTTATTTGTAAAATTTTTTTGTTACACATTTGCCCTCTGAACTATCGCACCTGCCTGGTATGTGTGTATGGTATGGGGCTGGGGGTCCAGCAGGTCAGCAGACTGCTTGCCTAGCATGAATGGGGCCCTGGGCTCCAGGCCCAGCACTGCATAAAACTCAATGGAACCCCAGCACTGGGGAGGTGGAGGCAGGAGGATCAGGTCTTCAGGGTCATCTACACAGACATGGAAAATACCCTTAAAAAGCCCAGGTGGACAAGGCTTCGTAAGACTGGCCCTAGGAGCTCTATCTAGTAAGTTCCAGCTGGAGGAAGACAGGTGTCTGTCTTAAGACACTCAGGTATGAAGACAGAGAGGCTATCTAAAACCATCATACTAGATAAGTTGGTTGGACAGATTTTGGTGGGGTTCTGAGCTTGAATTTGATGCCAAAAAAAGAAAAGAAGAGGGCTGGAGAGATGGCTCAGTGGTTAAGAGCACTGACTGCTCTTCCAAAGGTCCTGAGTTCAAATCACAGCACCCACATGGTAGCTCACAACCATCTGTAATGAGATCTGACGCCCTCTTCTGGTGAGTCTGAAGACAGCTACAGTATACTTAGATATAATAATAAGTAAATCTGTAGGCTGAAGCAAGCGGGGCCAACCGGAGTGAGCAGCCTTCATTCCCAGCAACCACATGATGGCTCTCTGCTACAGTGTGCAGCATAAAATACATAAAATAAATAAAATGAATTTTTTAAAAAAAAATAAAGAAGCCGGGCGGTGGTGGCGCATGCCTTTAATCCCAGCACTTAGGAGGCAGAGGCAGGCGGATCTCTGAGTTCGAGGCCAGCCTGGTCTACAGAGTGAGTTCCAGGACAGCCAGGGCTACACAGAGAAACCCTGTCTCGAAAAACCAAAAAAAAAAAAATAAATAAATAAATAAATAAATAAATAAATAAAATAAAGAAGAGAAAGTAATGCATTTTGAAAGAGAGGGAATGCTTAGAGAATAAATAGTAAACTTTTATTTTTTATTTTCCATTTTCCACCTAGAAAAAGCAATGCTTTCTTTCTGAACAACTTCCCAAGGTCACACGGCCCACTGGGATCGGATCCAGCACACCTCAGAGTCACATAAGCTGTTTTGAGTTATCTGCTGTTACCGGTGACTTTGCCTGTGACCAGGTCCCTGCCCAGCCATGACCTTGCGTATCTTTAGTCTATACATGACTGTGTTTGCCTGTGACCATCACTCACGGGTCTGTCACAGGGTGAAAGGGGACTTTAGGTAAGTCCCTTCCCAGGCTGTCGTTGGCACTGGGAGAGCTGGGGCAGGAAGCCGGCCAAGTCTCCCTCTGAGTAAAGAACATGACAGACAAGTCCCTAGAGCTGCAGAGAGCTGCTAAGCCTCTGGAGAAGTTGACGGAGGGCCCAGCAGGGCTGCATGGACTGATGTCCGTCAACGCCCCGCCAGCTGTGGTTGGCACCCAGTGTTCAGCAACCAGCTAAGCACCTAAAATGTACCAGGTTGATGAGCAGTAGGCACAGACTTGTAGTAGGTGGCAAAGGACAACATGTCTTCCCTCACAGCAGACCCTTGAGGGGAGGAAGGAGAACCCTACTGACCAGTTCTGTAGTGAAATGCAGTCTGTCTTTCGGATTAGAAAGATGTGCTTGAAGGGCTGGGACCGTAGCTTACCCAGCACACCTGAAGCTTTGGGTTGTGCCTCCAGCATTGCAGAAAGCAGGTACGGCGGCGCACACCTGACATCCCAACAGTGTCAAGGTGGAGACAGGAGAATCGAAAATTAAACTCGATCGTGTACAGAGTTCCAGGCTTGCCTAGGCTCAGGAGACCCCCATGTGAAAGAAAAACCTAAAACAAACAAAATGGACTAAAGGCAAGAAGAAAGTGGACGTGCTCTCGCCTCAGGATGGTTTAAGTCTGTCTGGAGAAATTCCACCTTGACCAGAGAGGGCACTTATGTCCTCACTGTCATCTCCTCCAAGATCCTGCAGACCTAAGCTGGTCACCCCCTTCTTGACCTCTCTGGTCTCCAGTATAAAATCTGGTTGATTATATTCTTCCTGTCTGAGGGGAAGTCAAAAGTAACTTCTTGAGGAGCATTCCTGTGCTAGAGGGTTCTGGTTCTGTTTAAAAAATAAAAACCCAGCCAGGCAGTGGTGGTGCATGCATTTAATCCCAGCACTTGGGAGGCAGAGACAGACAGATTTCTGAGTTTGAGGCCAGCCTGGTCTACAGAGTGAGTTCCAGGACAGCCAGGGCTACACAGAGAAACCCTGCCTTGGGGAAAAAAAACTAAAACAAAAACAACAACAACAAAAACAAAAACAAAAAAAAACCAACCTTTCCAAAAGATTGGTGTGAGGGGGATGTGGGGGGTACATGTGTGTGCAGGTATGTAGAGGCCGGGGCATGGGGTCTGGTGTCTTCCTCAGCTGCCCTCTGTCTTGATTTCTGAGGCAGTGTCTGTGACTGACCGTGGAGCTCACTGGCTGGCAAGTCCCTGGGACGTGCACACACACACACACACACACACACACACACCCGCCCACCTCCATCTGTTAGGATTACAGACACGCCAGCAGGGCACCAACTTTTTACCTGGGTGCTGGGGCTTCTGTCCTCAAGGCAAGCACTCTAGACCACTTCCCCCACCCCCAAACTTAAAAGAATTAAGAACACCCCTGGAGCTGTATCCAGAGGTTTGTGATTGTTATTTATTTCAAGCAGCCCCCAGCCCCTTTCTTTCCCAGAAGATGTGGTTCAGGGGTAGAACTCTTGCCTCGCATGCTAAGGTCTGGGCTTGGGTCCCCCTCCCCCAAAGCCCCTTCGGTAGTTTGCATGAGAATGGCCCCCATAGGCTCATCTATTTGAATGCTTAGACCTCGGTTGGTGAACTGTTTAGGAAGGGTTAGGAGGTGTGGCCTTGTTGGAGTGGGCGTGGTCTTGTTAGAGGAGGTGTTTCATGTCTGTATGTCTGGGTTTGAGGGCATGGAAGGACAGACAGACATGATACTGACACCATTCAGATCACCTTTGCTGTGCCCCCTGGACTGTCCTTAAGAGACCTGTCCTCATGGTTTCCTGGTCTGCACATAAGAATGAGATCATTCGTGGTAAGGAAGCAGCAAGGCTGGCTAGGCGTGTACAACCAGCATAGTGTCTGGCTTAGGGTAAAGCCTCGTGGACCACTGGCTAGGACGCTTGTGATACAGGGAGGAAAATGTAAACTCGGAGGTCAAGTGACTCAGCCAGGCCCTGGTAAAGTCTGGGCAAATCCAAAGCTGGTCAGCCTGGCTAATGCTCTCCCTCCAGAGTTCATTCTGGCTTCTAGGGAAAATGGTGATACTAAACAGATCTTCCGAGGCTAGCCCATTACTTGCCATTTCTGTCTTTTGCAAGGGCACACAGGAGCCTCAATTCTAGGCATGCGGAGCCCCTCTGGGCCAGGCAGACGGGCGCAAAGGTCGGAATGTGCCCTCTTGGCTCAGTGAGTGGCAGAGGCAGGGGTTGGGGGTAGGGCATGTTCCTGGTATGTCCTATCCCTTGCCTGCTGTAACCACGTGCCGCCAACCTCCTTGGAGCACCACAGACTCCTCCTGTAGCCTGGAAGGGGGATGACCGGGTGGGCAGGCCCTGTCACCTGCTCTCGGGCTGGGGCAGAGGCATGGGCCCCTCAAGCCGTGTCCCCATAGATCTTTTGCTTTATGGACTATGAGGTACTCGCTCCAGCCACCCTGGTCACCTGGTGGCCACAGAACCCTTCCCACTGGTCCCACAGGCGCAAACTCCAGAGCACATGCATGTGTGTGGGAGCTACTTTAGAAACAAAAACAACCCAAACCAAAAACTCTAATAGTCTCTCAATAGAAACAGCCAGGAGGTGTGACCAAGGCCAGCTTCCTGAAGGCTGCATGTCCAACATAACTCAGCTTCTGAGCTGAAAGAACCAAAGATCTCAAAGCTCTCTTTGCCACACTGTGGTTGGCTTTTTATGTTCTATTAGATTTGTATGTGTGTATGTCCCTCGCACCCGTGCGCATGCGGAGGTCAGAGTGCCGCTGTCATAAGCTGGATCTTTCATTCTGCCAGGCCGGTCCCAGGGATTGAACTCAGGCCCTCGGGGTTGGCAGCTTGGACCCATTCCTTTACCCAACTGAGTCATCTTGTCTGCGCTCTGCCAGTGTGTTATTTTCAGTGGTTCTTGTTGCCTAGGGTGGGTAATGGCGCCGACCAGAGTGTGACACCACACCGTCCTCTTCCCAGCATCTCCGCCGTGGGAGTTCATTGAAAGGAAACACAGTTATGCAACCAGACTGACACGGTGGGGCTGGTGAGGCAGCTCAGCGGGTGGGGGTGCCTGAGTTCAGGTCCCCAGCACCCGTGTGGAAAGGTCAGGGCTGGCCAGGCATGCCTCAGGAATAAATCAGCTCGGTGCTGTGGGAGATGAAGCCAGGGGGACCGGTGGAGCTTGAAGGCTGCCAGCTCACTCCAGTCATTAAGAGATCCTGTCTCAAAGGAATAAGGTAGAGTGGTTGCAGGACGTCCGATGTCCTCTTCCCATGCACCAGCGCGCCATGGGCACGCATACCGTTCTCACACACAAAAGTAAATAAATACATGGAAGGTTTATAATACCGAAGGCTGTGCACCATTACTCCTTTGGATTCACGTAAGGTCTAGGTAAAAAAAAAAAAAAACAACAAAAAACAAAACAAAACAAAACAAAACAAAAACAAAAAAAAAACAAAAAAAAACCAGACAGCAGTGATCCCCGCGGCAGCTCTGCTGGCGTGCAGCCTACCTGAGCTCTTGTGCCACAGAACAGTGCTCACCGACCTTGGCCTCGGCACTGTCCCCTAAACATGGCTGCGGTTGAAGTAACTGTGACTGCAGGTACCCTGGTTGATTCCCTCCCCCGCCAGACTGAGCTGTGCATCACAACTGCAGAAGTCTGTCCTGTTCTAGGCTATTCCAAGGAACACTGCCAGCTTTTCCTTGGGTGGACACTTGAGGTCTGGAGGGGCAGTGGCTTCTTCCTTTTGTCCCTTCTTGCAGTGTTCCCCTGAGGCTTGCTCCCCATTCTTTTTTTTTTTTTTTTTTTTTTTTTTTTTTTTTTTTTTTTTTGGTTTTTCGAGACAGGGTTTTTCTGTGTAGTCCCGGCTGTCCTGGAACTCACTTTGTAGACCAGGCTGGCCTCGAACTCAGAAATCTGCCTGCCTCTGCCTCCCAAGTGCTGGGATTACAGGCGTGCGCCACCACCGCCTGGCTTTGCTCCCCATTCTTGAGAGTAAGAGACGGGTCCCCGGGGATTGAACTCTGGGCCCTCGGGGTTGGCAGCTTGGACCCACTCCTTTACCCAAGTGAGTCATCTTGCCTGAGCGCGCTCAGTCTCCTGGTAGAAGTGTGGACTGGACAGGTGGTGGGGTGATTTTCACCCGCCTGCAGGTGGCCAGGCTGGAGGCTGGCCTGACAGTGGTGTGTGATGTTGAGCAGTAGCCGCGCGCTAATCCCAACTGCCCCCCAGCTGTGCTGCCTGACTGTAGCTGGTCCCTTCCTCACAAGGCTTACATAGATCTCTGTCTTTGGAGAGCTTAGCAAGTGGTCCATGAGCCAGCCAATCCCACCCCACCCCACCCCCCACACACACACAAAATGAACCAGGGGCTGTAAATCAGAGGCCGTTGCCACCTTAGTCTACAGTCCCGGAGGACAGGAAAGGCAGATCTGATTTACTAGTACCCTTGACACCTGAAAGTGGACCTGCCCCTCATAGCAAGTTCCTACTGTGGGCCTCAGGCAATTCCCCCTGCAAGCCTCTGTTGGGCAGCCTGGAGTCCAGCTGGCCAGCCTCCAGCAAAGAGCCCCAGGACTCAGAAGGCTCTAAGGCTGCCAGCATGGCCAAGCTGGCTGTGCTGCTGTTAACACTAGCAGCTTCCATGACAACCAGGAGATAAACACCTGAGATCAAGCAAAGGCTGGAACGAGATTAGGTGTCTGGGCAGGGTGGGGCTGGGACTGTGATTCAGACACACTTATATGACCTGTATTTTATGGGGCTATTCCACTGGTATAATTTGTTTGTTAGCCAGATAATGTAGCAGGAACTCAAAAGTGGCTTCCCTGGGCAGGTGTCTTAGAGAGAAGCAGGTGCCTTGAGCTTTCTCTGGGCGAAATGCTGGGGTGGACTCTGATGGGAGGGGCGGTTGGGAGCTGCTAGGCCTGACCGGCTGCCTCAGGAGCCAAAGCCTCTGCTGCCAGGCCTGGTTTGCAGCAATACTGTGATCACCTCCAGATCTCTCTGCAACAAGTGGCTCCAACACCTTCCTGCCCTAAAGCAAAACATGTGACTTAAAAGAAGTAACCTGACCTCAGTTACCAGGTGCAAATATCAGTCACTGGGAGTCACCGAGAGGCCAATCTTTGAGCTCTGCTTGTTAACTATTAAGAGTACACTGTTCAGGGTGTGATAAAGGCTGTCTGCCTCTCCATTTATGATTTCCAGTAAGCCAGAGCGCTTCAAGGAAGGGCCAGGGCAAGTGAGAGTTTCCAGACCAGGCCCTCCACTGAGCTGACAAAGCAATTTCTGCAGAGACTTAAGAGGCAAGAGCAAGGCCCCTGATCCTAACCAAAAATAAATAAATAAATAAATAAATAATGGTCCTCTCTAGGTCACGGCTGAGAGCCAGCCTGTCTGGACAGCTTTGGAGGGACAGGCAGTTCCTGACCCAGCCAGGCAGCTTATGTGCACTCTCAGGTGGAGGGGTCAGAAAAAGAAGAAGAAGTCAGTCTTACAGATCGGTTGTTCCTGTTGTTCCGTGCTTACTGTTGGCTGCCGGGGTGGCCCAGCGCTCTGGGCACGTTTGGTCTGCCCTTCTGAGCTGCAGCAGCTCAGCTCCCCCAGAAAGCTGAGGAAGCATTCCCAGCTGACACCTGCGCTGACTTCTTCTGCATCTGGCCACTGTGGGGAAGCCCAGACCACAAGCAAACTGCAGGCAGGCAGTATGTCCTGCCCGGGAAGGGAACTAAGGTTCTCCTGCGCACCCTCTGATGCCAAGGTGGGGGTAGCTCTCTGGACCCTTTTGGGCTGTTTTTTGTTTGTTTGTTTGTTTGTTTGTTTGTTTTTTGTTTTTTGTTTTTTTTTTTTGGAAGCGCCCAATTGATCAGCAAACAGAGAACATTTGTATCAAATGAAATTAGCCTGCGGTTACCAGTAGCATGTGTCCACCTACTTCGGGTGTTATGAACACTGTCCCATCCATATGCCTCGCCTATGCTAAGGCACTGGGCAGGTCTTTGCTCAAGCTGGAGATACAGCTGAGTGGTAGAGACAGAAAATATACACAGGGTGAAACACGGAGGGCTGGGGATACTGCTTTCTTGTCATGCACAAAGCCCTGGGTTCAATCTCCAGCTATAAACTGGGTGTGACGTCACACGCCTATAATCCCAGCACCGGGAGGTAGAGACAGGAGAATCAGAATCCCAAGGTCATCCTTGGCTGCATCGTGAGCTTGAGGCCAAACTTTAGATTCCATCCTAAAAAAATTTTAGGATCCTAGCGGTGCTAGTAGTAAGTGCTGTTTGAAAGGTAAAACACCAATAATGTCGTCGAGGGACTGAGAAACTGACAGGGTGTTCAGGGTCAGGCTCTCAAAGGGATTCCTGGAAGAGAAACAGTCAAGGAACCGATGCACAGTGACCAAGTGCAGTCCCATGTCCTCCCGACTCATGTAAGGACAGCAAAACTAGTGTGACAGGAAGAAAAGGCACTGGGTTGGGGTCTGTGACCCTTCCTTTTCTGATTTGTGGATTATTACCCAAGCATCCATTTGGTATGGACCTTTATCGGGTGTCCTTGGTGTCAGGCACTCTGCTGGTCAGTGTTGAAACCAGTACATGTCTATCAAGTTCCCTTCGCAAGGGGCGTACAGGGTGTTGGAGAATTAACCAGAAGCTCACAGGAGCCAGCACGGTGAGTTCAGTGGGAGAAGAATCCCAGAGGTTAATAGAGGTCAGAATGGCTTTCTGATCCACTGTGGGCTCTGAGGGAAAGAGAAGAAAAAAAAAAAAAAAAAAGGATGCTGTGCTATGGGATGTGGGGAGAGGAAGGAAGAAGCCTGAGCCAGGTTAGGGGATGGGGGGATGGGAACCTAAGCCACGCTAAGGGAGGGGTGTGGTTAGTCACAGAAAGATTGCAAGTCGGATCCAGGCAAGGAGAAGCTGGAGGCTGGGGTGAGCAGGTCCATCTTGAGGTGGACAGCTGCTAGGGACAGTCACAGAGGCCTCAAATGCCCCAGATCCTCAGCCAGACACTCAAGGATAGCTCATAAGTTGAGACAGATTACTATGGGGCCAGATCAACAGCAAGCAAGGCTGGAGACCGAGACACTGCTACTTCCGAACTGTGCCTTAAGACCACTCCCCGGGGATGGCTTTTTTCCTGAGAGCCAGCCCGTCACACAACTGATCCCTGCCAGTAGCCGCTCTTGTCAGATCAGGGTAGAGAGGGACTTCAGCCAGGCACCAGGATGTGAACGAGCATGCGCTCAAACATCCAGGAGGGCACCTCAGCCGCTCCGTTCTCAGTGGACAGAACTGCCCAGTTCCAACCTCTGAGGCAAATACCAACCAGGCTTCGCGTTTAGGTCAAGAAGACTTTTTTCCACCAAATCCCTTTCTGACATGTCACTGGGTTGTAAACTGACAAAGCAGATGTCATTACATCCCAGTAACTGTGTGTCTGGACTAAAGAAACAAGATAATTGTGTATGTTACCCCAGCCTGCTGGGGACTCCGGCGCTCTCCGCCCGCCCTTCTTACTCCATCACCAGTTTGTTTTTGTTTGTTTGTTTGTTTGTTTGTTTGTTTTGAGACAGGGTTTCTCTGTGTAGCCCTGGCTGTCCTGGAACTCACTCTGTAGACCAGGCTGGCCTCGAACTCAGAAATCCGCCTGCCTCTGCCTCCCAAGTGCTAGGATTACAGGCGTGCGCCACCACCGCCCGGCTCCATCACCAGTTTGTATTTCTCTGTCCCACACCCAGTCCAAGCCTCTGATTATCTTTTTAACACACACACATGCACACACACACACACACACACACACACACACACACTTCCTTAACAACAGACACTCATTTAAGTACAGCTATCATCTGTAATCTGTTGACAACCAGAAAATAAACAGAGAAGTGGAGGTAAGAGGGGAGAAAGGGGGGAGGCCAGAGGCCAGAGGCCTCTGTGGCCTCAACTGCTCCAGGCACTGGTAACCTTATCACAGCCACGTGTCCCTAAAGGTCCTTTCTCAGTCCTTATCACATGCCATGTCCAGGGAGCCAGCTGATGGGCTATCCCACCCCACCCCCTTGCCTCTGCCATCTGCTCAGGTTTACTCAATGGAGAGCACTAGCAAGAGATCAAAGATTAGGACAAAAGTTTATTCCCCTTGGGGTGGGTGGGATTGTTGGGCGAGTGAAGGCGCTGGGTCACCGTCCGTGAGGATCGCTGTAGCTGCCTTCGGACACACCAGAAGAGAGCATCAGGTCTCGTTACAGATGGTTGTGAGCCACCATGTGGGTGCTGGGATTTGAACTCAGGACCTTCGGAAGAGCAGTCAGAGCACAGGCTCTTCTTATAAGTCGTCCTCCGGCCTCCACTTGTATTTCACGGCATCTGTTCCCTCCAGCCCAACACACGGACAGAAGTGAATGTATGTTTTTCGTTGTTGTTTTGAGACAGACAGGGCTTCTCTGCGTCTCCCTGGCTATCCTGGAACTCGCTCTATAGACTGGGCTGGCCTTGAACTCAGAGGTCTGCTCGCGGGGGGGGGGGGGGGGGGGGGGCTAAAGGTGTGAGCCACTGCTACTCAATAATAAATGTTTTTTGTTTTGTTTTGTTTTGTTTTTAAAGAAAGAGTTGATTCCCCCTCGGTCTCTGCTCAGTTACTCCACCCTTCCCCTTGGAAGCCAAACTCCTGCCAGGTGCCCCTTCCGGCAGCTCCTCTCCCCTCCCTTCCTCCACACATAGCAGAGCTATGGGTCACAACTGCTCCCTACTGTGGCTATCCCGGGGAGCACCACTCTCCAGGGCTGCCGTCGGCCCCTCCCACACGCCCGTGTAAGAGCCCCACTTGATGGTGCTACCTGTTTCCTACCTCCTGACTTGGAGGAGGTGAGGACTCGATCACCCCCATCTGAAGGCAGCAAGGCGGAGGCTCGGAAGGTGAGCCACCTGTGTGAGGGACAGCGCACAGCTGGCCGGACCGCAGAGCCGCTCTCACCTCCAACTGCTCCGACGCACGCGTGCTTGTCCTTAGCTTAGATGATTTCCCACACACTATAGAGCTCACCTCCCCGGACTTGGCGTGTATCAGTTTACTCCGGTCTTTTCGTTTCTCAATCCACAGCCATTTAAAATGAGAATCGTAGGTCGGTGCTAGAAGCAGGTCTTCTGGTAAATGGTGAGAAGTGACCGGTTACGGTGGAGAAAGGGCACAAGGCCGTGACGGTGGGCTGGTGTGAACTGGCGTTTGCTAGGCCTCCGCTCTGTCCTTTGCTCTGAAGGGCGGGCACACCCCTGACATCATAGGCTCCGTCAGCCAACCTGGAGTGACCGAATTCTGTTCCTCACTTCTCCGCACTGCTCCTCCACTTGATTCTACCTGACAGAGACGTGATACAGTGCGGGTCCTTCGGTGGCTGGCTTTCATCATCTGTTGTGACACTGAAACTGCTGACTCAGTCTGCAGGAGGATATTCCTTTTTAGTTTAAGGAACTTTCAAAAACACCTAAAAATTTAATTTGTACACGCACCTTAGCCCTGGAGAATCTTTGGGTGACAAGTTTCCTGGCACTTTGATGTCACTTGGGATTGGAGACTCTGAGGACAGGACAGGAAGTTGCTGTGGGGCCCCTGAGCTACCTAGTAGGCATAAAGACCTTTTAAAGTCAAGGTTTTAAGATGTAAACTCCGCTGGTGAGCGGCCGTGTCCTATCTTACCCCACCAGCCCTTCCGGAGGATACCATGAAAGGCTGACCCTGTAAAAAT
Source organism: Apodemus agrarius (assembly GCA_964023405.1). Lineage (NCBI taxonomy): Eukaryota > Metazoa > Chordata > Mammalia > Rodentia > Muridae > Apodemus > Apodemus agrarius. Next base: position 37,960,029 of record OZ030015.1, on the reverse strand, counting down.
CTTTTCACTTTGCCTGGCGGTGGTGGTACACGTCTTTAATCCCAACACTTAGGAGACAAAGGCAGGTGGGTCTCTGTGAGATCCAGGACAGCCAGGGCTACACAGAGAAACCTTGTCTCAAGAAACAAAAAAAAAGAATAAAAGAAAAAAATCATTTCATTTTAAAATGTTTTTTTTAAATAATTTTTTATCGGGGTATGTTGTACGAATGCTCCATGTAGGGTGTAGAAATCAGGGGAGGACTTGCAGGAGTCTCTCCTGCCACATTAGGCACCGCTGCCTTCTGAGCCATCTCAGGGACACATCGTATTTTTCAAAATGAGGGTGGGATGGCCAGCATTCTGGTAGTCACCAACATGAAAATGAGAGTTTACATTAGGTACAGGTGGGGGTGAGCTAGAAGGAGCCGGTCCGTCTCCTAATGAGCTCTGGCGCCAGCGGAGCAATGACGTCAGCCTGTCTTACGCTTTACTTTGATACTGAAGAAGAATCTCTATCTTGATTAAGCCACTGTGGCTGTCTGCTTTATAGAGCTGAGACAGATTCTAAACAATCATCACATCCCGTTTGTCATGTGGAGTACTCTTTCTCACTATTGGTCTGCAGCTTTTAGATATGGGCTAGCTCTACTCTCTGTCACTATGGATAATCCTGCTTTTGCTTGGGTTTGGATTTTGTCTGAGTTTCTTTTAAAGTGTTGGTATTTATTTTTCACATAGACAAAATTTGCAAGGTTTCTTTGTTGGTGGTGGTGTTTTGTTTTGTTTTGTTTTGTTTTGTTTTGTTTTGTTTTGTTTTGTTTTGCTTTGCTTTGCTTTTGTGTGTGTTTCAAGACGGGGTTTCTCTGTGTAGCCCTGGCTGTCCTGGAACTCACCTCGAACTCCGAGGTCTGCAAGTCTCTGCCTCCCAAGTGAGGTCATTGTTGTTGTTGTTGTTGTTGTTATGTTTTGTTTTGCTTTTTAAGCCAAGGCTGCCAAGATCTTATACTGTATCCGAGCTAGTCTGGAACTTTCGGCAGTTCTCCTGCCTCCTCCCAATAGTTCTGGAATTTGGCATGTACCAACACGTGTCTCAAATTTTCCAGATTCTTCGGGTGCACTTTGGTTTAAGCGCTGCCCCTGTATAAGGTGAGCAGTCGCTAAATTCTCCTAGCGTCTTAACAGACTCTTCTGTTGACAACATAGACAGACGTTCAATGCTATTTGTCGGTTTTTAATTTTTTGTTGGTTTTTGTTGTTCTCATGTAACCTAAGCTGGCTTCAGGAAGCCCCTGCCTGCACACACACACACACACACACACACACACACACACACACCAGTGCCCACCCTAGTGCTAGGATTACAAGAATGTGTGGCCTTGTTCATTCTCTCTTTTTTTTCTTTTTTCTTATTTTTTTTAATTTTAATTTTAATTTTTTTGAGACAGGGTTTCTCTCTGTAGCCCTTGCTGTCCTGGGACTTGCTCTTTAGGCCAGGCTGACTTCCAACTCGGATATCCGCTTGCCTCTGCCTCCTAAGTGCTAATCCAGCTACGCCCAGCTATGTTCATTCTTAGCCTGTTGAAGGCTGTGAGTTTCTAACCCCTACTACTTTCCTAAATTCTGACATAGAAGCCAGCATCCCCCTTGCTCACAGACCCAGCATCCTCTTCATTCCTAGAGACCAGCACCCCTCTGTTCACACTGCCTTTCCTGAACTGAGCATCCTGGAGATGAGCACGCCTAGCACACAGCCTCTTCCCACCTCCTCCCAGCCCAGTCTGCCTCTGCACTCATCTACCTACCGCCCAAGGAAGCACTGGGCTTCTCCTAGAACAGAGGTTCTCAACCATCCTAATGCTGAAACCCCTTAATATAGTTCTTCCTGGTGTGGTGACACCAGCCATAAAATTATGTCATTGTTATTTCATAACTGCTGTGAAGCATGATGTAAATATCTCATATGCAGGATATCTACTATGTGACCCACAGGTTGTAGAATTCTACCACGGTGTCCAGCACTATTCCATCTGGTCTCTAATTTCTGTTTAAGCTATACAAGCCATAATAGCTCCCAACTACCAAGAGCCCTTTATTATTTCTTCTCTGGAAAGGCAATATGAAAAATATCTTTTTCTGATTAATTATGGTGCTTTTGGGTTTTGTTTGTTTGCTAGTTTTGGCGGTGTGTGTTGGTTGGTTTGACACCATCTTATGTATCCCAGACTGGTGTCAAAGTTGCTATATAGCAAAAGATGACCTTGACCTTCCAAGTGCTAGGATTACAGGCATCCACTGCTAGCCCACGTTTGTGAGATGCTAGGAATCAAACCTAGGCCTTCACGCATGCTAACTAACCATCCTATCATCTGAGCTACAGCTACAGCCCAGGAGGGGCTTCTTAAATTAAAAGTTTGTTTTTCCATGAGAAAAATTGACTATACTAATCATTTTAAAAGTTTGAAAATAGGCTGGGCATGGTGGCGCCAGCCTTTAGTTCCAGCACTCTGGAGGCAGAGGTAGACCAGCCTAGTCTAGAAAGAGAGTTCCAGGACAGCTAAGACTACACAAAGAAACCAAACCAACCCCGCCCCCCCCAGAATTCATCCTTACACTATTTCAAAGGCAATGAAGTGAAAACTAAAAGGCTGAACCAGGCAGTGGCTTTGATCCCAGCACTCAGGAGGCAGACAGATCTCATGAGTTTGAGCCTAATCTACAGAGTGAATTCCAGGAGAGCCAAGGCTACACAGAAATCCTGTCTCAAAAAAAAAAAAAAAAAAAAAAGTGAAAGGCCCACCCAACACCACAGGGGAAACTCTGTAAATAGTTGGCACACTTCCTCAAACTTTGGGGGCTATGCTAGTTAATGTTCTATTGCTGTGAAGAGACACCGTGACCAAAGCAACTCATAAAAGAAATCGTTTAATTGGGAGCTTGCTTACAGTTTCAGAGGTTAGTCCATGATCATCCTGTGGGAAGCAGGCATGCATAGTGCTGGCGCAGTACCTAGGGACTTTACATCCTGATCCCATAGTAGTGGGAGACAGACATCTCCTCCAACAAGACTACACCCACTCCAACAAGACCACACCCACTCCAACAAGACCACACCCACTCCAACAAGACCACATCCACTCCAACAAGACCACACCCACTCCAACAAGACCACACCCACTCCAACAAGACCACACCCACTCCAACAAGACCACACCCACTCCAACAAGACCACACCTCCTAACCCTTCCTAAACAGTTCACCAACTAGGACTAAGCATTCAAATATTCTCAAACTACCAAAGGGTCTTTGGGGGAGGGAGACCAAGCCTACACCTTAGGCATGCTAGGCAAGTGTTCTATCACTGAACCACATCCTCTGCCCTTGGTTTTTTGCGACAAGATGATCTCTCTCAGTGTAATCCAGGCTAGCCTCAATTCATGATCCTCTGATTCCTGAGTACTAAGATTACAGGTCTGTCCCACCATGCCTGACTTTGAAACTTGGCCATGGAAATGGGATTGCTGTATTCTTTGTCCAGCAACTGGGGTTTTACCAATAGCAGTTTATTAGTGTACATCCTTTAAGGTACTACATAGAGATCTGTCTTATTTTTTTACCTGTGTGTATACGGTATGCATATATTTATGCATACCTCTTTTTGCACGTATGTATGGGGGATTTCCTTGCATGTGGAAGAACCATCATCAGTCTCTTTTCTACTTTACTCATTGTGTCAGGGTGTCTCGACCAAATTCAGACCTCCCCAGGATGGCCAGTTTTTCTAGCCAGCTTGTTCTGGGACTCTTCTGGTTTTTCAAGACAGGGTTTCTCTGTGTAGCCCTGGCTGTCCTGGAACTCACTCTGTAGACCAGGCTGGCCTCAAACTCAGAAATCCGCCTGTCTCTGCCTCCCAAGTGCTGGGATTAAAGGCATGCGCCACCACGCCGGGCTTCCATGTTATTTTATGTATGTATGTATGTATGTATTTATTTATTTATTTGGAGACAGGGTCTCACTATACAGCCCTGGATGGCTTTGAACTCACAGAGATCCCCCTGCCTCTGCCTGTCAAGTTCTGGCATTCAAGGTGTGCACTACCATGCTCAGCCACTGTATTCTATTTAGCCCCGGGGTACATGCTCCACTGTGCTAACATGCCAGTATTTCTCGTCCTTTCTAATGGACTTTGCAGTGTCCTCCTCAGAGCTATAGAGGACGGTAAACATCCTTTTTCTTATTCTCTTACACATTTGCCGGAGCATTTCTGTAAGAGAGATTCCTAATACTGAGATTGTAGAGTTAAGGAATAAATGTATGGTAAAGGGTGTGGGTACTCCGTATACAGTAGATGAGACAACATGAGGGCAGAGGAAAGATACAGCAAGTGGACTGGAAGGGAGACGATGTAAGGCATGTTCCCGTTTGTGCATCTTTGAGATTCAACTGTAAACTCACATATACAGGTGTGACATCGAAGCAGAGAAGCAGGGTGGTTGGGGGAGCAGATGGTGGAGGGGTGGGTACAGTGATTTAGAAATATGGAAATACGCTTAAGCAACACAACAGAAAGGTAGCATATGCTTCCAGGTGCCTTTGTCACACACACACACACACACACACACACACACACACACTGTGCACCCACTGCCCCATTTTTGGAATTATTTATTATCTTGTGTGGTGGCCGATGTGGAAGTCACAGGACAACTTTGGTAGCATTGGTTTGCTCGGTCCACCTCTAGGAGGGATCCAAGGATCAAACTCAGGTCATCGGGCATACACAGTAAGCGTCTTCACCCACTTAAGCCTTCTTACTAGCACCTCAGCTGTTCTAGATCCTCTGGGGAGCAGACCCCAGGCAGGACCAGGAAATGCAGATTAATGAAAGATCAAGAGGGAGAAATGGACAGGACAAGTTGGCCTTGTGAGAGTGGTTACTGTCTTGTTCCTGGAAAGGAAGGGAAAGGAAGAAAGATCTCTTAGGAGATACCTCAGACTGACCTTGAAGAATGTCCCAACCAGCCTGGGAAGGACTGGACCCCTGGAGTTCTCTCTCTGGGCAGAAATGGACTAGCCTAAGGTACACATCCTTGACATGGCTTCCCAGAATTGACCTGACTCGGAAGCAGCTAGGGGATGAAGAAATGACCATCACACATACACACCAAAAAGCTGGGATCGGGTGTTCCAAGCTCTGTGACAGAGAAACCAGAGAGTCCAGGAATGTTTATTATGTACAGTTGACAGAGAGGTAGGGTTATTGCATACAGCTGAACAAATGGGTGGGTTTATCACAGATAAACAGGGCGGCGGGTTGTTATAGACAGCTGAACAAGGAGTCAGGTTCAGCTGGTTTCTGTAGCAGTGTCTAGGTAGGCAGTCTTTGGGCTGTAAGCATGTGTGGGTAGAGGTGTTGTGGGGAAAGGTATGGTGGACGTTTTCTGCACACACTGTCAACACCTACACTTGGACCAGAAGGTGGCTTTGGCATCTTTCTGAGCCTCACATGGGGGGAAGGCAGGAAGGTTTTGCTACTTCCCTGTGGGTCTGAGGCTAGTGTTCTTCGCCCGGCCTGATCACATCAACAACACAGGCCATCGCTCTGGACATCACACACCAGGGTGACCAGCCATTATCAGGGAGTTGCCCTGAGAGTGGCCTGTTTTATGGGATATTTGATCACTCTGTGAACCCTGAGATTGTGTCATTTACTAAAAATACCTGTTTCTAGCTGTGGTGTGGCTCTGCCCTTAGCACACACCTTTAACCCTTCTGGCTGGAATACAGACCCACTGTTAGCACACACCCTTCATCCCAAACAATGAAGGTAAGGTTTGTAGAAGGAAGTGCCAATCAATGCTTGAAAGTGATGTCACTAACTGATTGACAGACAAAGTGACAAATCAGAGAAAGACCTGACAGAAAAGGATACGCCCAACTCTCACAAGAAGAGAGAAGAAAGGGAAGGTACTTAAGGAGCCCAGCAGAGAAAGAGGGGAAAAAAAGAGGACAAGGCAGTTTTACCCAGGACAGGGACAGAGAAACAGGTTGCAGAGAGAGAACAAGCTAGACACGGGTGAAGACAGACAAGTCATATTACAACATCTCACCAAACTTTTTTTGTTTTGTTTTGTTTTGTTTTGTTTGTTGGGGTTTTTGTTTTGTTTTGTTTTTTGTTTTGGTTTTGGTTTTGGGTTTTTTTTGGGGGGGGTTGGTTTTTTTCAAGACAGGGTTTCTCTGTATAGCCCTGGCTGTCCTGGAACTCACTCTGTAGACCAGGCTGGCCTCGAACTCAGAAATCCGCCTGCCTCTGCCTCCCAGAGTGCTGGGAATACAGGCGTGCGCCACCACCGCCCGGCTCCATCTCACCAAACTTAATATGAGGCCTAGCAGAGCAGTTCAGTGAAAAACTGAGAGAAGCCAGACTGAGTCAGTCAGCTCATAGAGGACTTTGAGTGAGAACATCTGAGTTGACCAACCAGCCAGATCTCAGAAAGAACTAGAAAGGCTGAGCTTCTTCAGTCTCAGAAGCTGAAAAACATTCTGGGCCTAGAGTAGATTGTGTGGAGGCTAGAAACTTCCAGGACCAGGCTGGGTTATCAGACTGAGGCAGTAAGCCTCGGAGACAACAATTACATCAGGAGAATTAAAAATTCTTTCCTAGGCCTTGACTTGAGAACTGCCTGTGCCCTGAAGCTGCAGGTACCACAGCCACCATAATCAAAGCCTGATTTTATTATCTCCCTTTCCATTCTCTGAGACCCTGTGCACTGGCGCCACGGGCCTGACCACATGCCAGCAGCCGCACCAATCTTCTGTGTCCTCCTAAATCCCAGTCTTTGCCTACTCGCTCCTCTCTGCCTCTGATGCTCCTTCCAACAGAAACCTTCATGTTTTCAGCATCAGGCTTAATTGCAATTTCCTGATGCTACTCTGTAAAATTTGTCCCTTCCTGTGGTGCTATTTTTAGGTCAGTAGTCTCCAGACTGGAGTGTCTTAACCACTGTTTGTTTTGAGACAAGGTCTTGTTGTGTAGCCCCAGGCCTGCCTCAAACTTAACAATCCTCCTGTCTCAGCTTATTGAGTGTGAAGATTACAAATGCACCTCATGGGGCTGGAGAGATGGCTCAGCGGGTTAAGAGCACGGACTGCTCTTTTGAAGGTCCTGAGTTCAAATCCCAGCAACCACATGGTGGTTCACAACCATCCGTAACAAGATCTGACACCGTCTGCTGGAGTGTCTGAAGACAGCTTATATATAATAAATAAATAAATAAATCTTAAAAACAAATGCACGTCATTACATTGGCTCTGGTCAAACAAACGCGTGCTTTCAAGGAGTCTTTCATATCTATCTGTATATATCAATGAGTGTCTGTGTTGTGTGTGTGCACTAGTGCACACAAGCATACACATTTGCGGAGGCCGGAAGAGGTCACTGGATCCCTAGAACTGGAATTGCAGGTGGTTGTGAGGCACCTGATGTGGGTGATAGGAACTGAACTCAGATCTTCCTCAAGAGTAGTGAGTGCCCATAACCTCTGAGCCATGTCTCCAGCCCTGACTCTTCTTTTTTTCCCAGATGTGAGGGCTTGCCCCCACGCCCCCACCCCACATACCTATTTCTCTAGCAGGGTGTTCAGCGCAGTGCAGGTAGAAGTCAGGAAACTCTGTTTGGCTTAAATGTTGGCACTGCCTTGACTGATGTTAGGAATTATTTTTTTAAAGATGTCAAAATTAAAGATTTATTTATTTTACACATATGTGTATACCACCATTGCTCTCTTCAGACACACCAGAAGAGGGCACCAGACCCCCCATTACTGATGCTTGTGAGCCACCATGTGGTTGCTGGGAATTGAACTCAGGACCTATGGAAGAGCAGTCGGCGCTCTTAACCGCTAAGCCATCTCTCCAGCCCTTGTATTTTATATGTAGGAATGTTTTTTGAATATATATGTAGTGCAAGATGTGCGTGCAGTGCCTGTGGAAGCCAGAAGAGGACACCAGGTCTCCTCTGACTGGAGTTAGGGACAGTTGTGAGCCTCCCTGCCAGGTGCTAGGAACCGAACCTGGGTTCTCTGCAGGAGCAGCCAATGCTCTTAACCATTCCCCCAGCCCGTCACTGGGAATTCTTGGAGGCTTCGTAAGTGTGAAGAAGCCCATCTCTAGAGCTCCAGAATACTCTCTGCAGCTACGCCTGAGGTGACACTAGACAGGTTAGCAAGCCAGAGCCCTGTGTCGGTGTAGACAACAGCAGCCTCTCTAACACAGAAGGCCGATTGATTCCCTGGGTTTTAATCCCAGTGCTCAGTCACAGAGACCCCAGAGAAGGTTCAAGAAACCCAGACCTTGCATTTGCTCTCAGGTTGTCCCTGGGAGCTTCGCCCTCCCCTTGTAACTGGAAACAGGGACCTTCTGGATCCTGAGGCCACAATCCAGAGTTGACCCTGAGTCAGAGCATGTGCTCTGAGAGGACAGGATACCAGACCCTCACACTTAGAAGTCAGCCTCAGTAAGAGCAGACTCCTGCTGTGCTGCGAAAGGACCCCTCGTCGTTGTTATTAAATCATTCGGAAGATCTCCACCTCAGACCTGAGTTGTGGGCAGATTGTCCAGGCACTCAGAACCAGCAGTGGATGAAGTGTATCACCAGACACCAGGAAAACCAGATAAAACAAATCAGAGCAAAATACACTGCTCTGTCATGCAAGGCACAAGCATAACTTTTTTTTTTTTTTTTTAGTCCTGACTACAGTTGTGAACCGAGAACGCGGTCTGTAGACATTTCCCAAGAGTCATGTAAACAGTTGGGATGGTTATATCTTTTTAAAACAACAGTTTCTGAAAACATGGGGTGAAAAGCAATCTCAGTTCTTCATCTTGAGACAGCCTGAGAGTCCAGGAGGAGCCCGAAGACCTACAGATTTATTTCCGTTGAGCTGGGGCTGGGAGCAGGGCTCTGGGCTCTGGAGGGGCTGGGGGGAGGGGGGTGTTCCCAGCCTTCCACTCCTGTAGGCATCTGTGTCTTGTCCCGGGTAGAGAGCGGGGACTCGGGATGTAGCCAAAGGTCTCTTGGGAACCTTTGTCCCTCTGGGGAGGGACCCTTCGTCTCAGGCTCATTCTTCTCATTCGACAGTCTGACACTGAAAGAAACACGCAGGGCTGCGGGCCCTGAGTCATGGCAAGATGTTCTCTAGTCTCTGGAGTCTTGGGAGACACAGGCTTTCCCCAACCAGTGGAGCTTTAGACTCTTCAAAGTGTTGCCCGTGTCTCTAGACACTTCCCTGGTTACCATCTCTAGCTGACTCCATGACTCCATGTTCCTAGACATGGGCAAGTGTCTAATGCCATCCCTCTCTGATCAGGTTTGAGGTTTGTATTGTACCTCCTCCCTCTCTTTCTCTCTCTCTCTCTCTCTCTCTCTCTCTCTCTCTCTCTCTCTCTCTCTCTCCCCTGTGTGTGTGTGTGTGTGTGTGTATGTGTGTCTGTGTGTGTATATGTCTGTATGTGTCTGTGTGTATGTGTGTATGTGTGTGTGTGTGTGTGTGTTAGGGGGTCATCTGTGTGAGGTGGTAGATGTCTATAATTCCAACATCAGGAGATAGAGGAGGAAAGCCACAAGTTCGAGGCCAGCCTGGAGTACGTGGTGAGTTCTAGGCCATCCATGCCTGCCTAGCGAAACCCTATTTCAATAGACTAACAGAGTTGGGGAAATAGTTCAGTCCGCAAAGCACTTGCTTACTACACAAATGGGAGACTTCTGATTGATCCTCAGAACTCACAGAAAACCCAAGTGTGATGGCACGTGCCTGTAATCCCAGCTCTGTGGGAGGAGGGAAAGGTAGAACCCTGGACTCACTAAGTCAGCAAGAAAACTCCAGATGATCGAAGAGACCCTGCGTCACAAAACAAGGTGGAGGTCACCTGAGAAAGGACCCCTGAAGTTGTCCTCTGGCCTCCCCAAGCACCTGCCTGCCCACGGTGTACATCCAGACAAGCAAGCACACATATAGAACACACAAGTAAAACATAGCAGTTCTTAGCCTATGTGAGATCTCACTACCTTTCCAGGAGCTCATAAGACAAATAGACCCTCGAGCCGGGTGTGGTGGTGCACGCCTGTAATCCCAGCACTTGGGAGGCAGAGGCAGGTGGATTTCTGAGTTCGAGGCCAGCCTGGTCTACAGAGTGAGTTCCAGGACAGCCAAGGCTACAGAGAGACCCTGTCTCAAAAAACCAAAATATATATATATACACACACATACATACATACATACACACACACACACACAAATAGACCCTCTTTCTGGAAGAATTCACAAGCAGCCAGAACTGTGTGCACAGTTTGAAGCTTTCAAGGGCCATTGCCCCAGCCTGGGCTTCTGAGCTCTTAGCGGAGGGAGAAGGTGATGGTGAGGGGGAGGGGACACAGAGAGATAGAGGTAGAGGTAGGGAGTCATGACTATTTTGGTCACAGGATCACCAGTGAGTGTGGCTAGTCCTAGGCAGTTAGGCCTCAGACAAACAGCTAACTGAGGCGCCTAGTTAACACATCAAGCCGAGTCTGGCTCCGGGCCCCCTCGGTCTCATCCCGCTGCCTACCCTCAACCTCTCCCACCCCAGACTTCTCTTCCCTTCCCACAGCTTCTCTGATTCCTTCATCACCTCAGCCATTTTGGCTACTCAGTCTCTCGGTCCTCTCAGACTCAGACTCCCCCGTTTCATTACCCGGTTCATTCTGCCGGCCATGCTCAGTCTGGACCCTTCCAGATGCCTCCGGCTGTCCTCGCCCTCATTATCTACAGTAAGCCTTCTTTCTCCTCAACCATGATTGGTTTTTTTTTTTTCAGTTAGCCACTGTGCTGGGCCACAACAGTGGGACATGACCATGTGCTGGGACTTGTGCACTGTGACTTTATATATCTAGCATAAAGCTGGAGCTGAAGGAAACTGGCCCTAGAGTCGTTTTCCTGGAGAAGGCAAGTGGCGCTTGTGTCCATCCGGGAGGTTGGGGCCCTCTCAGCCAGTTGAGAGGGGCTCCCAGTGGGCTTCCAGCCAGTGAGGTAGAGAGGGGCTTGGTCACTCCAGACCATAAGTAAATGAAATGAGTACATGATCACTCCAAGGTATAGCTGAGATTTCTGTTGTAGATATGAGGGGAAGTCCAGTCAGGGGCATAAGGAAGAGCCTAGAGCAAGAGTCGAAAGTAGTTGCTTGGACATGGCCCCTAGACTGAACTGAACTGAGCCACCAGGGCTTGAAAGGGGGAAGGGGTGGAAAGAAGAAAGAGGAGATGGGGGCGTGGCAGACCAAGAGCTGAGAGCAAATGGCTGGGTTATATAGGAATCAGAAACCGGGGTGGGGTGGGGTGGGGCAAAGCCCTTGAGCTGGAGGTTTAGGATAGGAGAAGAGCAGAGGGGCCACAAGTCCCCAGTGATCCCCGCAGCCAGTGGGCTGATAGGCATTTGTCCTGGGTTTCTTTTGGACCTGACGACAGATAAACTCTTGAGTCTAAGATCTTGGCTTTTTTATGTGTGGAAGTCGATGTCATGAAGAGGCATGTGATTGCTGGGGGGGCAATGGGGAAGTTTTCGGGTCCAGATTTCATCCCAGCACATCACAGGGGGTTTTTGGAAGCAGAGCAGCATGGCGAAGCAAGCACAATGATTGTTTGTAGTCCAGAGCTTGTGCAAAGCTCCTGCTGGCTGGTGACTCAGGGAGGGTAGAATTTCCCTTGGGCCAGCCAGCTGGACAAGTCTATACTGTTCTCTGTGCAGGCCCCAGCACAGAAGAGTAGGGTCTGACCAAGGGGAGGGTGGGTGCAAGGTGGGTGGGAGGGAGGGAACCTGATTGAACACGCATGCGCAGAAGTGGCTGCTTCAGGGTTTTCCCCCACATCCAGCCTACCCTAGCCCCAGCCCCAGCCTTAGAGCATTCCCAGCACTGGCCCCACAGCTGATCCAAAACAGACATCTGCACATGTTTGCTGAGCTGAGTGGGGTGCCACTCCCATCGATGCCACGTGGCTTCACACTCGAGTGGATCCACCCTTGGGTCAGATGTTCTCCAACCTCCGCATCTCCCCCTTGCTTCACTGTGGTGTTTAGAACTCAGTTTTGTTCTTACTGATGTATTGTCTGGACTCTTTGTTTGTGTGTGTGTGCGCGCGCGCGCGTGAGTGTGTGTGTGTGTGTATGTGTGTGTGTGTGTGTGTGTTACCTCCAGGCAGCTTATGCCCAGACTGGCCCAAGACTCACTCTGTAGCCTTGACCTTGTCACCCCAAATGGTGGGGTTTTTATTGTTGTTGTTGTTGTTTGTTTTTCTGATTTGATTTTTTTTTGAGACAGGGTTTCTCTGTATAGCCCTGGCTGTCCTGGAACTGTAGACCAGGCTAGCCTCGAACTCAGAAAACTACCTGCCTCTGCCTCCCGAGTGCTGGGATTAAAGGCGTGTGCCACCACCACCCGGCTGTGTTTTTTCCTTGTGGCCTGGGGAGCTCCCTGACGCCAGCGAGCAGACACTCTACCATATAGCCAGCCCACTGCCATCACCAGGGAAGCACCTAGCACCACATAATTTCCTCCGAATGCTCTCCCTTTGACTAGGGAAGGGAAAGTTAGCCATGATCTCCAGACATGGGGAGGGAAGAGACACTCTCAACAGATGCTAGAAAGGAAGGGTTGCTGTCCTGTCCAGAGCCATCTTGGCCAGGACACATTGAGTCAGGAAGACGGGCCCCTTGCCCTGACGGCTCAGGCATGCAAAGCAGATGCCAACTGCCTCCTGCACACTGGCAATGCCAATCAGTTACGATTGCTGGGTTTCAGTTCTCTGAGGAGTAACCTTTTGGGTGTGGTGGGGCCATGCAGATGAATCAGCCACAGGCCTGCTTCTCCACAGGTGTCCCACTTAGTAGAGGAAAGTAGAGGAGGCTATTCTTGGTCATCCGAACCCCGAATCCTCTGTTCCTTCCCTCTTCTCCCTGGATTAAGTCTAGCTAGCTGCCTCTCCATGGCGCCTGGGGTCCTGGTCTCAGGCTCACAGAAATTAGTAAATCCAGATGCTTATGGTCTGGTGGGAGGGAGTCCTTTCTGGCTCACAGTAAGGTCAGCAGCTCCAAGGCAGGTGCCTAACAGTCCTCACGGTCCCCCTGGGCTGTGGATTCTCAAGTCCCTTGCTGGCAGGACACCGCACCCCCTTTTCATTGGCCCTGGGCATCTACAGGAAGATAGGGTTGGGGAGTGTGGCAGGGGCAGGGTGGTGGTGGGGTGCTGCCCCTCCTAAGGACACCCCTTGTGAATTGGCTGCTCCATTTTACCCCCGCACCCCTCTGCAAGCCCATTACTCCCCTCAAAATTAGTCCCCAGGGATCCGAACCCAGCTCTGATCTTCCCCACCCTTATGCACGTTACGCAGTGGGCAACATACCTAACGAGCTAAGCTGCTAGTTTCCTCATTAGTAGAGAGGAGATAATGGTGGCACTTCTCATCCTTAAAGTGTCCTGGAGCTAGGAATGGGGATGTGCATTTGGGACCAGAACATGAACGACGATGCATTTTATGTCAGGAGTGTCCGGGCGGTGTAGCGACCGGGTAGAGGACAACTAACTCTGTCCACTAGAATAAACTGCAGAGCTTCCTGTCTGTGTCATGGAGCATGATGGGGGCAACCCTCCAGGCCTGTGGCTTTGTTGGACACCGGATACCTGTGTATTTACCAGTGTTCTATTTAGTCCTCACAACAAACCAGTGAGGCTGATGCTATCATACCCATCTTGTGGATGAGCTAGTTAAGGCCTCTGGAGTAGCATGTGTGAAAGCCACTGCAGTGAGTTCATTGTTACTAGCTGCAGGTGCACAGTCAGCAGAGTCTCCCCTCCCCCCAGGCCCCCCAACCCGTCCCCCCAAGCACATGCCTTCTCCAGGTGGTGACCTTCTGGGATGGCCTGGACTATGTCAGTGTTTGGATGCACTCCCCAGTGTGGTGGCCTTCAGGTTTGGGACTCTTGCTCTCTAGGCACTGCCTCCAAGGGCATAAACTGTCCCTAGCAGTCCCACGCGGGAGATGGAGAGCAAACCTGGGAGTGTCCCTGCATCTCTGACCCCAAGTCAGGATTATTCCCCCACTCTTGGGGGGGGTGTTTGCTGGGGAGCTTACCCACGGGGATTTCCCCAAGGGGTTGGAATGGGCTTTTTCCTGGGGTCAGAGAAGGACTTTGTGCTCTGGCTGAGGTGGGGAATCCCCCATGGATTTTGTGGTGCCTATGGGAGGAGCCTATTGTTTTCCTGATACAAGGTCCTTAAGGGGAAGGAGAGACTAGGGCCTGTCTGAATCCACCTCTGAGGCAAGCTGGTGTCTGGAGATCCACCTTCTTCCCCTCCCCCTCCCCCCTTGCTGCTGTGAGACCATAACACCAGGCAATGACCCTTGTATTTAATAACGGAAGGAAACAGTCTAAGACTTGGAGCCTCCGCCCACTTCTGAGGAAAAATAAAAGAGTTACCACACTGACTTCTGATGGCATGCACTAGAAACAAGGCCAGTGTTTAAGTATTAGATAATAGATTGTGAGAAGACACATGTAACTTACTAAGAAACAAAAATTATCCCGAAGAGGAAATTTATATGGCAAGAGGATTTCATAACAGATTTAGTAATAACTCAAGTCACAAAACAGTGTTCATGATTTCTCTTTTTGGTTTTGTAACTAAATTTTCTCTTTCTTTTCTTTTCTTTTCTTTTCTTTTTTTTTGTTGTTTTATTTTTGTTTTTTTTGAGACAGGGTTTCTCTGTATAGCCCTGCCTATCCTGGAACTCACTCTGTAGACCAGGCTGTCCTCGAACTCAGAAATCCACCTGCCTCTGCCTCCCAAGTGCTGGGATTAAAGGCGTGCGCCACCACTTTTCTTTTCTTTTTCTTTTTCTTTAATGAATAAAAGACAATTTTCTTTATTTTATGCCTGTGGATGTTTTGCCTGCGTGTATGTGTTCCACATGTATGTCTGGTGTCCATGGAGGCCAGAAGAGTACATCATATCCCCTGGAACTGAAATTAGGGACAGTTATAAACCACCACATGTATACTGGGAATCAAACCTTGGTTCTCTGAAAGAGCAGCCAGTGCTCTGACCAGTGAGACACGTAGCCCATTATCGAGACAGGACCCCGCTGTTCATTCCAGACAAACCTCAAACTCCCTGCAGTCCTCCTGCCTCAGCCTCTGAGCATTGGGATTGCAGGCATGTGCCACCACAGAGAGCTTGCTTTCATTTCCTTCCTCCCACTTTTACGTCGCAAGATAGACGTGGTGATGTTTACCTGTGATCCCAGAATGTGAGAAATGGAGTCACCAGGGTCAGGAGTTCAAGGCCAACCTGAGCAGCACGAGACCCTGCCTAAAAATATATAAGGAAAAACATAGAATGATGTCTGTGAAATGCTTTCATTGTTTATTTTGCACAGTTTTTGCAATGAGATTAAGTCTCATTTTGTTGGCCTGGAGCTTTCTGTGTAGCCCAGGCTGGGCTTAAACTTGATCCTCTGGCCTTTGCCTCCCCAGTGCTGGGATCTCAGGCATGTGCCACCACCCTGGTTACTACCAAATGCTAGCTGTAGTTCCTGCTGAGAAGTAGGATTATAAATGTCTTCAGAGTGTGTGTGTGTGTGTGTGTCTGTCTGTCTGTCTTCAGTATTTCCCAAAGTTCCATCAGTGAGAAGACACTACCTTTTATGTCTTTGTAGTTGTGATGAAGAAAGCCCACAATATCAGGAGTGAGGGAGTTTCTCCTTCAGACTCTGTAGCTAGTCAGCCCAGTCCCCAGCCAAGGTGCAGGAGTGCAGACAGAAGGTGCTAGGAAGAAAGCATCAGACGGGATAGCCCAGTATGGCTATCCAGGCATCACCAGAGAGCCTGGCTGACAATACAGGCAGTAGTGGGAGGCTCCTCCGTGCCTTCTATCCCTTGTTCCATGTTTACTGTCTTCATAGGCTCATTGGCACCTGCAGTTACCTCTCTGCTAATGGCATGTCTGATGAGCTTTATCCCTGTGGGAGGAGCCCCCGAGCCTCCCATCACATCACGGAAGATCAGATGAGATCGCAGTTTCTAAGAACACGGGGACTTTCTCAGCAGCCCTCGACTGTGGACATACACCCTTAGGCTACCCATGGCTGTGTGTGAGATGGAACTGACTTCATAGCAATGGAGAACCAGAGAGCTGGCAGGTTTATGAAGTCTGAAATGGACAGAGCCTGAAAACTGGGGGAACCTGGCCCTATTCATAGTTCCAGTCCCAGGGGCTGTGGGTGGACCGGCTTTGCAGTCCGCGCATGTGAGGAAAGGGGAGAGCCAGTGTCTCTTCTGTTCCTACCCCCCTGCTGTGGTAGCTGCCTCCGTTCGCCAGCTCATCTTCATGCTCATCCCATCCGTTCTGCCAGCCCTGCCGTGACCAGGGGCTGCAGGAGGCTACACCCCGTCTTTTGTTCTCGGACTTCACATTACACGGCCTGTCTGTATGTGCTGTTCGCCCTCCCTGGCTCCCGTCCTGTTGGCTCTCCTACTCTCCAAGAGTCCTCCGGCACCTTGGCTGAGCAGTTGAATGGGCTTCTGTTGTTCACAGGTTCTCTGACATCCACCCTCTTGGTCATCTTATCCTACACCATGACACTAAAGAGCTACATGCTGAGAACGCCCAACCTTCGTTCCCAGCCTCTCCGGATTCACATTTTAGCGGCATGCCTCGAAGACATCAGCGTTTAACATCTCCCCAGCAGTCCCCCTGTCCCATTACCAAGCCTGCACTGCTGCAGGCGTCTGTACCTCACACACCCAGACCCTGCTCTGACTAGTGTCTGCTGTCAGCTTGACACAACCTAGAGTCACCAGGGAAGAAGGAATCCCAGTCAAAGAAATCATCTTGTCGTGTGGCCAGGTCTGTGAGGAATTGGAGTGATTAATGTAAGAGGGCTTAGCCCACTGTCGGTGACACCATCCCTAAGCAACATGGACTGTCTGAGAGACTGAGCAGAATATGAGCCAGAGAAGCCAGCAAGCAGCTTCTGCTTCTAGTTTCTAGTCCAGGTTCCTGCTATGATTTCTCTTAATGATGGATTATGATGTGGAAGTGTTAAGATAGAATAACCCCTTTTCAAACCCTCAGGGGGCTTTTGCGCACAGTGTTTTATCACAGTATCAGAAATCAAACTAGAATAGCCTCCGGTACAGGTCCTCCTGTATCTTTTTTGTTTGTTTGGTTTGGTTTGGTTTGGTTTGGTTTGGTTTGGTTTGGTTTTGGTTTTTCGAGACAGGGTTTCTCTATGTAGCCCTGGCTGTCCTGGAACTCACTCTGTAGACCAGGCTGGCTTCGAACTCAGAAATCCACCTGCCTCTGCCTCACAAGTGCTGGGATTACAGGCATGTGCCACCACCGCCCACCTCCTCCCGCATCTTTTAAAAAAGAATCTCAATTGTAATCTATGGGCAAAGCCTGTTAGCTCCACGTTCGAGAATTTGACCACACCCCAACAGCTCCGTGCTGCTCCTCTGTCCAAGCGACCAGTGTCCCTGGGGTTTCTGCAGTAGCTGGCTCTCTGGCTGAGTGGTTCTACCTTTGCTAAGTTTATTCTCAATAGCGCTTCTAGAAATGGCGTCATTTCTCTATAAACCCCTTTAGTGACTCCACTCCTGGGGCAAAGCCTAACTTTGCATACTGGCTTCCTCCAGTGCCCTGCATTGCAGGACCCTCTCTCTACCTCTTGATCCTCTCTTTCCTCCTCCTCATTACTTTGGTCACACAGCTGTCCTCTCTGGTCACACTAGGCAAGCTGTTTGTCACCTTCAGACTTTAAACTTTCTTGCTCCTGACCCTGGGAGCCACTTTCCCATAATCCACTGGGTTCAGATCCTCAATACTTGGGTTATTTTTTTCACTCTTGGATATCCAACCATTTCCTGCATGTGCATGTGTGTGTTTGTAGACCTCCCCACCCCCACCCCACCCCCTTCCTTTCTGGATCTCTTGTATCCTAGTCTGCCCTTGAACTAACTGTATATCCAAGTATGACTCTGAATTTCCAGTTCTCCTGCCTCTGCCTCCCAACCAAGTATAATGATCACAGGCACATGCAACTATACCTAGTTTTATGGGGTACTGGAGATCAAACCTAGAGCTTCATACTTGCTAGGCAAACATTTGACCCCACGGGACCACATCCCAGCCCCTCTATTCAGAATTTTGAAACTCCTTCTCAACATTCCCTACTCTTCTTGATTTTCTTCTCTTTTTCTCTCTTCATAGCACTTTATTTCCTGTGTCTGCTATATGTTTATTTATTTATTCAGCTGTTAGCATTTCCAAGAACACCACAGACTCCCTAAGGGCGAGTACTTCTGTCCACTGCTGCTTACTCAGAGTCCTAGGACAGTGTCCGGCATGTATAGTAGTAGGTGTTCGGTAACTGGTGAGATCCACACATTCGGGGTGATATGACCACAGGGTGTTCAATATGTAGCTGATGAGCGGCTCCATCGGAAAAGATAAATAAAGAGGTCAGAGGTCAGTTCTATTCCCTGAGCCTTGAGATGGAAGAGTGCTGGGGTTTATCCCAGTTTGCAAGCACTCAACTCTACTGAGACGGAGAAGCCAGTCTCAGTAGAAAGGGCCTTGGGTGGAAGCCGTGCCACAGTGTCTGTCTCAGCTTGTGTGCAGCAAGCCCACATCTCAGTGGCTCTTGGAGAACGTGTCACAGATGAGCCTGCATTACTCCATCCGTCCCCAACCCGCCACTCACGTCCTTTCTTCTTCCAGGTGCCGGAGTGTAGAGCGCCTCAGACAAGACCAGCTGAGAGGTAGGAGAGCAATCCACTGTGGCTGGCTTGGGATTTCCCATCTTAAAGGTTATGGAAAGTAGCCCAGGAAACCCCAGGGGACTTGTGCTCGTTTCATGGACAGAGAGTGAGCCCTGGAACTAGGGGATAGTTCAGTAATGCCAGGGGTAGCGTGAGGTCTCGCGAGCCAGAATGGTCTGTTTTCTGTTGGTACAATGGGGTATCTGAAGTTGGATAATTTATAAAGGAAAACATTTCGTTTAGATTCATTTTTCCCAGAGGCAGGAAACCCAAGATCAGATAGCCCTGTCTCACATGGGTCTCATGCAGTAACATGAACGAGACGGCAGTCAGCAGGACGGGGCTCGCCGGGAATTCCACAGAGCCAGTGATCTGAGAGTGACAGACCTTGTTCAAGACACAGCAGCGCTTCCATGGGGAAAACGCCTGGCTGTGGGCCCACAGGATGGCCTTCCTGTTCCACCACCCAAAGGCCTTCCCTTTCTAACCGTCTCCAGGGCTCCTACATGGTGCTCCAAAGTCAAGGAAGGCCTTGATCGGTTTAGTTCTAGACCAAGAGCTTACGAAAATGCCTCCTCTCCCAGCCCCCGCATATGGTTCCTCTGGTTTCCTGCTGAATCTCAGTCTAATTGACTAAATAAATAAATAAATCGGCGGCTACTCGATGTAAGGCAGCATGTGTATACCAAAATGTGCTTCTGGGAGTGGGGGCTACTGGAGGAGCTGCTCCTGCTGATGTGGGGGGCTGTTGGGGGCGGCAGTAGTGTGGGTACGGGAGTGACGATGGAGACTGATGTTGCTGTGGGGTACTCCTGATGTAAGATGATGCTGACACGGGTGACTGCTGCTGTGATTGGAAAGAGGCGGCTTTAAAACTGTGTCCACTCTTGCACCAAGCACATTGCTTTCTAGAACTAAGGAACAATCACATCCAAGCAAAGGTGGCTGTACAAAGGTGTCTGGAACTGCAGCATTCGTAAAGAAAACATCAGGAAGCCTCAGGAAACATCAAAAAGAAATTGTTCAGGAGCCAGTTAGATTGCTTAGTGAGGGCTCGCTTGCTACCAAGCCTGAAGACCCGGGTTTGAGCCCCACCCCCACAAGCTGCCTCTGTTGGCACATGTGTCTCCTTCCACTCGAGTACACACCAAATAAATAAATGTAATTTTTTAAAGATTTTATTTATTATTATAAATAAATACACTGTAGCTGTCTTCAGGCACACCAGAAGAGGGCGTCTGATCTCATTACAGATGTTTGTGAGCCACCATGTGGTTGCTGGGATTTGAACTCAGGACCTTTGGAAGAGCAGTCAGTGCTCTTAACCGCTGAGCCATCTCACCAGCCCACATAAATGTAATTTTAAAAGAAAGAAATTAGCCGGGCAGTGGTGGCGCACGCCTTTAATCCCAGCACTTGGGAGGCAGAGGCAGGTGGATTTCTGAGTTCGAGGCCAGCCTGGTCTACAGAGTGAGTTCCAGGACAGCCAGGACTATACAGAGAAACCCTGTCTCGAGAAAACCAAAAAAAAAAAAAAAAAAAAAAAAAGAAAGAAAGAAAGAAATTATTCACAACTTGCACATCTATCCAAGGGTATGTCGAGCGTCAGAGTGACATACACACATATTTATTGGGAAAGACATATCTATTATTTTGTTGTTTGTGGGGGTTTTTTTTCTTCCAAGACAGGGTTTCTCTGTGTAGCTCTGGCCATTCAGGAACTCTCTCTGTAGACCAGGCTAGCCTCTAACTCAAAGATCCACTTGCCCCTGCCTCCACCACTCAGCTTAGTTTATATTTTGAGACAGGGTCTCGGTATGCTGCCCTGCATGGTCTGGAACTCACTATGTAGACCAGCTAGCTTGGAACTCACAGAGATCTATCTGTCTCTGTCTCCTGACACTATGATTTCCGGCTGTTTGTTTGCTTTTGAGATATAATGTCATGTACCCCAAATTGGCTTTGGGCTCATTGTACAGTCAGGTCTGACCTGGAAGTCTTGACCTTCCCGCCTCTGTTCATCAAGGGCTGGGAACACAGGTGTGCGCCACTACCCCGGGCAATATATTTGGATATATTGGTTTTCAACAAAGGAAAATAAAAGGCCTTGGATCACATAGACAGTAGCCGGAGCTTTGCATCATGGGAAATTGAGGATGACCAGTCTCTTAGCCAGCCTGGAAACAAGGACAGTGTGGATCTGCCTCAGCCTTTCTCCCACACCTGATGGAAATGACACCTCCAGGTCTACACCAGACTCTCGGGCTGAGCCCTCAGCCAATGTGTGTCCGGAGCACATGGACCTAGAGGACTCTGCAGAAGCCCTGCTCTTCTGTTTTGTTTTGGAGGAAGGCTAACAGAACCATGAGTCATTTCACTATTTCCTTGTTTGCTACAAGACAGATTTCTGCAATGATGATGGCGGGGGTTTTTGTTTTTGTTCTTAATGTATGTGTTTTTGTTTTTATGTATGGGGGAGTTTTTCTTGTTGTTGGTTTGGTTTTTGTTTTAGTTCTTAGTGCAGCCATTGAAGAGTAGTTAAGAAGAGAGGGCGGAGACAGCGGGATGGCTCCGTGGGTAACCGTGCTTATCGCCTGTTAATGCAAACTTAGAAATCTGAGTTCGATGCCCTCAACCTTCATAAAGGTGGCAGGGGAGAGCCAACTCTACAAAATCGTTGTTCTCTGACCTCTACATGTGACACTCCCACCCCCTCCTCGCACATTAAATAAAACTTCAAAAACCTTTTTAAGGGGCTGGAGAGATGGCTCAGCGGTTAAGAGTACTAACTGCTCTTCCTGAGGTCGTGAGGTCAAATCCCAGCAACCACATGGTGGCTCACGACCACCCTTAATGAGAAACAAATAAAAAACCTTTGGGCCAGAGCGAGTAGGACCAGAGCAAGAGGGAAAAGAGAAGGGGGCGGGGTGGGGGGTGGGGGTGACAGCTGTAGTGCATCGGTGCATTGAAGTGTGAGCCAGGTGACCAGGCCCTGGGGCAGAGCTCTAGACCCTGAGCTCCAGGCTGGGAGGAGAGGTGCTCAAAGGCCAGCCATGAGAGGGAAGACACAGCCCTCAGAACCTGCTCCAGCCCCAGCTAGCCTGCTCTTCTCCACGCCCACCATAAAGGCCTGGTAGAAGAGCTGCTGACCTAAGGCCAGCCTGTCCCAGCTTCAGGTGATAACGTGTGCGCCTTTTGCAACAGCCGAGACAGCCCAGCTCGGGCCCAACAGAAAGGAGCCGCGTGGCTCCAGAGCCTGGCTCCTTGCCCATCTTAGCGCCATTTTTTTTTTCCACATCCAGAACAGGAAGGGCAGGAGTCCTAAGGAATCTTGAGAAGTCATCCTGTAAGCGGTCTCCCAGTTCTGGTTATCTGTTGTTCCGTGGGCCTTTTGTTGATAATTCAGCAACATTCGTGAACATGCATGTTAACCTTTTAATTACTAAGCTAAGTAGAGGTAGTTAGTTGTCTCTCCATGACGTGAACCCCCATCCCTGTGCTAGAATCCTTTTTCATATTACTGTGTATGAGTACATGCTATATATGTATGTGTATGTGGCCACCCACACCATAACCCGTGTAAAAGTCAATGGAAAACTATGGAGTGGGTTTTCCCCTTCCACATTTATGTGAGTTCCGGGGATTAAAGGCAAGTTCTCCCGTCTTGGGTAACAGGTGCTGAATTTACACTGTGCCGCTGCTGTGCTGGATTCTTACACCTTTATTGTGGCTTCCTGTCCTTGTGGTCATGGTCCTGTGGACCTAGATACTGAGGATGCTGAAGGGAAAGAGGAGCAGAAAGAGCAGCAGCTCACCGCTGCCGTTATTCAGAAGATTACCCTGGGCGCCAGTGCAGGGTGTCTTTGGGAACTGCCCCGCCAGCCTGGCTTCTCCAGCTTCTCTGTCCTTCTCTACACTGCCTGAGATTCAGCCTGGGGCGGGGGTGGGGTGGGGGGGTTGGGTGGGGGTGGGGGGCGTCAGCTTTCCTCTGTGTCTTCCTGTTTCCAGTTATGTTTGCCAATTGGAGACCCCAGCTGAGGATGAAGCAGTAGAGGACCCTGGGGTGCTTCCTCCCCTGGCTCCCCCTTGCTAGCTCATCAGCGCCAGTTTGCTGCAGTAACGCTCTCCTGCAGCTCTTAGTTCCCCCACCCCCCAACCCCCATCCTTGTTCCTGCTGTCTGATCACCTTCCCTTTATATTTCTCTCAGTGCTGCCTCCCCTCCCCTCTTTACAAACAGACCCTTCCTTAAACTCTCCTGTCCCTTTGAGTGGCTGGTGGGAAGGGGTGTCTCTGCTTCCTGCTGAGACTCTGACCCATACAAAAACACTTTCTGATAGGTATCCAACGTAAGAATAAACAGTTCTCCAGCCTAGCCTTGTGAGATCCTCCTAGGAGCCCCGCTCTGATCTTTGTTAACACACTGAGCCCGGCAGATGCTGCGCCCAACTCTTCCCCACCTCGCTTTTAACTACACTACAGACAGTGGAGGGGACCTGGTTAGTGACATCTCACCCAAGAATTTTGAGGGGGGAAAAAAAACCCAAACAGGTACATGAAGAGAAGTCCAGAGAAAGACTGGACAGTGTCTTTCAGAATTTGTGTGACTGGTTGGAAAAGCAGAACTTCCTGCAGAGCAAATCCCTGCTGGGTTTACAAGGTGAAGTTGAGTGTCTCGGGGGGACATCCAGTCATCATCCAGTGGGATTCCCCCCGACCTCCTGTGAAGAGTCCCTCAGGTGGGCCCACCCAGCCTGGGGGATGCTGGCTCCGTTCTGCTCTGAAGAGAGTCCCGTGCCTGTCTGTCATGTGCGTGTCCGTCACTGGTGTGCGGACATGCTAGAGGCCAGGGAGGCCTGGGCCTTGCCCGCCATCACAGCTGTACAGTTTCTCTACACCAGCGCTCCCTGGATCCTCGCAGGGCTTTGTCACTCCCTCCGGCTTGCCCTCGCTATTTTCTTTAATTTGCATAACCCTTTGAATCACACATATCTCTAGAGAAAGAAAAACATAAAATATAATCAAGAACTTGCCTGCTCAGTTCCTAAAGCACAAAAAGGAAAAAAAAAATCACAAAGGTGCTTTTAAAATTTTTATTACATTATTTATCTGGGGAGGGGGGGAATGATGCTGCGATTCCCTGCAGTGCCTTTGGGGGTCAGAGGATCACCACAGAACCATCTCTCTCTCTCTCTCTCTCTCTCTCTCTCTCTCTCTCTCTCTCTCTCTCTCTCCAGCGCTCAGCGATGCTTCTTAGAGAGGGCCTGGTGCCAGGCTATACCCAGGTTGTTTTCCAGTACAAGTGTGTGCTAGGAGCTCTGAGGTGGGATGACCCAGGCCGTGTGAAAACTGGAGCTGAGCCGTGAGCGGTTAGTTCTGTGGTGGCAGGTGCACCTACCATGATGCTATTGGCGTTGCATCCTATTATTATGCTTTTAAAGATTTGTATATTGGGGGGAGGGGGGGCTGGAGAGATGGCTCAGCGATTAAGAAAGGGCAGTGGCTGCTCTTCCAGAGGTCCTGAGTTCAATTCCCAGCAACCACATGGTGGCTCACAACCATCTGTAATGGGATCTGATGCCCTCTTCTGGGGTGTCTGAAGACAGCTACAGTGTACTCAGTCATAAAATAAATAAATACATCTTTTAAAAAATAATATTTGTGTGTGTGTGTGTGTGTGTGTGTGTGTGAATGCACACAAGCCATGACCACTGAGTTACATCTCTCCAGACACCGGTAACGCCTCACAAGGCATAAGGCATATGGAGTCTCAGGAAAAACGAGTTTCTCAGAGTCCGCCTTTGGAGTTAGCTGCTGGAGAGGTGGGTTTAATCCCCAGATGACAAAACAGGGAGGGGTAAGCTGTCCTGCCTGTTGGCAGAGAGAAGCTAGAGATGCTGTCTGATCCATGGTGTTCCTGTCTCCCTGTACAAGGGAGATAGCGGCCAAGCTGGGAAGCCTGGGCTGCTGAGAAGACCCAGCCGAGGGCACAGGCCACCAAGGTTCATGGGCTCCACACGGCAGGTGCATGAGCTGAACGATGGTAGCACATTGCCTTAATCCCAGCACGGTCGAGTCAGAAGCAGGGAGAACCAGCCTGGCCTACAGAGCAAGTTCCAGCCAGGGCTACACAGAGAAACCCTGTCTCAGGGAAAAAAAAAAATCAGTGAGGCCTAAAGATTTACTAGATGGTTAAACTAAAAATGAAGTCATTGGTAATTGTATTTTTAAGTAAGTCTATGTCTATGGGCACCAATGTTTGTTAATAAATGCCTCAGAACTCCAAGGAAGGGGGGAAGACTGGGCAAGAGGAATGGGCCGTCCACACCGGAGGGCCCAGTGGCCACTGTGGTATCTCAGACTGGAGATGAGACAACGTACGGGTGACGGAGGCTCCAGCCAAGAGCATCAAAGGCAGAACCTTAAAGCTCAGGCCTTCTTCCAGGCCACCCCCACAGAGCTGTGACCCTTCACCCCACTGGACCATCATTCCCATCTCACAGGGTGGGCACCAGAACCAGGGAGGTGAGATGCTGCAGCCTAGTAAGGAGATCCACTCCACCCTGCCTGCTGTACCCACACTTCTCTCACCTCCAGGGAGGGGCCCTGAAACCCTTGAGTGACATAGCTTCCATCAGATTAATTTACCCCCTTCCATCCCACGCCACTCTGAGTCCTTCGGTCAAGTGCATCCATCCGAGGACTCCCCCGGCTCCCAGCATCCCCGTCTAGCAGAAACAAGGAAGCCTCAGGCCCCCTCAGAGCTCACTGTGAACTCAACCCTACAAGGCAGATCAGGGACACTACTTGAGCTTCTAGTTCAGCCCTCTTACTGTGGATGGCAAAGACCCCAAGGCTTGGAACCCTAACACAGCCAGGCTACATAGCCCCCTTCAACAGCAGGAGGCTCATGGTCCATGTCCCTGGAGGGGCAGATCGGACTCCCGGTTGGTATAATGCTTGTGTCCTGTCTCGTCCTGTCTAAGATGCCTATAGTTTGACCAGAATCTACTGGAAGTCGGCTATATCTAGGGAGACCGCCGCCAGCCTCATGGAATGTTCAGGAAGTTCTCAGCTATGCTCTTAAAACTGAGCCCAACGTGGTCCTCAGCAAGATGTTGCAAGTTTCCTAATCTGGACACAGAGGCCAAGAGGCGTGGTCTGAAGTGAGAGCTGCCTGTTCCCCACAAACACAAACACCCTGAGTCAGCCTTCCTCTCCTCCCTCCTCCGCTAATGTTGTCAGAGCCTCAGCTGCAGTTCTGTCCAGATACCCCTCTCTAAGGGTGACTTAATAAGAGGTGTGCGGAGCAGGGCAGAGTGGGTGGAGCCGACCGTGTTCCCATTACACACCGTTTCACCTGATGCCACGGCTTTCAACAGAGCTCCCAGGGAGGAAACTCACTGGGAGAACCTGCTGTAATGCCTCTTCCACCTGCTTGGGGGACCTTAGATGGGCAAAGATGGCTTTTTCACCCCACTGATCCACCACACTGGGCTGGAAGTGGCTTTTATGGGGACCACTTCAGGCCTTGTCATTGATGGTTTGTTTATTAATGGAGTTGTTGTTGTTCATGGGTTTCGGCACCATTGATGGGATTTAAAAGAGAGAAAGGGTGTTAGTGAGTATGGCACGGCGGCGTGGGGGAAGGGGGTACCTAAGCGGGCCCATGCCTAGGCATCCCCTCCCCCTGAAGGACCACACACACACACACACACCAACATGGTATAGAATAGAGTTTATTTAGAGAATAGGATGAGAATCAATGGTATAGTAGAGGGAGAGAGAGAGAAAGAGAATAGAGAGAGAGAGTAGAGAGAGAGTGGAGGCTGGCCATGACCACGTGGAGAGAGGGGGGAGGGGAGCCCAAGAGGGGCAGAGAGGTGAGAGGATGAGAAGGGAGAAGGGAAAAGAGAGAGAGGAGGGGCAGGCAGCCCCTCTTATAGTGGGCCAGGCATGTGGGGCGGGGCATACCTGGCTATTGCCAGGTAACTGTGGGGTGGAGCTTGAACAGAATACCAACAGTCATTTTTTTAATAATATTTGTCAGGGCCAACTGGAATGGCTCAGCAGATGAAGGCACCTGCCACCAAGCCTGACTACTTGAGCTCAATCCTCCGGACCTACATGGTAGAAGGGGAAACCGATTACCTCAGATTATCCCATGGCATCCATAGATGTGCTGGAGTATGCTTCCCCCTTGCAAAACTAAATGTAAAGCAAATGATTTTTTTGTTATTTACGTGTGTGTGTGTGTGTGTGTGTGTGTGTGTGTGTTTATGTGTACCATGTATGTACAGGTGCCCGTGGACTATAGACTGCCTCAGATCCCCTGGAACTGGAGTTACAGGCAGTTAGTTATAAGCGGTCCAACCTGGGCTCTCTGTAAGAGCAGTAAGTGCTGTGACCTATCCGTCTACCTGAGCCACCTCTCCAGCTCCAGCCTGAGGGGCTCTCAGTGGACCTGCTTTTCCAGCGTCTCTGAAATTCTTGATACCTGGATCTCACCCTGACTCCAAAGATCCCAAAGAAATCGGCGTGAATGTAAATAAACAGATTTTATTAAAGGATGCCACAAGGGAAAAGCACAAAACATAAATATAAACATAGCCTGGGCTGGAGATCACTGCAAACCTGGCCCTTCCCGCTGCTCTGTGATCTTCCTGAAAACCTTAGGCATATTCATGGCATCACAGCTGGATACAGTGGGTATGTTAATAGTCACAGCTGGATACCTCACCCCGTCCCACCCCCCACCTCTGAATCCCATCTTTTGGGATCCAGGAGCCAAAAGACTGGGAGAGGCTGCAGACATTGGGATGTAAGTGTTCATTGTCAACTAGAGTCTGGAGTGACCCTGAATATAAACCTCAGCAAGCCTCTGGGCATGCCTGTTTGGAATCATCTTGATTAGGTTCACTGAGGTAGAAAGACCCCACTCTAAAGTAGAGTGGTACCTGGACTACCAGAGGAGGAGGAAGCCATCAGAGCACAGCAGACATCACGCTTCCTGTTGCAGTGTGACCGCTGGGCCCCCGGCTCCCACCACACCTTACCCGCTATGATGTACCTACAACCCGGTATCTGAATAAGCCCTTCACCTCACCTCGGGGTGGCTTTTGTCAGGATATTTCATAACAGGAAAAAGTAGCTACTGCATAGTGCGCTTGAGGTCAGTCCGGGCTGTCAACCTGCCTCAAAAGAACAAAATAGATAGCAAAATGGCTCACACAGTGTTTATCCTCTGGTCTCTGGCTCTTCTACACGGTGACGAGTTAGTGAGACGACTCATCCAACTCGTTGCCTATAATTGTTGTGGTTTATTTAAAAAAAATTTTTTTTTCAACTTTTGGACAGAGTCTTACTGTGGAGCTCTGGCTGGCCTGGAGCTCACTCTGGAGACCAGAGTGGATATGAACTCACAGAGACCTATCTGCCCCTGCCTCTGCCTCTGCCCCTGCCTCTGCCTCTGCCTCTGCCTCTGCCTCCTGAGCGCCGGGATCCAGAGGCTTGCATCACCATGCCCCCAGCTGAGTACAAACTTAAACCACACTGGACTGCACTGAGTAGATATCCTGCAGTTTATCTGATCCTTCTCCAGCGGGGAGGTGGACATTCTGGGGCCGTCTTTGGGAGCATGTATGTTGCTGTCCAGTGTATGCTTGAAGGTGGAATTATAGTCCCGTCCCTCTGGCTGTGCATGAGGAGAGTGTCTCAGTTTTGCCAACAGTTGGTATTTTCTGATTTTCTTTTTCATGTTTCCTGGTCTAGTGGGTGTGCACTGGTATCGTCATCACAATGTGGTTTTGATTTGCATATCCCTGGTGACTAATGTAGCTGAATGAATATAATTTCATATGTTTGTTAGCCAGTTAGGACTCTGGAAGTATCTGGATCCTAGAGGAAGCCCACCTCTCTTTTTTTGTTTGTTGGTTTGTTTTGTTTTGTTTTGTTGGACAGGGTCTTATATAGCCCAGGCTGGCTCTTCAAACACACCATGTAGCCAAGATTGACCTAAAGCTGCTGCCACTGCCTAAGTAAGTGCTGGTATCACAGGTGTGAGCCGCCACACCCAGTTTTCTGTAGTGCTGAGTCAAAGGCACTGGGCCTTGCACCTGCCCAGCAATCCACCACCCACCAGCGAAGCTGCAGCCCCAGCCCGGAGCTGAGCAGATTTCTGAAAGTCCTTAGCTAACGCTAGTGTGCAGCCAAGGTTGAAAACCACCAAACTAAACCAGAAGTCCTCCCCCCCCCACCCGTGTGGGTTTCCTTACCCTACTCCTGAATTGCAGAAGACCTCGTGGACTTGAGCTCACTAGCTACACCTCCCAAAGATCAGCAAGAGATGGAAGCTGACAGTTGAGGATCTTTAGGAATGTGACCTCCACTTCAGAAGGGCCCGGGGCGGCGCTTGAAGCATCCACAGCTACCACAGACATTTCCTGACCGCAAAAAAATGGCCCCCTTGCTGGTCCTTATGGAGCCTCGGGCACTCATGCACAGGAAGTGAAGGGCTCCATGCCAGGGACTTCCCAGGTTCTGGGCTAGCGTGAGTGGGTCCCAGCTCTTGTCTGAGGTTATGGTTAGGCTGGGACAGTAGAGCATGTGTTCAGCAACTGAGGAAGGCTTGCTGTCTGTGGCGTTTGTGCTGAGTGCCAGAGCAGCTGGTGGGCCTCTCCCACATGGATACCAGTGGCTTCCCTCATCTGGGAGAGCCTCTTCCATTCTCTGGTTCTAGGGCTTTCTCAACCTTTCCCCAAGTCCCAGTCCATCTGACTTCTGCAGCCCTTAAAGTGAGGACACACATCGTGGCTTCTGATGTCACGCTACCTCAATTGGGTCCTCGTTGTCATCCATGCCCACCTCTTATAGCCTGTGGACTGTACCCTCATCCTAGGGACTGCAGGGCACTCCTCGGTGACTCGGAGGGAGCATCTTCCAACGTGAGGAGACCTAGTCCGTACATAGATGAGAACTAGTCAGACACCCATGACCACCGTGTGTGGGATCTGTGGGAGCATCATGCCATCCTGGTTAGTGAGGAGCCCTTCTACTGAGTCAGGAGGTCTTGGTCCCCAGGATCCAGGCTGGGATGCTGGTTCCTGGATGAGGTGTGCACAAAGGCCCCTTGGGGCAGTAGGCTCCACGCCTTTGGAGTTCAGCACAGTGCCTAGAACTCAGTGTCTGTTGTGTGTGCGCTTGGAGAAGAACAGGGGCTGCCTTCTCTTCCTGGAAGCCCTGCCAGCTTCATGCCACTGACAGGCTAGAGGCTGGGCCACAGAACTGGCTCTGGCTTCTGCTTCAGGCCACATCCCACAGATACAGACCCATCTTGGAAAATTCTCTAGAAACGGACTACTCCATATCTGATCATCCAAAGGCAGATGTTGGACTGGGGTTCTTCTGATCGGCCCAAATGGTCTGTGGTAGCCTATGACTGGAGGGTTTCCCGAACCCAGCAAGGCAGGAACCCACCTCCACCGGTGTGGGAAGCTCATAGCTGCTTTACCTTCTCGGCAGCCATCAGCGATTTCTGTTCTCTCCGTATCCACCACCCGAGCGTCGTAAAAGAGCACCTGTCCACGGAGCACGCTTCCTTTCACTTCAGGGGTCCACACACCCGTAGCAACCCTACCCTTCTCGCCTCTCAGACCAGGCCTACAAAGGCTCCTACCCCATTGGCCCCTGACATGGGAAGCTTGAGGCACTGTCTCCAACGTCTGCATGTGTTTCCTGCACTCTCTCTGCCTTCCCCCAACAAATAGGCGGTGTTAGTCATTACAGAGGGAAACGGTTTGGTTCGGATAGATTTGGGTTAGTGCCAAAGTAATTTAGACGGGGCATCCAGTCAAAAAGCAATTTGATTTGGGACACGTAAATCGAGCCCACAATAGGATGCCACTTGACAAGTTTCAGACCGGTTTGTTTCCACAAGCAAACAAACAAAAACAACTGTGGGCAATTGGGAGTCTGTCTGCCTGGCTAATGGAACTGGAGAATGTGGAAAAACACAGTGGAAGGACTTAGAGAGACCAAGAGAGGGCGACGGTAGTTGACAGGGGGAGGAGGGGATGTGGCCAGAAGACACTTGGAAGAGCCTCTGAGCCGGGGAGGCTGCAGGGGAGTCAGGGGTGGGAGTTCACGAGAGACCGGAATCTAAAGCTCCGTGTCGGCATCTGTTTTTGTCACTGCTCTGTTGCTGTGAAGAGACACCATGACCAAGGCACTTCTAAAAGAAAGCACATAACTGGGGGCTTACCTGCAGTCTCCGAGGATCATGGACACCATGACAAGCAGCAGGCTGGCAGGCATGGCACTGGCCATGGCACTGGCCGACAGGTTAGGTCTTATCTACAAGCTGGAGGGAGGGAGAGATGAGACAGATACAGAGACAGACAGACAGACAGACAGACAGAGACTGGGGCCCTTTGAAACCTAAGCCACACCTCCTGGTCCTTCTCCACTAACTTGGAACCAAACATACAAATATATGAGCCTGTGGGGGTCGTCTCATTCAAACTGCCACAGTATCTAATACCTTATATGCTAATTTAAAAAAAAACAAAACAAAACAAACCCCTACCATAGAGTCCAGCTCCCCTGCTTCTGTCAGTGTAGCCAAAAGAAATGAAAGCAGGGGCTGAAGGGACGTCTGTTATTGGTCAGATCTCTCCATCTCTGTAAGGGAAGCAGTCTAAAGGAAGCCATTTGGCTCGTGGTTTTACAGGCTTCAATGCACGGTCATCCAGCACCATTGCTGTCAGGCCTGTGGTGAACTAGAACAGATGGCGCACGTGAGAGGAAGCTGCAGCCAGAGCCCCAACATCTCCTTCCCGGGCACGGCGGCGCAGGGACCTTTCTTCTAGTCGTCTCCAGCTGAGGGGTGTCTTAGGCTGTGGCCAGGCTCTCTGCACTTGGGCCTTTGGAGACCCTTCAAGGTCCCAGTCTAAGGTCTATTCACCAGCGCTCGGTACAGCATTATTTACTCCAGCCAGAGGGCAGACACAGCAGGTGCCCATCGACCGCAGCGGACGGGCTAACTAATTCTGACACCTGCTGCTACAAGGAAGAGGAAAGAGAAAACTGTGATCTTCTGAAGGTTCAGTTCTTGAGTCTACCAAAACAAAGAGCACTTAACAAGACAAAAGGCTTACCTAGTCAACAGCTTGCATATAAACACAAGCGTCTAGCCTGGGGAGCGGGCCACCTAATAGCCGGAGACAGGAACTTTTTTACACCCAACAGCCAGTGTTTTCTGTTTGCTTGTAGTTTTAGTAGGGGAATCAAGCCTAAGGCACCAGAAAGACTGCATTCTACCACAGAGCCACACCCCAGCCTCAGAAGTTTACCGGTTTGCCCCGGGCGACGGAAGCAGTGATGATTGCAAGCAGTTTTGTGGGGTCTGGCAGGTTGTTTTTAGGAGGGAAAATGAGCCCCCAAGACAGATGTGGGCTGCAAATAAGTCCTGCTGAGCTCTGAGTGTAGCATTTGATTTTCAATCTCTTCTGTCCTGTATGAACTTAATCTTGTTCATTTAGTGAAAAAAATCAGTAAAAAGACTGGTGTGTATCCTTTGCTGGATCCGGTCTGCAGGTGACAGGGAGGGAAGAACTCCCCTCTCTGAAGTTGCTGTCCCCAAGGGCTCTGGTTGAAAGTCTGAATGGGAATATTGTAAAAGACCTTAGTAAAACAAGCCAGCCTCTGAAGGACACATTCTGTATCCTGCCGTGTTTTACAGGTATTGGGATGGTGGAAAGGATCTGAAGATGGTTCTGCTAGGCCTCAGAACCCTACACGTCAGAATGACCAAGCATGGAGGCCCATACCTCTGATACCAGCCAGCACCTAAGGGGCAGAAGGAGAATCCTGAGCAATCTAGGCGTTCCAGACCAGCCTAAGTTAGTTAGATCCTTCTCAAACAAAAGAAAACAAAACGAAACATGATTACAACTATTGTGATAGTTATTTTGGTTGATGCGATCTAGAATTATGAGGAAAACCACCCTCTGGGCTTGTCTGTGGTAAGGTAGAAAGACCCACCCTAATTGTGAGTAGCATAATTCCCTGGCGAGGAGCCTAGACAGAATAATTAGAAAGTGAGCTGAAAGCCTGGCAGTGGTGGCGCATGCCTGTAATCCCAGCACTTGGGAGGCAGAGGCAGGCGGATTTCTGAGTTCGAGGCCAGCCTGTTCTACAGAGTGAGTTCCAGGACAGCCAGGGCTATACAGAGAAACCCTGTCTCAAAAAAAGGAGGAAGGAGAGAGAGAGAGAGAGAGAGAGAGAGAGAGAGAGAGAGAGAGAGAGAGAGATCTGAGCACCAGGGTGCACCTCTCTCTGCTTCCCGGCTGTGGCTGGGAAGTGAGCGTCTGCTTTAAGCTCCTATTCCTATGCTGTCTACATCCTGTTGCTCCACACCCTCAAATCCGGGGCCAACATTAGTCTTTCTCCCTTTGTCTCATTTGTCTGATATTTTGTCACAACAAGTAAGTAATGATACATATTATATTGTACCACAAAGACAAATGTGAATATGTTACAGAGATTTTAGAAACTATTCGTAAACACAATGGCTGGGGTGGGTTCGGAGGGCCAGGTGGCGAATGCTCCCCCAAACGCCCCACCCCCATGGGATGGGACTTTAAATCATTCTCAAACACTAAATAGGGCCATTGTTAATTTTTCAGTATCTTAATATTTTAGCGAGCAAGAGCAAGGGAGAGAGGGTGGGGGAGAGAGAGTGAGTGTTGATTGGTTGGTTGGTTGGTTGGTTCCTTCAGAGGCCATATTGAACTTAAAGGAAGAATCTCCTGGCCCTGTCTCCCAGCTGCCCCGTGGTGCTTCCTCCCCACCCCCTTGGAACCTCCCAGAACATGTTACTCTGCATGTCCGCCAGTTCTGACTGATTTTGCTCTACTCATATCCCAGGAGGATCGTGCCCTGAAAATGCCCATTTCTTTGCTGTGTCTAAAACTGTGCTGCAGAATGGGCCGGTGACACACAGGAAGGGTTGGAGAGAGGAGGGCCTCTCGTGCTCTCACGGATGCTGAGTGACGGGACAGCTCTCTGGAGCTCCGATGTCAGTAAGTCAGGACGAGCTCTACTCAAACACCTCCAAGCCCTGCCCTGGAGTACTAGGCAGGCTCGTCGGGAGCCTCATACTATCCGTGGTTAAATCCTGCTTCTCCAGCCCGTCAGGAAACAGGACTTCCATTCTCAAGGGCCAGGCTAGCCTTGGGCTCTGAAATAGGCTGCAGTGTCTCTGACCCTGTGCCTCTTCTCCTGAAGTCCTCTTCTATACTGTAGCGAGTGGGCCGCCAGTGGGGCTCTGTGGACACTGGAGACTGTTATGTTTCCACTGACAATGGGGGTAGTACCCCAAAGCTCACATTTGGAACCAACAATAGCCCCCTTCCTCTGCTTGAATACCTGGTCTGGGATTCACAACATCTCCGAACTTAAGTTGGCAGAGAAAGATAAAACACAGTGTCACAGCCACTCAGAGAGCTGAAGCGTATGCACCCAAGACAGACAGAGCCCTAGTGAGTCACAGACAGAGCCTTAGCGTGTCTTCTCCTACCGCCGACGCTGGGGCGCGTGGCCCTTCTCTTTTGACTGCGAGGCTTCCAAAGAAGAATTTATTCAACCTCACAGCCTGGAGCTTTACAGCCCAGCCTGGAGAAGATTATCTTTTTATTGCAGCTTTGACTAATGATTGATCAGAGGCTGATACGAGAAGCCCTGAAGAGCAAATTTGCCCTAGAGATTAGGGACGCTTACATCTGCCAGGCTGGCTAGGGGCCTGTCCACCTGCTCTCTCCAGGATCAAACCAGAGCAAGGGTGCATGGCAGGCCCCGCCCCACATGTTCTCAAACACAGAGGGGAGCAAGGGGTGTGTGTGTGTGTGTGTGTGTGTGTGTGAGAGAGAGAGAGAGAGAGAGAGAGAGAGAGAGAGAGAGAAGAGAGAGAGAGAGAGAGAGAGAGAGAGAGAGACCTCACCTCAAGCCAGTTTAGAGTTAAGCCAAGACTTTCAAGGAAATGACAGTGGAAAGAGAGGAAAGGGGATTGGCAGCCTTCGGCGAGCTCTTTTGGTCCTGTTTTTGTTGCTGATGTTCTATTGCACTGATGAAGAGGAAACGAAGGTAGGAGGACTGAAAAGGGCTGCCTGGACTCGCCCCCCACGAGGAAGGAGGCATTTTCTCACACAATTTAACTGAGGGTCAAAGGTCAGGTAGGGAAGGATGGGGTACTGAACAGGGAGACACCCCCCCCCCTTCATACACATTTGTACTACAAAGGGCCTCAGAGCTGGTTTGGGCCATAATGGTGTGCTCCAGCTGTCTGGATGGCCTCTGACTTGCCCAGAAGTCAAGTATGAATCACCTGAATAACCTCAACTCAGAGACCGGGGAGACTGAATCTGGTTCTTCTGAGCATCCCTACGGAGTTTGGCCCCTGCCTGCCCTCAGGGAACCCCCGGGAGCAGGGTGCTGGCTGGACAGTTTCCTCTTGGCAGCTTCTCCAGAGCCCCGGGGACCAAGGCATGTAGAAAGCTGGCCGACCAGCTTCTAAATTGAAACTGGAAAACGAAACTGGAAATCAGAGCCTTACATCCCTCAGGGCGCCAGGCTCCCTTCCACAAGGAGAGCTCCCACGGGAGAAAGAGGCATGCTCTGCTCTGTGAGGGTAGGAGGGGTCAGTCCACAACGCAGCTTCATGTGCAATTTCCAACACTGCCTGGGGTGGGGGTGGGGCTGCCTTCGCTCCCACAGCCTGACTGGCCTTTCCCAGGAGGAAGGAGGCACTCACGCACACAATTTAACTGAGGGCCAAAGGTCAGGAATCCTGGGCTCTTCTCCTCTAGCTCCACCTCTACAGATACACATGGGTTTCAGTGTACACACACAAAGGCAGCCTGGATAGCCCAGCGGGTCAGACTTCATCCAGATAGCACATTTCCTGACAAAATGAGGATGCAGGAGAGAACTCAGTGCGACCTGCCGACTCCACCCTGTCCCTGGCCTCCTCTGAAATGTCTCCTCCTCAGGGAAGAGCTCCCCGTATCCCCCCAACCCTACACATCCCTTAGGTTAAGACCCCTTGAAACTGCACCCTCTCTTCACACTGAGTGTGTGCTTGGGTATGCTTCTGAGTGTGTACTCGAGACATGGGGATATAGTATAAGCCACACAAAGTCTAAGCCTCAGGGAAGTGTAGTTCCGTGAAAGAGACAAGACACGGTATATTAGCATATAGATAGCTAACAAATGCAGGGAGACCTGATGATGCTCCCCCAAGACTACTACTGCCTCAGGGGCTCCAGAGTCCGCATCCCTTCCCAGGCCCTCCAAGCACCTTGATGTGACGCTGTGGTGGTGATAGAGACCCCAAGTCTGCTGTTTCCAGCTCCTAGCCCCAGGTCATGGAATACTTGGACTGTCTCCAGTACGTACAGGATTCTAGGGGGTGGGGGATGGCCACAGGGGTAAATCTCCCGTGGCACAGTCAACGTAGTATTTGCCCCCTTATCTAAAC
Organism: Apodemus agrarius; assembly: GCA_964023405.1. Lineage (NCBI taxonomy): Eukaryota > Metazoa > Chordata > Mammalia > Rodentia > Muridae > Apodemus > Apodemus agrarius. Next base: position 37,923,668 of record OZ030015.1, on the reverse strand, counting down.
AGCTGGACGTCACCTAGCCCATACACAAGGACACTTAGCTCCAGAAGGACCAGAAGAAAAGCCTTTTTCATTGCGTCAAGTAGGAGCTGAAGGTTGGGAACAGTGATTTTTTTTTAATAATTTCTTATTAAATTGTGCATGTGTGTGTGTGTGTGTGTGTGTGTGTGTGTGTGTACGCCCTGTTGTTACCCTAGCTGCGAGCAGTCATTACTATGAATACGAGCACAGCTCCCAAATGCACAGAGCAGGGCGAATGGGAGGGGCCTGCCGCCCCATCTTCCTTCCAACGTTTGTCTGGGATAGAACAATAGCGTTCATTTATTGAACGTGAAGTTAGAAGTTGTAGCAGAGGAAGGTGACAAACTGAAACTGCCAACCGTTTGCACTGTGGGCTGCCTGGCCTGCGCTGAAGTGATGTGGCCAGTGCAGATGGTGCGGGCCCAGGGGCAGGCCCACTTCCTCCCTGCCCGCCGCTGCCGCCTCCTCCTCCTCCTCTCCTCCTCTCACCAGGTTTCCCAGGGCTGCAGGAAGTGAGGCAAGGAGCGGGCCTTCGGGGTGTGTTTGTGGGGGGAGTTGGGGAGTGGGGCACAGAGGGGCGCAGCTGCCATGTCTGAGGATAGACGGTGGGCCCTCGCGGGGTCTGGACCCCCTGAGCTGCCATGCACAAGTCAGGCCTTCTTGTCGGCAAGCCTGCCCGAGGCGAGCCTGTGGGAGGCTCTTGGGATTGTGTGCCCCGGTCCTGACGGTCCAGGGAGAGTCAGGAAGGGGGGAGAGTCGGGTCTTCTCTTGGAGGAAATGCAGCTGTGGTTTAGAGACGTTCCTATTGCTCAGCTGTGGTTGGTGTTTCTCAGGGTTCTCAGAGGTGAACGCAGGGTCAGCCCCGTGTCACCAAATAAGGTTCACAGTGACCCTAGCAACAGGCTTCACTGCCCATTGGCTGCCGCTGCTGCCCTTGGAGGCGGGCTGGCGTTTCCACACGCACAGAGAAAGGTTCCTCCGCCTGAAATCATTGCCCTCCAGAGCACCGTGGAAAAGGACAATGTCCTGAACAAAGGTGGAGAAGCGGGGGTGGGGCGGAACTCTGCCTGGGCTGTGTGAGTTTCAGAGTCCAAACCACCTGAATCCTCACACAGAGCCTGACCAACACCAGCTGTGCAGTGGCCAGGGCCCAGCTTGCCGCGACAAGCCCTCTACCCCCCTGCCCCGGCCTCCCCCATGAACTCCACAGTAGTTACCATTTTCCTTCGTGCCAGGCACTGAGCTAGACTCCTACCTGTGATGCCTTTGATCCAGTAACCCTGTTAGCCCCCTTTTAGACAGAAACCCAAAGTTACACCACCAGTAAGTCACACTTTAATCTCCATTTAGACGGCTCCAGATCCCATGCTGTTGGCCACTGCACTGCACTGACGGCCACTGCACTGCACTGACGGCCACTCAGGGTCTCTGGCTCAGAGACTCACTCAGCATTGTGACATGCTGGGGTTAAGATGAGGAATGCCTGGGGAACCTGGTGCCAAGCCATATAGCTACCTCAGCAGGGTGACCTGGGCACTCCCCCAACAGGCTTCCCAAGAGTCCCACAGGGTCCTCCAAAGAGCACGCTGCTCAAACAGCGAGGTCTGAGGACCAGACTTCGCTGGGCCTCTGGTATTTGGTTTCCACTTCCTCTTCTGGACTTCGTCCCATCCCCCACCCAACTGCACCACCAATGTGAGGAGCAGAGAAAAGGCCAACAAAGAGGTGCTAGCCTGTGGGGGCCGGGGGAAACAGGGCTGACAGGCCAGGCCGAAGGGTTCAGAAAGGAAAGAGTCAACGTAGCAGCCATTTCTCCTCTACCCAGACAGCGCTGCGGGGTCAGAGCACCACCCTGTTAAGGACCACTTTCTAGACTAAAAAGGAAGAGGCTGAGGCCTGGCTCAGCGCTAAGAGGCACTTGCTGCTCTTGCAGGGGACCCGTGTTCCTTCCCAACATCCACAACTGCTTGTAACTTCAGCTCCAAGGCATCTGGCTTTCTCTCATGGCTTCTGTGGATACATGCACACACACACACACACACACACACACACACAAATAAAAATATATCTGGGAGCCGGGCGGTGGTGGCGCACGCCTGTAATCCCAGCACTTGGGAGGCAGAGGCAGGCAGATTTCTGAGTTCGAGACCAGCCTGGTCTACAAAGTGAGTTCCAGGACAGCCAGGGCTACACAGAGAAACCCTGTCTCGAAAAAAACCAATACACACACACACACACACACACACACACACATATATGTATGGGGAAGGCAGTGAGCTAGCTCACTGATTAAAGGCACCAGCCTCCAACCCTGGTGATAAATTCGATAGCTGGTACCTACATGGCAGAAGAGAACCGACTTGTACCTGTCCTCTGATCTCCACATGCACTCTGTGGCACAACCTCCTACCGCCTGACAAATAAATAAATAAATAAATGAAAATAAAAAAAATTAAATGCAAATACCTTATAATCTCAAAATCCCACTCCTCCAAATCTTTTCTTGCCGTGGTCTGACCCTTGAACCCCAGCACACCCGCTGTTGTGTGACAAAACTTCCCGTCTGGAGAAGCCACATACATCTGGTCTCTCCAGAAAGGGAGCCCAAGACAGACCAAAGCATGGATAACACCAACGTCCAAGTTGGTGAACCATATGTTTTGGGGGTTACTTCTAGGAGCAGAAATGACTCAAAGACAGCAGCATCCGCAAGGCCGGCTCCAGCATGGGTGAGAGTTTACAAATCTGGGAACCTGGAGCGCAGTGCACAGCCAGCGGGCAGCTCCACAGGTTGGAGAGTTTCCAGATGGCTGCTCAGTTAGTCTAAATCTCTTCCAGGCAGCTGGGCCGTCGGCAGGCACAGCTTTTCTCTTCTGAGAGTTGTCTCTTATATCTCAGCTTTCTTCCCTCTGGGAGAGCCTCTCAGTGTTACTCTGATGGGGAGGGGCCTAGTGAATCTGGTCAGTTTCAGGAACTTCCTGAAGCTATTTTAAGTTGTTTACCTTCCTTCTCAAGGAGCTTCTCCTCGGGACTGAATGTTTCTATCTTATTGTTACACAGAGCAGGGAAAGAATCCCAAATTTCACAAAGTGACAGGCACACCTGCAATCTCCTAGATAGAGGCAAGGTAATCAAGAGTTAAAGATCAGGTTGGAGTACAAAGTGAGTTTGAGGTTATCTTAGGTTAGATGAGACCCTGTCTCAAAAGACAACCAGCCAAACATACAAACAAACAAACAATAATCCAAACATCTGTGGACAAAACAAAACAAAAAACAAAAAAAGAATCCAGATAAACCGTGAGACATTTTTGCACTGATAACAGGAGCCACAGAGATATACTGTAGCCGTACTATCTGGCAGTTCTGGAATGATCAGTGACTCTTCTCGAGGGAATGATCGGCGGGTGGCAAAATATATACAAATATATTTTTCTTTTTTTTTAATTTTATTTATTTATTTATTTTCTATATTCTTTGTTTACATTTCAAATGATTTTCCCTTTCCCGGTTCCCCCCTCCCCCTAAGACCCGTAAGTCCTCTTTCCTCCGCCAGTTCCCCAATCAACCCCCTCCCACTCCTCTGTCCTGGTAATCCCCTACAATGCTGCATGAAGCCTTCCAGGACCCGGGCCCTCTCCTTCCTTCTTCTTGGGAATGATTTGATATGTGGGTTGTGTTTTGGGTATTCTGCGCTTCTGGGCTAATATCAGTGACTGCATTCCATGTGTATTCTTTTGTGAATGAGTTACCTTGCTTAGTATGATATTTTCCAGTTCCAATCATTTGCCTAAAAATTTCATGAATTCATTGTTTTGTTTTGTTTTTTTTGTTTTTTGTTTTGTTTTGTTTTTTTTGGATTTGAGACAGGGTTTCTCTGTAAAGTCCTGGCTGTCCTGGAACTCACTCTGTAGACCAGGCTGGCCTTGAACTCAGAAATCCGCCTGCCTCTGCCTCCCAAGTGCTGGGATTACAGGCGTGCGCCACCACTGCCCGGTTGAATTCATTGTTTTTAATTGCTGAGTAATATTCCATTGTATAAATATACCACATTTTCTGTATCCATTCCTCCATTGAGGGACATCTGGGTTCTTTCAGCTATTATAAATAAGGCTGCTATGAACATAGTGGAGCATGTGTCCTTATTGCATGCCTGGGAACAAATATATTTTTCTTGGGGGCTGGAGAGATGGCTCAGTGGTTTAAGAGCACAGGCTACTCTTCCAGAGGACCTGAGTTCAATTCCCAGCAACCACATGGTGGCTCACAACCATCTGTAATGGGATTTGATACCCTCTTCCAGTGTGTCTGAAGACAGAGACAGTGTACTCAAAAAGTTTATCCCTGGCAACACTCAGCTTCGGAAGGCAAACAAAGGATGGAGAACGACCATGCATATAGACAAATGAGCATAGATCTCACACAGGGATCCCACGGAGGACTTTGCACAGGGAGCACCCGGAGGACTTTGCACAGGGAGCACCCGGAGGACTTTGCACAGGGAGCACCCGGAGGACTTTGCACAGGGAGCACCCGGAGGACTTTGGCCATAGGGTTACTATCTCTCACTCCTGGTGACGGTTACGAAGAGATTTGCCTTCTGGTTATCTGGTACACAGAACTTAGGTTTTGTAAGTTTTTCCGTATATATTTTTTTCGCCACAGGAAATGAAAAGCAAGGCCGATGACAGGACTTAGCGAGTAACGGTACTTGCCGCCATGCTGATGACCTAAAGTCAGCTCCCAGCAACCCACACGGGGGTGACAGAGAAACAACTCCCACAGCTGTCCTCTGACTTCCACGTATACTCCTTGGCAGAAGTGTGACCTCTATCATGCAGATACACAATAGGTAGGCAGATAGACAAACAGACTAACAGCACATTAGCTGAGGGTGTAGCTCAGCTCGTAGTGTTTGCCTATCACGCATAAAGTCCTCCCCTCATCCTCGGGCACCACATAAACCAGGCACGGTGGCCCATGCCTGTGATCCTAGCACAGAGGCAGGAAGATCAGTAGTTCAAGGGCATTCTTGGCTATGCAGTAAATTGGAAGCCAGCCTGAGCTATGTATGACCCTGCAGGAGGAGAGGAAGGAATTGGGGGGTTGGGGGGTTATGAAAGGAAGGAGCAGTTGTTTATGAATCCTGTGCTGCCCTCAACAGTGCAATGATGGACAGAACCTCAGGTTCACCCCACACTGCACCTCTATGGAGACACCATCTGTACCACACTGCTTGCTCTACCACAACTGTGACTGACAATGGGAAACGACGACGGAAAGCAAGGAAGGACAATCGGTGACATGTTCTGTAGCCAGAAGCCATCACTGGTGTAAGAATGGGGGCTGGAAGAAGCCATAGTTGTGTGTTGGGGTTTGGTCTGGTGATGCTGTGTATTCAAATTCCTGGTCCCCTAAGATCTGGTTGCCAATCCGTCCCGCCCCACCCCACCCCCCAAGCACATTCTCACATACACCAAATGATTTTGTATAAAGCTTGCTTCCCTGTAATCTCTGATTGGTCAATAAAAAGGCTCAACAGCCTGTGGCTGGGCAAAAGAGAAGTAGGCAGAGCTTCTTCGGTTCCTGGGCTTGGGTCTTAGGTAAGGACCACAAGAAAGACCGAGGCAGAAGGAAGCCAGCCGACATGGGACAGGTAGACCGTGAGCATGTGGCCGAGAGGCCTGGCCTGAGGAATCGGGAGTGTCACAAATGAAACAGATGCAAGTGTTTATGGGCATTTTGGCGGGGAAGCAGACCAGACAGCGTAGAGGGGCGACATCTGCCCAGCTGTAGAGCCTTAAAGTTTATTATAACCTAAAGGTCTCTGTGTCTTTTATTTGGGAACTAAATGGTCCGAAGTGGGCTAGAAACCCCTAACAGATGTTAAAGGCGACAAGGGGGTGTAGCAACCCCCCCCAGACTAACCACACAGTCCTGTCAGTTGCTTCTGCCATGCTGGGACCAAAATAGCTGGAGGGACCAGCTTAAGGCAGGAGAGACTCATCTTGGCTCACTATTTCAAGGGATTCTGGTCCATGGCAGTGGGAAAGGTGCCACTGTTACAAGAGTGTGTGGTTGGGGCAGAGCAGGAAGTAGAGTGAGAACTAGGGACTGGCCTATAACCTTCAGAAGCTCCCATTGACTTATTTCCTAGGCTCCACCCCTTACCCTGCCGTCTAGTACCACCAACTGGGAAACAAACGCTCTTGTCTTCTTGACCAAGGCCTATCTGGACTTCAGGGGACTTGAAGACACAGAGGAGTTCATGCAAACACCCCCAACTGAGGTGGCTGTCCCTGCATGTTCCCCCCACCCAGAGCCATCTCAGCCAAGTTTCCCCGAGGAGTCTCCCTTCATAGATGTCCCATCCACTCTATCAGACAGCTGAGCTCAAGAATGAAGTGGGCGGCCATTAGCAATGACAGATGCTGGAGCTTAAGGGATGCTCAGTGAGAGAACCAAGGGCTTCCGGGCTCAGCCGCAGTGGCCTGATCGTCCCTAAGGTTCAGACTTGGTTTGTTCCATCTTCATTTCCTTACTTGTTCGCATTAGTCTCCTGTCACACTTAACTCAGTCACACTTAACTCAGTCGAGTGAATGCTTAGGTAGCGTACGCTGCAGAGCCCAGAGGCCTTAGCGCCCTGCTTCACAGGTCAGTCATTGGGCCCCTGCCTCTCTGGAAGGCCGTGTCCGTCGTGTAAGATATCCCTACCAGTTGGAGCCAGCTTCCTTGGGGATACCCGGGGCTTTCCCCCGAGGGCCCATGTTACACAGGGCATTCTAACAAGCGTTAATGAGGTCGTGTTCCTTTGGCTTCTCCAAGCTCAGTAAGTACAGCTCTTTAGACACTCTGGCCCGCAGCACCCTGGTTATCCAGTCTGAAGAGGCAACAGGAGTGCCCAGATAGATTCTGAACATACAGAATCAGAGGTGTGGGGTGGGGCAATCCCGCCTCTCGTCCCTGCACTGGCTGCTGGTATGTTTGGATCATCACGGTGCTGCTCCTGGCATGGCCTCCAGCCCTGCAGAAAGATTCAAGGTCCCCCCCACCCCCCCACACCCTCATTTTATATCTTGTGTGTTTTTCATTAGTCATCATCTGCCTTGTTTTTTGAGACAGTCTCTCACTGAACCTGGAGCTCACCAATTAGGCTAGGCTGGCTGGCCAGAAAACCCCAGGGATCTGTCTGTCTCTGCCTCAGTGTTGGATTACAACAGAGCACCTGAATTTTTTAAGTTGATTGTTAAGGATCAAACCCAGGACCTCATGCCTGGGATATAAGCACCTTACCAAGTGAGCCAGCCATCTCTTCAGCCCCTGTTGAAGAATGATTTAAATATCCTTCTGGCTTTTGTCTGGGCCCTATTTTGTTGTAAAGCCCCATATTGTTACCCTCCCAACAGATCCTGGAGCCCCCAGGCAGCTGGCTAGTGGTATACATTTCATATACCCTCAGTTCGTATTATCCACTTTGTTATTTTGTTATTTGGATAGATGATAGGTCACTTTTGACATTTAGTGTGCCAAAAGCTGCTAGGTGCAGTCCAGCTGTGAGCGAATACACTCGCCCCCCCCACACATACCTGCCAGAGCACCCCCACACTCTGAACAGAGAGCCGACTGCAAGATAATCCCTGAGTTTCCTTACCGTGGTAAACACATCGACTGCCGTTTATCAATGGGTGCTCTCTGGGGGTTCACCTCTAAACATACCTACATGTCTCGGGGTGCTAGAGTGCAACCCTAGAGGGAAAATAAAAACAGTGTTCTAGGGGTGGAGCCCTGAGTCTGCCGCAAACCCACTGGGTGACCATGGGTGAGTGAGTCAGTGCTCAGTGAAATCAAGTTAACAATCTACACCTCAGAGGCATGTGAAAAGGCATAGGATCGGCACCTTGAGGAACCTGAAGGGAACGAATGGGCTTCTGTTCAAGTTCGGGGTGGGAAGCCTCTGGTGACTTGAGTTTGGAGGAGAGCACTTTCGTGGACTGACCCGAGGGTAACAGTCAGAGGCAGCTATTGTTACACACATTAGGGGGAAGCAGAGGTCAGGGCAGGCCGGCAGGCTGCACCAGCTTGGCTCCGCCAGGCTTTGTTCTTCAAGGAAGGGTAGGGCTGGGAGCAGTGCAGCTGGGAGCAGTGCAGTGCGGGGCGAGCCAAGGCCAAGAGGCAGAGACTCCCAGACCGTGTCTGGAAGATGCAGACCAAGGAACAGACGGCAACATCAACAACGTCAACAACGTCAAGGCCTGGGGGAGGAGCTTTGCCCTTTTCTCTGGGCTCGGATGAGTCCCCGGACGGACGCTGAGCTGGGGGCAGCTCGGACAAAACCAAAGCAAATGGTGCACAGGGCTTTAAAGGATCCTGCATCTTATTAAAGCCTGGATGGAAGCCAAGGCCAGGCCTAGGGCCCACACCAGGGCAGAACCCAGTTCACCGAACTCCTCAAGTCCAGTTATGACCTCCCAGAAGGAAATTCCTGCCCTGGCTGTGACCCTCTGTTAGGAGCAGGGTGGATAGGCATCCTGACTGTGAGCTCATGTTGGGAACAGGGTCAATAGACATTTGTTTTTTTATCGTCCCAGAAAAAAAGTTAATCCAACAAATACAAAGGACCTGGAAAAGTTAATCCAACAAACAAAAGAAAGCGTTGCTCCACTCGGAGATGGCAAGATGGCATAAGTGTTAGGCTGCGTCGTCATAGACAGTGCCATCCCTAGGCAATCAGGTTTCCCTTAAGGCTGCAACTGCCTGAGCAGTCTCAAGCCCCTCCTTTGTCCGGTGAAATGTCCTACGTTTTTTCTCAGGAAGTGCTGATCTTAATGCAGAAGCACTCTAGGAAGCAGTATTTTCTTTCTTTCTTTCTTTCTTTCTTTCTTTCTTTCTTTTTTTCGAGACAGGGTTTCTCTGTGTAGCCCTGGCTGTCCTGGAACTCACTCTGTAGACCAGGCTGGCCTCGAACTCAGAAATCCACCTGCCTCTGCCTCCCAAGTGCTGGGATTACAGGTGTGCGCCACCACGCCCGGCAGTATTTTCTTTTTTTATTTAAGCATTTCATAGGTAAGTCGAGTGTATATTAATCCTTTTAACCCTCGTCTTCTCTCTCCAGTTCCTTTCCTGCATACATGAACTATATGCAATTAGGGCTGGGCTGTCCACTCGGGACTAGAGGCTTGCTTGTCCCTAAAGATTCCCCTCCCCTCCACTAACTGCATGTGACTCTGCATCTAGGAGTGACCCCTTCTGAAAATGACTGGTGTGGTCTTTGCAGGCCTTTCTTGAGCAGACATCTATGTTGTAGAGAGTTTATGAGTGCACAGAAAACATTCCTTAAAAGGAAGAGGGGGGGAAGAGCCAGGTTTAGACGCACACACTTGGAACAATCTCATCATTCAGAAGGCTGAGGCAGGAGGATTACTGTGACTTCAAAGCCAGCTCTGAGGTATACAGTGAGACCCCCATTAGGAGGTTGGTAAATAAAGCAAACAAGCACAGTGCAGAGTTCTAGCCAGCAGGACATCCTGTGGGGACAAGGGTGGCTCTCGCATCCGCATCCTGTGTGAGCGGCAGAGGTGGGGTGCCTTGGCCAGGCCCTGTTCTCATGGACGGGCTACAGCCTCCTGCCTAAGGGTGAGAAGAGCTTCTGATGACGTTTCACTTGCTCTTCCTTCCCCTCAGGATGCACTGATCTCACACACACACACACACACACACACACACACACACAAAACCAAAAGGCAGGTGGATTGTTAGCAGTCGGTTCTTTTGTCTGGATCCTTGTTTCTCTCTGTCTCTGTCTCTGTGTCTGTCTCTCTCTGTCTCTGTCTCTCTGTCTCTCTCTGTCTCTCTCTCTCTCTCTCTCTCTCTCTCTCTCTCTCTCACACACACACACACACACACACACACACACACATACACACACAACCGAAAGGCAGGTGGATTGTCAGCGGTTGGTTCTGTCTGGATCCTTGTTTCTCTCTCTCTCTCTCTCTCTCTCTCTCTCTCTCTCTCACACACACACACACACACACACACACACACACACCCGAAAGGCAGGTGGATTGTCAGCGGTTGGTTCTGTCTGGATCCTTGTTTCTTTCTCTCTCTCTCTCTCTCTCTCTCTCTCTCTCTCACACACACACACACACACACACACACACACACACACACAACCGAAAGGCAGGTGGATTGTCAGCGGTTGGTTCTGTCTGGATCTTTGTTTCTCTCTCTCTCTCTCTCTCTCTCTCTCTCTCTCACACACACACACACACACACACACACACACTCACACACACACACACACACACACACACACACTCAACCGAAAGGCAGGTGGATTGTCAGCGGTCGGTTCTGTCCAGATCCTCGTTTCTCTCCCAGACCCGCAAGCTCTGTGAGCCTCTGACACAGGCACTGTTCTCTCCCTTGTTCAGCTGGCTTTCTGCTGTGATAAACACTGACCACAGACAACTTAGGGAAGAAAGAAAGCTTCTCTTTGGCTTACAGGTTACAGCCATCAGTCAAGAGAGGCCAGGTCAGGGAGTACAGCAGAGACGGAGGCACGCTGCTTCCTGGCTTCCGTTCTGAGGCCTGCTCAGCTTGTTGGCACTGACCCCAGGCCAGTCTGATGGCAGCAGAATCACAGCCTACGTTCTCTCCTCCTAGGTGTGTCAAGTTGACAACCGAGATTAGCCATCGCTTCGACATCGTGAGTGAGGATGCTGAGGCTAGGGGCTGGAGTGGGGGGGGGAAGCATGTATTGGGGGGCAGTCGCCTAGGTGAGGCCTCACAACTAGTTAAGTGATTTTATGTAGATCTGGTTGGTATCTAATTCGGTGACTTCCTTTAAATGCCTTCCTTGAGCCAAACTGGATCCCCCCCTAGGGAAGACAGCAAAGCACTGAAGTCTGTTTGTTACCTGTAAGTGTGGCCACAGGCTGTCCCCTGGAGTCCTCAGCCAGGTCCTATAGGTTCTGTCTGGCTGTCCTAAGGGCCTCAGTTTACCGGCGCTCATCCAGAGACAACTCAGAGCCAGGCTTGGGCTTGGGCAGGGAGCCCAAGAGACGGTTTCCTATAGGCGTGCCCTGCAGAGGCACTGTCCTTCCTTAAATCCTTCTTGGCCTAGCCCAGGCGTTGATTTTCCCAGATGGGAAGGGTCTTTTACTAAATCTCTACATCTCCAGTGCCTCCCGGGCCCTAGTACAGAGGAGATCTACAGGATCTTCTCCCTGGCCACCCCAGGCTTCAGACATGTTCGCCCTGTGATTCCGAATGCAGTCAAGGTCTGGGTCCTGGTACAGCTGCAACCTCCCTTCTAGAAGCTTCTAAAGAGTGTCAGTTTCCTGTTACTGCTGTTAGAGATGTCCTTGCACTCCATGACCTAGACTAGCGCACAGTTACGATTCTGAGGGGCCGACACACCAAATAGGTCTCGCAGGGCTGTCCTCAGGGTGTATGGCAAACGTGGGGCTCTAGGAAACAGCCCATGGGCAAGGCAGCACACACCTGTAATCCCGGCACTCAAAAGATTAAGCCAGGATTTTCTAAAGTTGAAGGCCAATCTGGGCTATATAGAGAAGAATGAGTTCCTGCCTCAAAAAAAAAAAAAAAAAAAAAAAAAAAAGTTTTAAAATCCCCTTCACTGTCCAGTTGTTTTTTTTTTTGTTTTTGTTTTTGTTTTTGTTTTTGTTTTTGTTTTTGTTTTTTGAGTCAGGGTTTCTCTGTGTGGCTCTGGCTGTCCTGGAACTCACTCTGTAGACCAGGCTGGCCTCGAACTCAGAAATCCGCCTGCCTCTGCCTCCCAAGTGCTGGGATTAAAGGCGTGCGCCACCACCGCCCGGCCACTGTCCAGTTTTTAAAGGCTTTTTCCTTAGTTCCATGGTACCTCCTTCTAGTTTCAAAACCAGCGATAGATGGTCCTGTTTTTTACTTAATGTTATGTCTCTGGTTCTCTCTCACTCTCTCTCTTGTCTCCCTCTTTCCCACTTAGAAGCAGCTTGTAAGCAGCTGAGTGTAGTGGTGTATACCTTTAGTCCCAGCACGCAGGAGTCAGAGGCAGGGGGATCTCTGTGAGTTCAAGGCCAGCCTTGTTTACAGTGTGAGTTTCAGGACGTCCAGAGCTATGTAGTGAGACCAAGTCCCAACAAACAAACAAATACATGGCACTTGAAACCCTAACATATTTCAGAGAGGGTCCTGTTACATCAGCTCAGACTGCCTTGAACTCACCGTGTAGCCTAGCAGATCTCGACCTTAGGATACCCTAGAGCAGGGTAAATGCAGCTTCAGGGACTTAAGCCTGGCGACCAGAGTTTGAGACTCCAGGACCCACATGGTGGAAGGAGGGGAACAAGTCCTACAAGCTGTCCTCCTTTGATAGCTACACACGTGCAATGGCACGGGCCCCCTCCAACAAATAAATATGGTTTTTTTTTTTCTAACATCCTCTTGAGTCTTTGTCTCTTGAGTTATTGAGTTTATAGGCCCATGCAACCTGACCCAGACACCTCTCTCTTTCAAAGTAAACTGACTAGAAAGCTCAATCCCTTGTTGCCACAGGACATAGTGAAGTCAAGGGTTCTGGGCATTAGAAAGTGGGTATCTATCTATTCCACCACGGATTGTTAGTCTGCCTACCACACTCAGCCGCTCCTCCGGGTTTTCCAAGCATCTCTGTCTTCAGGCACAGACAGTAGTGGGCTAGGCTAGACCACAGGTGGGATATGCCTATATATATTCTGACAATATATTCTGTTCACCGTTTCCCCTCCCCCAACCCCTCACAGATCCTCCCCACTTCCCCACCCACCCACATCCTTTCTTTGCACTTGAGTGTGTGTGTGTGTGTGTGTGTGTTTTAATGAGTATTTATTTAGTGCACAGGCCCCAGCACATATGTGCAAGTCAGAGGACATCCTGTGGAGTTGGTTCTCCTTTTCCACAGTGTGAGTTCTGGAGATCAGATTTGGGTCATCCAGCTTGCCCACTTGGCTATCCCACTAGGTGTTCTTATGTTTTTTTTTTTTTTTTAATAGAATAAACATCACAAATGTCTCAGCTCTCCAACTTCAGTCCTGCTAGGAACATAGGCAGACTGTGCTACATGTCATACACACAGTGGCCCTTGTCCCAAAACCGTTACCTTTGACTGCAAGTTGGTCAGGACTCTACTGCAGAGGCAGGCCTAGTCACTCACAGGTACCCCGATCAATCCCATAGCCTGCTCTCTTGAACCTAGAGGTCTGGGTGAGCTCAATAGAGCACGTGCCAAGGACATGGGCACTCACGCGTCATCTGTGCCCTTGGGGAGCTTCTAGTCCAGTAGAACTCAGCCACCCATGGACCACCTAGGCACACAGGAAAGGGCTAACACTTTGTCTGTGAGGACGCACACTACACCTCTTAGAATGGGCAGAGGCTGAGAATGGGATCCTCCCCGGTGACCTAAGGCTGACTCTGCAAGCTGGGAGCATGCACTCTCCTGGGCCCAGCATCTGTGTCCGGCTGTTCCCGGCCCTCCGACACCAGAGTGCTGACGAATAGTCATGAAGAGCTGGACCACCTCTTCAGGCCTTCCTTCCTGCCCCCCTCACTCCGCAGAGGACTGCCAGGATCCAGGCTTCGCTCTGGCTGTCACGAAAACATGTGGCTCCCCTCTGTATTCCAGTACGCTAGCAAAAACAGTTGGAAGGGAACCCCGGGTCCCCAGCTATGACAACCGAACCTCCATGTCTCACAGCATCCCCAACCACAGCCTAACATTGGCCTGATGCAATCAACATGCCCGAACCTTGTTCACTGTAAGGTTTTATTTGTTTTATCTTGTTTGTTTGAGACACGGTCTCTCTCTATTATAGCCCTGGCAGGCTGGCATATGGGCAAGCCTAGAACTCGATATGTACACCAGGCTGGCCTTGAACGCAGAAAGATCTGCTTGCCTCCGCCTCCCAGATGGACTTGGTTGAGAGCACAACTGGTCACCTCGCTCAGACAGAAACATGGCTGATAAGTATGCTTTGAACTCTGGAGCTAAGCCCTGGCAGGCCAGAGTCCTTTGGAGCAAGCAAACACATATGGCCAAGCTACCCCCCTGCTCTTGAGGTCAAGTTACAAGCCTTGTCTGTATCTCTGCTCCCTGGGGCCCTCGCCCTTGAAACAGCAGGCTAGAGCATTGCTTCCCGTGAAGGCCAAGCCTCACCCCACTGGGGCGGCAGGGAAACACAGCCAACTGTCTAGACCCTAGACTCCAGGGTGTCGGGAGGGTGCAGGCACAGCTGAGTCCCAAATACCTTCTGTCCCCAGCTATTCTCAGTCTCCTTCTTGCCGGAACCATGTATGATACTGTGGAACCGGTCTGGATTCTGGGCATGGACAGATTTGGGTTAGAAGCCAGCCTCCATGATTAGCCGAGTCATTTCGGGCAAGCCCCTGAGCCTTGTCAAACATTGATTTCTGTCTGGTCTGTGAACAAGAGGCTGGTGTTGGGGAGAGGTATGCGCACGTGTGCTTGTGTATGTGGGGCTTGGCTGTGTGGTCATGTCCCTCTAAATGCAGTCCGGCTGAGTCCTCGCGGCCGATTCCGTTCTCCTGGTAGATGGTTGGCAGGTGGACGCCTCCCATCATCATTTCTACTTGGTATCCTTGCACTTACCCCATGATTCTGGTATCTCCCCAATTGAAAGGAAACTCAGCAGAGGCATGGCAAACCTCACCACCTAGCCAACAGAACGGTAAGGGCTTCTGGAACCTCAAGATGAACCGCAGCTGCTGGGCATCGTTTAATCCCAGCCTTGACTCCCAGTATTTGGGAGGCAGAGACAGGTAGAGAGATCTCTGTGAGTTCGAGGTCAGCCTAGTCTACATAGTGAGTTCTCCGCCGGACTAACCTATTGAGGCCTTGTCTCAAAAGAAAAAAGAAAAAAACCACCTAGAATAAAGTAAAAAAGCAGCAATGAGTCTCTAGGGAGCTCCTTGGGGCTAAGGGAACCACAAGGCCAGCCAGTGGGGCCTCAGATTTGGTCCCACAAGGGAGCCCGCCCTTGCACCAGCTCATTCCCACCCAGGCCTCCTGCCTCTGGGAAAGCGTGGCAGGGATCCGACCAATTCACTTCTGAGTTAAGAGATAGCATCTGACAGGAGCAAAGGCTTCCTGCTGAGTGTTCTAACACCACAGTCTGGCACTCACGCACTTGCACACCGCCCTCCCCTGTACAAGAGCAGAGTTTTGGATCTGACCAGGTTGGTGGGACCTGGCCCCAACAACAGGAGTGCTTTGCTTCCAGAGGAAAGGGGCTCCACCTCCACCCAAGCTTTCCCCAGGGTCTCAACTCTCCACCTCTGGCCTCACCAGAGGCTTTGAGAGAAACCTGAGAAATCTCTTATCCTTTGAGCCAGGGTGCAGACCGTGCACCGAGATGATAGAAGCTGATACATTGTAGTCTCTGGCTTTCTCCCAAGAAGTGAATAAACAAGCCACCTCAATTAAAGCGACACCTTTGGAATAAGGCAAGGAGACCTCTGTGACTCACCAGAAATGCCCTCAAATCTCTATGAATTTGGACCACCATGGCAAGCTGGGCAGGGCTCAGCCACAACCATGTAAAATCTAGTATAGACTCTAGACCTTCTTCCCCTCTGAGCTGGCAAAAGTGGAGTCTTTTCCTATGAACCCTACTTTCTTACCAGTTAACCCCATTGGAGAGTGGTCCTTGAAAGCTATGATGTCATCATAACCCCAAGGGAATTCATCCTTCAGTGACCTTCCAGTTGCTCAGCCAAGAGTGTCCATTAGTGGTTAGACAGAAACTCTTAGGGAACGGACCTCAGAAGCACTGTAAAGTTCTTAGAATTATCATAGGCCTAAATTAAGCTCAATTTATACTCAAATTGCCCATTCCGGGCACCAGCTGCCACCTTTATTTGAGCAGTCTTGTTTTACAGCGTCTGTCTTCCAGGCAAGGGCTGAAATCCATGGTAGGACCACTCTTCGTCTTGGAGGTCCTCAAGGCTTGGTCCCTGGGACCTAGCTGCCTTGTAAGGTTTGGGGTTCCTCTCTTGATATCCCAAGGGGTTGGTCCTATCCATAGGAGGAGATTTGGACTCCATCTTGGTCCTGGAGGTTGGGAGCTGATAGCATAATGCTTTTGATTTCCTGATAATGTACTCTTGATGAGCTTTGCTTATTAGAGCATGAGACTTCCTCTGCTGCTTGGGACTTGGGTTTATCACTACTGCCTACTCTCCACTGCGGATCAGGTTGAAGGAGATAAAAGTCAGAAGTGGGTCTGTCTGTGTAGATTGCGTTCCTCGAGCCAGCTGGCTTCACACCACTCCCACCATTACTTAGAAAGTCACCCACTAGAAAACTCCATAGATGCCACATGAGGCTGATCACCTCAAATCTAGTTCTAGGTAAGGATCGGGCCCTCAAAGAACTAAGAAGGCGATAGATTCATTCTTGAAAAAAAAAAAAACAATGCAGATCTTCAGATGGGCAGGGCCTGCATTCAAGGACCCCACACTCATCCCCACCCCCAGACTGGATGGCTACCCAGCAAGAACCCACCTGCCACTCATACAGCGTGAGCACAATTCTGGATGACCACAGACTTTGCCCATTTTTCCTTCTCTCCAGAGTCCCGCCTGGACCCAGTGAGGGGGTCACCAGTCCCAGGGTTTTCTGGGACTGAAAATATGGACGATGTGTCCAGAGCTTTCATAAAGCAATGGTATTATTGTCAAGACCACATTCCCCAGGCATTGACAGTGCCACCTGCTGCTTAACAAACCTAAAACCTGGAGAGATAGCTCAGCAGTCAAGAGCACTGGCTGCTCTTTCACAGGTCCAGAGTTCAAATCCCAGCAACCACATGGTGGCTCACAACCACCCGTAATGAGATCTGATACCCTCTTCTGGGGTGTCTGAAGACATGTAGTTTTTTTTTGTTTTTTTTTTTTCCTATATTCTTTGTTTACATTCCAAAGGCTTCCCCCTTTCCCAGTTACCCCCCACCATATGTCCCATAATTCCTCTCCCCCCCCATGCTATTCCCCACTCTTTCCCCCCCCCCCACGATTTCTCTGTTCTGGGTCTACAGTACTGGATCCAATCTTTACAGGCCCAGGGTCCTCTCCTTTTTTTCTTCTTGAGAGTCATTTGACTTGCTAATTGTGCCTTGAGTATTTAGGGCTTCTGGGCTCATTAATATCCACTTATCAGTGATTGCATTTCGTGTGTATTCTTTTGTGATTGGGTTAGCTCACTTAGGATGATAGTTTCCAGATCTTTTTTTTTTTTTTTTTTTTTTTTTTAGAGAGAAGCCTAAAAGCTGTGTGCAGACCTTCCACCTCAGGTCCTTACAGGCGTTGGGCTTTGTCTTAAAAGAACTATAATGCTACACACGGCTCCTTAACTATGGTTTTTCAGACACTTGATCCAGCACCTGTGCATAGCGTTCATATGCACTGGCCCATGCACAATTCTGAAAAATGGGAGCAAAGAAACATCTATTTCGGCACAAGGGGATGGGAAGGGGGTGAGGGAGCGTTGGTTCAGTCTGTAAAACACTTGAAGTGTGAAGACCTGAACTCAGGCTCCAGAAGCCTTAGAAAGTCAGGTGTGGTGGTGCAGATGACAGTGATCCCCAGGGGTGGCAACATGGGGATCAGAGGGAAGTGGACCCCTGGGGCTCAGCCCATTAGGACAGGCTACTTGGTGACAGTCCAAGTCTTCAAACACAAAACCATCAAGTACCCAAGGAACAGACACCAATGCCCTCTGATGGTCATGTGTGCATGTACAATGTATGCTGTGGGGTTGGTGGTCAGCACTCAGAATTAATTTCTAAAATAACCAGGCAGGCATGAACTAGCCAGCAGTCAGTTCCCCCTGCCCTTCATTCATTCAGATCTGCCCCCGAACTGTTTCCAAAGGAGTCCAAACCACAGTTACCTGTGGCTATTCAAATTTGTACTGAAATTAAACATCAAATTCCTGAATGTATCATTGGACACATTTCAGCTACTTAGTTCCCAGGCTTGAGGCGTGTCAGCACTGAGTGAGATGTGGCCTTGGGGATAGTGCCTGCACTGTTGTCTGTTCTGATGGTCAGTGTCATACCAACGGTCCGTTGTCTGGAATGGCACGTCTTTGCTCCACAGAACCAACAGACTTTGGGTTCTTCTGAATGTGTCACAGACTGACAGATAACGGGGCCTCAAGAGTTCAAAATCAACTCCCAAGCCTGATGACCTACAGAGTTAAAAAGAACCGAGCTCTAGGAGTTGTTCTCTGACCTGCACGCACTAACTCGGCAGGCAGAGAGCTCTGTGAGTCTGAGGCCAGCTGGTCTATATAGTGAGTTCCAGAAAAGCCAGGGATATCCAGTGAGGTGCTGTCTCAAAAAATGAGCCAGCCAACCAGTCAGTCAACCAGCCAGCCAACCAACCAGCCAACCAACCAACCAACCCACCAGCCAACCCACCAGCCAACCAACCAACCAACCAGCCAACAACACCAAAAACCCAGCCAGAGAAATGGCTCAGCAGTTAAAAGCACTGGTTGCACTTCCTGAGGATCTAAATTCAATTTCCAGCACCCACATAGCAGCTCACAACTGTCTGTAACTCCAGTCCCAGATAAATAAAATAAAAAACTCCCTCCCTGAGGCAAATTGAGTCTAGATGAGCGTGTGTCCCCATGGCATGATGTCCCCTCCTCCCGCCATCTTCTTGACCGTAACTGGAAAGGTTCATGACAGACGCACGTCAATGCTCAGCTGAACCTCAGGCAGAAAGCCAGCAAGAGACACACACCAGGCTGTTTCCATAAAAAGTAAAACCAGTCCTGATTTCTAAGTTAAAAAGCCACACGCCTTGTAAAACAACTTAACTTTTTATAAAAAGACAAATATACATATTTACACATGTGATCAAACACAATTTAGCAGTTAGGTGGCGTTTCCAACATTCGGAGTCACGCCAAGGCGCTCACCCCCCCCACCCCTCCCTGGGCCTGCTGAGGACTGCTGAGGCCTGAGGAGACAGCAGGCACCAGGCAAGGCACTACATAAATAAATGCGAAGGCCAAGACTCGGGGGGAAATGTTAGTGTACGCCTCTGATCAGAAATGTGGCAAAGTCCACAGAGAAAGTGCCATTTTTTTCCCCTGAGCCCCACGGCTGGAGCAGGCAGTGAGGCAGAGTCCCTCTGAGGCCGAGGGAACCCACCCTCACAGGACCCCATTTTTTTTCCTTCACATTTCACTGGCTTTGGAACCATCCCAGGGCTCGGTTGGGAAGGGCAACGCTTCTTTGGGAATAGGACTCCGTTAGTGCAATTGTCTCCCAGTGCAGTGGTAAGACCCTCTCTAAGCAACAAGGCTTTAAAAAAAAAAAAAAAAAAAAGCTAGAAGATTCCATCTTCCTAAGAGTCAAGGCCATCTTCACCTCACAAGAAAAACTCAGGCCCTATCCCCCTAAGCCCTGAGAGTCCGCCGACCGAGGAGAATGGTTGTCCCTTCCCTATTTGGCAATGGGACTATGTTTTGCCACGTCAAGGGGCCCACAGAAGTCTAGCTTTTTTTTTGTATAATAGCCACCATGATGCCAGGGTAAGAACGGGTCAGAGACCCGAGCTATGGCGCACAAGGAATGGCCTGAATGGAGGGCGGCGGCCTCATAGAGTTGCCCAGCAGGCTGTCCATCCACATGATGGACTCCATGTTCTTCATCTCCGTGAAGACGCGCTGTATGCCTATCCCAATGTCCCCTAGAAGATGACATAAACAAACAAACAAACAAATAAATAAGGAAGGAAGGAAAGGTATGTGAATCTCACTTAGCTGTCCATAGCTAACAAACTACAGTTCATCTATAGACCAGTCCCAGCATAGGAACAGCTAGTAATTATTATATTATAATTAAATATATTAAATATATTATAATATACAATATATTATATATTATAATATATTATATTAATAATTAATTAAATATATTATAATTATAGTAATTACTAATGATGTTAATAAGTGAGAATTTATAACAATAAACCTGTTGGCCTGGTTTAAAAGGGATGCTTTCTTTGGCTTTACCTCCAAATATTTATTTCCCAGCCTCCAGCTTCCCCCTTCTCCCAGAACCCATAGGGACCAAGAAGCCTCTTACCTGCAGGGCTGTCAATCTCTGGTTCCTCCTTGCAGCTGAAGTCTCCATAGACAGAGGAGAGCTGGGCTCCTGGCTCATTGAGCAAGTATCCCTTGCCATCCACGTGTGTCGGCTGCCACTCGGACTGTTCCAAGAGCTGGGGAGAGGGCAGGAAGCCATCAGCTGCCTGCCAGTGCGAGTGCGGACTCATCACCCTGTGGCCCGTCCCTCGGATGACCTATAACCCTTCCCAAGCAGGATCACACCCGGACGGGTTATGGGTAACAATATGCAGAACTGTCACGGCAAGGCCTAAGTGTAGGGGAGCACAAAGCTACCGGGTCTTGCTGGCCCCTCCCGTGTGTCACTGTCCCTCTCTTCTCGCCCTCACCCTCTGGCACAGAATCTGCAGGATTTCTCTGCTGGGGGAGGACAGAGGAACTGGCAGGGCAGCTTAAAGCAAAGGTTAGCATAACAAGCCAGGAGAGCCGGGGACAAGCCACTGGACACACATTTCAACAGTTCTGTGCTCCCGGGCCAGACTCGGGAGAACACTACCTCAAAAACAGTTATGGTCACTTTGAAAACTGCAGCTGAAAAAGCTAAAAGAACTTGCAAAAAAAAAAAAAAAAAAAGACCAAAGGGTTTTTTCCCCCCCTAAAGTCATCCTAGTACAGATCCCAAAAGCTGATTATTAAAACCTGATGTGCATTTCTCAAACTTGACGGGCTGGGTATGCCGGGGCGGAGGACACAGTGCTCATGGGGACTGACTCAGAGGTCTCCAGGACCCTGAGGCTTGCTTCAGGATGGCCTGTGAGAGACCAGGTGTCTCACCTGCTGAGCCAACAAGCAGTCCCCAAACACATGAAGGAGGGGTGCTTGTGGAACTACACAGGCAGCCAGGTAACAGCGCCTGCCCACGGTGCCTTGGAAGCCGCCCCTAGCGTGCTCCCTCTTCCCGGATGTAACGTGTGAGGGCATTTACCTTCATGATGTCCTCAGGTAACCTCCCTTCCTCATCCTCGTCCGTGGCAGCTGTGAGGAGGGGTATAGGTTGGCCATGAATGCCTGTCCTGCAGCTCCACACCACCCCCGGCAAGCCTCCCACCCCGCATCTGCCTGCCCCGGAGATTCCAGAACAGGACATTGGCCTGATGACTCACCCTCCCCATCGAGGGAGCAAGGCTGCATCCCACCCCTTCACTTCCTTCCTCACCCGCAGAGGACTGAGGGCAGGGAAGCCAGGAGCAATAGCCACCTTTGGCCAAGATGTGGCCCAATTCCCTCCCTCTTAGCCTGGAGGATGCGAAAGCTCTGAACGGTCTGGTCTTCCTATGTCCCGGGAACTTGCCTTCTTGCTATGGGGATAGGGTGAGCAGTGCCTGGCTCTATCAGCTCAAAAGCACGTAGGTTTCTTCACCCCTGCCCTGTGATGACTTCCCTGTGTGCGCCCAGCTGTTCTAGAACTCACTATGCTGATAAGGCTGGCCTGCCGGCCTGCCAAAGCTGGAATTGAAGGTGGACGCCCACGCCCAGTTAAGCAGACTCTTATTTCCCCCTCAAGACGCACACGAGACAGGCCAGGCCCCAAGGACAAACCTTCGGAGGTGGACGGCATGGGTGACACCTGCAGGTTATACAGATCGGTGGTGCTGTCCGGTACGATGTCCATCTGCATATGCCACTCGGAGAGAGTGCTGCTGACGACACACGGTGACAGCGCTGGGACAAAGTGCAGCGGAGAGCGCAGGTCAGGACTGCATGCTTTCTCAGTTGGCAATTCCCCAGCCCCTCTGCCCCACACTCGTCCGACAGGTTCCCATGATGCCACTCTCCTCTGTTCCCATGATGCCTCGTAGGCGGAACCTAAGAGCCCACCTTTGCCACAGGGGCAACCTCACCTGGAGTAATGTCCCTTTCCATGTCCAAGTCCTGGCCCAGGTAGCCCTGAGTCGTGTAACTGCTGTGGTCGTCAGGCAGAGTGGAGCTGCTGAGTCCATCAGAGAAGGTGTCAGGGCTGGAGTCTCCACACAGCTACAGAGAGAGGGGCCAGCTTAGGTCTGCTGTGGCATTCACCCGCCGCCCACCCTACCGACGGCTGGACTGCTTAGAGCCACACTCACCTTCCTCTTGGTTTTGCCCTTAGCGTCTCGGCTGGACTTGGACTTTCTCTCTGTGGGACAAACAGGCTGTGAGCGGCAGCTGATCTTCCTCCTACCCGTCTTCCCTGCCCTTCCTCCCGAGGACCCAGCGCCCCTGGCTACCTTTCCTCTGGTTCTTGGTGAGGGGTGGCAGCATCCTGTACACCCGGACGGCAGAGCTACCCTTGTTCCTGCTCTGGTCCTTCACCTCCTCGATGTCCGGCAGGGAGTTCATGGCACAACGGAAGTTTGCCTTCCATGTCTTGGGATCTGGCTCTTTTTCCCCGGCTTTGTACCGGCCTGCAGAACGGGAGAGGAAATGCATCTGTCAGCTGCTCCCTGGGCTGGGAGAAGAAAGGCGAGGGTACCCCAGACATCCATATTAGCAGACACCACTGTCAACAGGCCCTGGGGGTTTTTTATATGCTCAGAGTTGGCTCAGACAGCCAGCAGGCTTGTGAAGAGTTCAAATGGGCTCACTTGAGTGTCTCCATCCCCCATAAATGTGCAAATTGTCAGCAACAAGGACAGTCACTAACAGGTCTGAATTGGATCAAGGGCCTGATTCCAGAAGGAAAGAAGCCACCAACCAGATGGGGCTTGGGTCAAGGACCTTTATGTTACTTTGAGAAAGGAAGATATAAGTCTCTTGGTACCCTGACTCACAACTTCCTTTTCTAGGGACAACTGTATTTTATACGGACTCCCTAAAACAGACATGCTTTCTAACAGCTTTGCCTTTATAAAGCCTCTGAGAACTTGCTAAAACAATGGAATCCTGTCCTAGGAAAATAATACAGGTGCCACCTCGCCCCCTGCTCCATAATTCTGCATGCTGTGTCAGGGATCTCAGAGGGCCACCCAGAGCCTCGATGGTCGTGGGTGCCTCGCCCCTCCCCCACCCTGCACACCTGTGTGAATGGCCCAGCTCCGGAACAGACAGGCGTCCTTGTTGATGTCCCAGCCGTGTTTGGCGGCATGCTTCCACGGGATCTGGAAGATCATCTCTTCCTGAACAGTGCGCAGAAGAGAAGACCGTGTCAGCTTAGAGTGCGGCTGAGGAGGCGCGGCCCCCAAGCATGGGAAAAGGCTGGCTTCCCCTTTCTACCCTGACATCTGGCCTGGGCTGACCCAACCTGGCTCCCTTTAACAGAACACTCTGCATCTTTTAGGAAGGGGGGTGTCTAGGTTCTCATCAGCCACAGCACCAGAAAGAAGACAGCTCTGCCCTGCACGCCTTCTGTGGGTTTGAGAGCCTACACAGCACACTCTCAGCCCTGGCCTGGCGGGACTTGGATACTTCTCCTTGGCTAATGAGCACCGGGCCATGGGAACTTCTTGCTTTAGAGTCTCCCCAGGACGCCTGGCACACTGGCTCCTCTATCAGGTCCTGCTCATACCTCCAAGGGGTCCCTGAACCAGACCTGGATGAGGACTGCCTGTGTAGCACCGGCCTACTCCTGTCCCTTAAATAAGACATAACTTAAAAAGGTTTGGGGGGGGGCACAGAGGGGACAACAGCCACAGCAAGTAAGGTTTTGTTTTTTGTTTTTATTTTTAATTTTTATGTGTGTGTATGTGTGTCGGAGGTGTGTGCAAGCCAGGGCATTTGGATACAGTCCTCCTTCTACCACTCGAGGACTAGGGATCAAAGTCAGGCCTTCAGGCTCGCTGGCTGGAAGGTGCTTGTACCTGCTAAGCAATCTCACCAGCCCCAACATGAGGATCTTAACCACCACTCTCGTGACTGCTGGCTAGTTGTATACACTTTCAATCACGTTAAGATTAGTCTTGGGTTTCACACTTTTTGTGTTACTTTGTAATCTACCTTAAAGGGCTTCGGTTTCCTCATTCGGGACCTACCTCACAGGATTACTATGAAGGTTAAAATGCACCATTTGGTAATATATTTAGAAAGGTGCCAAGCACACAGTGATGATCACCAATGCTATTGTTGCTGCTATACTGCCATGTGTGCCAACTGTGGCTTCTTGGTCTCCTACTTAATCAGTGCCGTCCCTAACCAGCATCCACTGCTTTTCTGTCTCCTATCTATCCAACTTGAGCCATGTGGGATGCCATGTATACAGCCATTCTCTTGGAAGAGAGACGAACCCAGGCTCTGCAGAGGCTGGGAAGTCTCCATGCTGAGACTGTACCCTACTAGGAGAGTGGGCTGGCCACAGCTTCAGGAAGGAAGAAGGAAGAAGCAGGAGGCAGAAGTCAGACCTTGCACGGTCTGGCATGCAACACCCACTGGGAAACATATTCTCCTGCTCTCTTACGTCCACTAATGAAACTTGGGTCCCCAAGAGAACAGGGGTTAAGACAGTGGCAGGAATACCCAGAATAACACTCACTTTATTAATCCAGATCAGCCCTGGAATTTGGTTGGAATTAATCTGCATCTCTAGCCAGGGTCTCATTCGCATCCGAGTGATTGGCATGGTGGCTGGGGAGGGAGAAGACAGAAGGCCTGTGTTCGGAGTCTGTTAAACAATCCTGGACACTGCCCTGCTCCACCCAAGGCCACTCAGTTACCTTCCCCTGTCCTCACACCCGGGTCATTACCCTCCCTTCTCTCCTGCCATCAGCCAGATACCAGGTCCTAGTCATAGATTAGGGACGCTGCAGTAGAATGAAACTCTCCAGCATCGTGGGCAAAGCCACCCGCCCATTCTCTCACTCTCTCTCGGGCAGTGTCAGGAACAAACAACCATGCAAGCCTGTCTGGATGATTTCAGGATATATGTGATGGGGGGGAAAAAAAAAGGCCAAAACAGAGAACTTCTCTCTCAAAATTCAATCTTCGGAGGGAGGAAAGGGACTACACTATTGCTTGTCACCCCCAGCTCTGCACCTTCCAGGCTGGGCAAGCAAGTCAACCTCCATCTCGCGCACTTCCCCCCACCCACCCCGATCCAGTCTATGTCCCCTCTTGACAGCTAGTGCCCACACCATAAGGCTGGGGCGCAACCCCTTCCGGCCTGGTTTCCCCTGCTGCAAAAGAGAAGTGGCGCAAGCAACACCTGTGGCACCTCCTCCCGAAAGCCCTGCAGTTCACGACCGGGTCCAGCCAGTCAAAGTAGGGAGCCAACCTCTG
This sequence comes from Apodemus agrarius, assembly GCA_964023405.1. Lineage (NCBI taxonomy): Eukaryota > Metazoa > Chordata > Mammalia > Rodentia > Muridae > Apodemus > Apodemus agrarius. The sequence continues at coordinate 37,898,257 of OZ030015.1, read as the reverse complement.
CCGCCGAGCACTGCGCGTCCGAAAGCTAGAGCCCAGGCGCCAAGCTGCGATCGCCGAAAAGTGCGCGCAGGCGGACATCCAAGTCCCCCCGGCGTTGCTCGCGGGTGCGCGCGACGGCCGCTCTGGGCTACCGAGAGGCCCCGCAGCGGCTCCGCGCACGCAGACCGCCGAGCGCGGCCAGGGGGCGGTGCACGCCGCGGCCCGCCTCCCGTCCGCTCGCAGCGCCCTCCGGAGCCAGCGCGCCACCCCGACCCTGGGTGTCTGTGGCCCCCACTTCCTGGTGTCCCGCGCGCCTTTTGTTTCACGCCACCCGTTGGTACCCGCGCAGCCCCGGCGTGCTCACCTTGGCTGCAGGAGCGATACCACAGAGGGTACCCGGGAGCGAGGCACGGAGTTGCGGTGTAGGTACGCGATGCGCGCACGGGGGCGCGAAAGATGCCGGAGATGCTGGGTTGGTTCCTCTGGCCACAGCTGTCCTCGGCTCAGCTCGGCCGGTTCGGCTCGGCTCGGCTCGGCTCGGCTCAGACAGTGAGAGCAGCTCCTACCTCGACGAAGGACTAGTGCGCACTGGCGAGTCCGCGGCGCTGCGGAGAAATCTAAACACTTAGCGGGATTCCCCGGCCCCGACTCGGCCACGCCCCCGCCGAGCCGCTCGCGCGCGCCCATTGGCCCACTCCGCCTCATCATTTCGGGGAAATCAGGCTGTTGTAGAGCTAAACGGCGAAGGGGAAGTACAAGGCGGCTGCGCTCCCCACCCCCTCGGGCCCGCGCCACCGCCCCGGGGCTACCGCGGGCCCGCCCCGTGCTCCACTCCACCCCCCTTCCCCCCCTGCCTGTCTTGGAAAGCCGAGGCCCTCCTCCTCGTTATGCAGGCTCCCAGCCTGCTGGCTCCTGTGGCTGTCTTCCCCTTCTCCTCCACGGGAGACACCTAACTCCCTAGGTCTCCAGAACACCTGTTTCCCTCTCCAGAAGGGACCCCAGGACTGAATTACCCTGAGAATCAGTCTGGTAATGAAGTGTCAAGAAGGGAGAGATTCTGTTCCATACTGCCTTACTTGACATCTCTCTTAACCATTTGGCTGCTCTGGGAAATTGAGGCAGAAGGCCTACCTTGGAATGGCGGGACAGTAGGAACTCTCAGCCTGCACTCTGCAGGTTGAAGGACTCAGGGACTCTTAATTTCCTTAACCACAAAATGGCAGTAGCCCACTTGCTAGACTGTAGTGATGGGGGGAACACCGTGTCCTGATGGGGAGAGATGACTTTTTTTTGGGGGGGGGGCTTACCTGGGCACAAGATACGGGTGTGCGTTCCTATGCCACAAGAGGTTCTAGCAGTGACCAAGGCGACCCTTCTCCCTTGGGACTATCAGACACCAAGGAATTGGAGAAAATTCAGAAGTGACTGTGGTTCCTTCTAGGACTCCTGCTTCGGCTCTCCATCCTCGATGGAGCCCCTGGGAGAGAGTTCCTCTCTGGTAGTCTTGAAGTCATTTCTGAGTCTCCAAAGCCTGGCTCTGGAGAAGTTCTGGGCCGCATAGGGAAATTGTGGCCAGGGCATTGGATCTAATAAAAGAAACGGGGACCCAGGTCCCAAGGGGTTGTTGGCAAGGGCAGCAGGTTAACTGGTGCTCACGAGTAAGCCTTGCCAGTTTGTTCTTTCTCCTAGCGGCCGGGCTAGTGTGTACATGTTCTGTCTCCGAACTCTGCCCTCTCGGGTCTCTTCCTTCACTTCCTCACAGCTTCTGACTCACACGTACATCAGTCCTCTAAGGTGTCATTTTCCTGTGTCACCCTCCTCACCCTAGCTGTCTAACTAGGACGGCACTCAGTTTGAATGTCACAAGCTTTAATACCCACATCAATGAATGATTGTACCTGTAATGTCACTGCCTTGCAGAGGAGATCCAGGAGCTAGGAGATTCAAGATGGCAGGAGGATCTCGGAGAAAGGTATTGAGACTCTAGAATAAATAGGGAGGTGACATTTGGGGTATTTGAAGTGGCAAATAAGAGAATCTCTAGAGACCGGGACCTTGTGAACACTTCCGGGACCTTGTGAACACTTGATTCAGAATCATGGCACCTGCTCTCAGGGCAGCGGATGGATACTTGCTCTGTTGAGACACTCTGATACAGCCATTGGAAAATTCAAAATGAGATTGGGGAGAGGAACTTTGTAACTCTTGCAGCCCACAGAGACCCTATTGAAAGCAACAGGAGACTACAAATTGCATCAAAATACCTGTGTGGGTATACATAATGAAAGTCAGCCCCAGTCCTGGAATGCCCATCTGCAGCCTTGTCAGTGATGGGAACCTGTTTTCTGTCATAAGGATAAATAAAAATTTACCCAATAAATACCCTGTTGTAGGACATTTAGGTTATTTCCACTTTTTCCCAATAGAAACAACACTGTGAGCGAAGTCTCTATACACAGGCTAACCATCTTCCGCTTAGGAGACACCTCTGTCTCATCCTCGCTGCTAGGATTTGCCAGTGAAACTGACATTTACATCTTTTAAATGTTCTATGAGAGTTTTTTTTTCCTCCACTTTGACTTTAGGTGTTCTTTTTTTAAAATTTATTTTATTTTGGTTTTTTGAAAGAGGGTCTCCTGTAGCCTGGGTTAGCCTTGAACAACTCATCTTCCTGCTTCTGTTTCCCAAGTGCGGGATTACAAGGGAGTACCACCATCTTGCCTGGTACTTGATTTTAAATGATAAAGAATCTGCCTATGATTGGGTGCAGTGATAGGTTTTTGTTTTTTGTCTTTTGTTGTTGTCGTCGTCGTCGTCGTCGTCGTCGTCGTTGTTGTGGGGTTGTTTTAGGCTTTATTGAGTTTCCAGTATTTTCTCGGGGGTGGGGGTGGGGGAGAGACAGGGTCAAAGCGGAGTTTCTCTATGTAGCCTTGACTGTTCTAGAGCTTGCTCTGTAGACCAGGCTACTCTCAAACTCCTAGAGAGCCATCTGTGCCTACCACCCAAGTGCTGGGATTACAAGCATGCGCCACCACTACCACTCAGCCAGTTTCTAAATTTTTTTTTTTTTTAACAGCTCACCATGTCTCAGGCTGACCTTGAGTTCTGAACTCGCTTTTGGCCTATCAAGTGTTGAGCATGCAGGTATGCACCATTTCATTGGGAACCTTGGCACTGGGGTGTGGAGCCCGGGCTTTGTACATGCGGGGCAATCACGACGCCCACTGAGCCACATCTCCTCAGCTAGGCTCCAGCCCTCTGTCTTCCCGGGCCACGCCCTGCCCTTCAGCTGTTCTTAGAAGAGTGTGGATGGCAGAATGCAGAGCTGAGTCTGAAAGCTCTATGTCTGTTTTCGGTGTTCCACTGGGGCTGGGGGAAAGCTCGGTGAGAAGCGACCTTGCTGCTCTTGCAGATGACCTGGGTTTGGATTCTAGCAGCCCCAGTGGGCTTCTCACAACCACCTGTGACTTGAGCTCCTGGGAATCTGATGCCCCTTTCTGGCCTCCACGGTCACCTACATCTGCACATGCACACACACTTAAGAATAAATCCTTCAGCCGGGCAGTGGTGGCACATGCCTTTAATCCCAGCACACAGAGTGAGTTCCAGGACAGCCAGGGCTATACAGAGAAACCCTGTCTTAATAATAAACAAACAAACAAATAAATAAATAAATAAATAAAATCCGTTTTAAAGGAAAGAAATTATTCTCTCTGGTCTCCAATTAGCTGTAAACAGGAGATAATCTCTACCCATCTTCTAATTGTTGAGAAGATTAGTAAACAGAAATATCAGAGGCCACTGTTTTGGACTGAGCTCCTATACGAGGCTCCAGCAGATCAACCCAAAATGGGGTCACTCATGCTAAGTTCTACCTTATTAGTTGAAAATTTAAAGGAACACACAGATCTTAAACTAAACCAAGTTTTCCTAAACACAGGAGTTTTAAGTCCCCATGAGTTGGCGTGAGGAGGTCCCCGCTGCACCTGAACCACCCTAGCATTAACCAATCACCTTTTTCCTGATGTTTTGTTTCCTTCTTTCTGTCCTCACAGAACCGATCTCGGTGTTGCTCAGCAGTAGCGCTCGTTCTAATGCATGAGTCATGCCTAACTCATGAACTGTAGCCAGTGAGACTCATAATCAAATTTCTTGTAGTTTTTTCCCTGTGAAATCAGGTAGACTATCAAAGCCCTTCCCAAACCATTAAACCCTCCTCAACTGAAAGGTATCGGCAGGCCATCCCCTGTGCTTCTGTGTTCTGACCCCTCTCCTCTTCACCTCTCTCTTTCGGTTGGCCCTCCCCACCCCCCATTTACCCCATTTCCCCAATACTCAGGAATATTTCTTCCTCTCCACTAGCTTCCATTTCTACCTGCCCCCTCTTTTTGTTTGAAAACAATGTCTCATGCAACCCGGGTTGTCCTTTTAAAAATATAATTATTTTTTGTGTGTCTGTGTGTTCATATATGATGGTGTACGTGCTATGGGGCACATGCAGAAGAAGCCAGAGAACAACCTAGGGCGGTGGTCCTTCCCTTCCACCTGTGGCCTTTCCGTGGGCTCCAGAGAACAAAGATCAGATTGGTGGGAGCAAGGGCTTTTTACCTGCCAAGGCATTTCCAGCCCCGCCCCCCTTAGGCTGGCATTAAATTCCTGATCTTCCTGCCTCCACCTCCCAAGTGTTGGACTTGCAGAAGTGCACCCCCACACTTGGCTTCCATTTCTACCCCTTAAAAATGGAGAACAAATGCCCAGTTTCAATGAGTGCCCTCAAAGCAAACCAATCAGAACTCCCCCCTTCACCTTCGCCCTTGGGCCTCAGCTCTGTGGCTTATCTCTCCATTCCTGTTGCCTCCCGAGTCCGTGAACACTGGCTGCAGTTTTCTCTAAGAGTCTAGCAGGTGCCTCACACCCCATAGCTGGAGCTAGCTGTAGACAACAGCTGCCCATCCCGCTCAGGAGCACCCAGAGGGTGCCTCCCCAAAGTACCCTGGCTCAGAGGGTACCTCCCCAAAGTACCTGGCTCTGTTAGGATAAGTGTGCTGGGCGGCTTCCCAGTACTGGACCCTGAGGACTTCCAGAGGCACTAGCAGGGTCTCCTTTAATGTGACCTTTATGATCAAAATTCCAGGGGTGACTTGGTTGACAGATTGCCTGTGTAGCTTGTACGAAGCTCTGGTCCCATCCTGTCACCATGAACTCCTGGCGTGGTGGTTTAATCCCTGTAATCCCAGCCCCTGGAAGGGGAAGCAAGAACAGAAGAATCAGAAGTTAAAAGTCATCCTTGGCTACATACCAAGGTCCAGGCCAGCCTGGAGTGCAGAAGATGGGGCTGGTGACAATCATATACAAACACTCCGTAGGACCCTCAACCCTCTCCTCAGGTGCAGCAGATCCTTTCCCCTGCCCCCTCCCTCCTGTTACCTGTCTCCTTGGTTATGATTTCAGAACCACCTTCAAGGTGGGGGGCCCGCCAGACCTGAACCCCAGCCCATGTACACGCAATGGAGACAAACGCCGCAGCAAGGCCACGCTGCTGCCCTCATGCTCTCCAGTAGGTGCCTGGCACCCAGAAAGCACCACAAATCCTTGCTAAGTGGCTGCTCCCTCATCTGACGACTCTCCTCTAAATTCAGACGTTCCTTGGCAGCCCGTGCTTGTGCTGATAGACAGGTGTGGGACTGGAAATGCCCTCAGATATCTGAGGTATTGACAGGGCCCAGTAAAAGTTGAATTAGGTTTCTGATTGTTCCCCAAAGCAGGCAAGCTCTCTCAGCAGGGCAGGGCTTCCTCGTGGTCTAGAGGCAGGGCTCCTTGAAAGGCTCAAAGGCTCTCTCCTAGCTGCCGAGCTGCATTTTCCCCTGCAAACTTCTTCACGAAGGGGCCTGGCTCAATTAGGAGACCGCTTGTCTAGCATGCATGAAATCCTAGGTTAGACCCCCAGTATAGCATAAACCTGATGAGATGTTGTGCCCACTTTTAATTCCACCACTGGAAAAATAGAGGCCGGAGGATTGGCAGCTCAGGGTGACCCTGGGCTACCTAGACCCTGTCTAAAAGTAAAGGCACAGTCATTAAAGCATCCAAAACCATCCCAAAGCTTGACGTGAGACTCCAGGTCCCACCACTGTGACTGTGAAGCCTGGGCAGAAAAGAAACCTTGACTTATTCAATAAATGGGACTTGAACTTCTGTGCAGAGTTAGTCCGAAGTTTAATTCTGGGGAATTGCCCGGGCACGAGATCAACCCCTCCCTGCTCACAGCTTTGGCACTCACACAGTATGACACAGCAGAATAAACTTTGTACCGTTATTTTTATTTATGTATTTATTTTAAATCCAAAAAACGGGGAGAGTGGGATGCAGCAGCTGACTTGGGAAAGCACAGGGTCCTGCCCCGGGGACCCAACAGGCTGAAGTCACAGCACGCTGGCTGACTGTGGTGTCAGTGCCTGCCGCTCGCTCCGGAACTCATCGCCCCTCCCCCGCCCGCGGGAGTGTGCGTGTGACTGTGTGGGCTGCCACTGGGGCCCGCTGCGGAGTTTCATTTCTTATAAACACAGCGTTGGGAGGAAAGAGGCCTCAGTTCCCATCCGCCCTGTGGGGCCTGGAGTGCCGAGCGGAGGAGACTGTGAGGCCAGTCCCAGAGGCCGTGACCCAGGGCAGGGCTGGATGGAAGCAGCTCCCCTCCACTGTGGATGAGTCCAGCGGGGTTGTCGAGGCACTACCCCCACCCTACACCAGCCTTCCTCGCCTGGCTTGGCCTTGGGCAGGACCCCCCCCCTTCTCCATGTGATGCACTCGGGTGCCGGGTGTGCGTGATTGGAGGAGAGTGGGCAACCAGGCCCTTTGGGCCAACTTCCACATTCCTGATCCGCCCCGACTTGGGGGTGAATTGCAGGCTCCGCTCTGGCTAGCTTCCTGGAAAGGGAGGGAAGCGGACAGGCGGAGAACCGCAGAGCCTCCCAGCCGGGCCGCCCAGGTGGCTGCCTCCATCCTAACTCTACGCCTATATTCTCCCACGTCTGCACGTTAGGCCTGCCCCACCCATGCCAGGCAGTCACCTGCCAACAGGCAAAGCATTTTTTTTTCTTCTCCCCACCACCCAACCTTCCCCTTCCGCCAGGAGTTTGCACCTAGCTCAGCATCTATAAGCTGTGTGGCCTGGGGCTGCGTGCTAAACTTCGCCGAGCTGAAGCTGGCAAGCCTCTAGCCAAGCTCCCGCTCTTAACAATCCCCTCTGCCTGTCCCTCTTCTCCGTTCCCTGTCCCCGGGGTTGACAGGGACACAGGAGAAGCACAGAAGTGCGGGGGCGGATGTCCCACAAGAACACTCCATCATCTACTGCAGCCTGAGAACCTGGCTGAGATAACTCGCAGTGCCCTGGCGGTAGGGTGTGTGTGTGTGTGAACTAGCCCGGGGTTCGGAACCCTAGTTCCCAACACCCACTCTCAGGGTTCCGTCGGCCAGGCGGGAGGGGCGGGGCTTGGGTTTCGCTTTCTTGCCAACGTGGAGGCAACAAGGAAATCGAGGAGTTTCCCGGAACCGCTCGGGGAGAGCTGAGCTCTGCTCCAAGACAGGCAGCGGGACGGGCACGTGTCCAGAGTCCCTGGCCAGCAGCTCGCTGGAACTTCCAGTGGGAACCGGGGAAAACCAACCCCGGAAAAGCCCCACCTCAGTGCACCTGCCTAGCTCTCTGTTGTTCCCAGAGAAGGTGCAGACCTCAAGGGAGAAGAGCAGAGGGGTCACCGGCAGGGTCTAATGGTGTCTGTCGTCGGTCCACCAGCTGAGGATGGACTATGAAGTCAAGTGATACCTGAGGAATGACTGTCCCGATCTGTTTTGGAATTGTATTGTTTGTCTTTGCATGGAGCCACGTCTCACATACCGGCGACTGGTGTCCAACTCACTATGTAGCTGAGGATGACCTTGAACTTCCGATCCTTCTGTTCCCACCTCTGAGATGTGGGTGACTTTGCCTGGTCTTTGCAGTGTCAGGGATCTAACCCAGGGTTTTATGCAGGCGCGGCAGACACTAGTGACTTAGCTGCTTCATCTCCAGTATGTGTGTGCTCATGCATGCCTGTGTGCCTGCTAAGGTTTCCAGTAGCCCAGGCTGGCCTCAAATTCCCGTGTAGCTGAGGCTGGACTCAAGATCTTCTCATCTTCCAAACCTGTAAATGCTGGGATACCGGCACCAGCAGCTGTGCTGGTTCAAACCCATTCCTTTTCTTTTTCTAATATATATATACACATACACACATATATATACATATATATATGTATACACATATATATATTTTATGTATATGAGCTACACTGTAGCTATATTGATGGTTGTGAGCCATCGTGTGGTTGCTGGGAATTGAATTCAGGATCTCTGCTTGCTGGGGTCAGCCCTGCTCCATCCGGCCCAAAGATTTATTTATTAATATATCTAAGTACACTGTAGCTGTCTTCAGACACACCAGAAGAGGGCGTCAGATCCCATTACAGATGGTTGTGAGCCACCATGTGGTTGCTGGGATTTGAACTCAGGACCTGCCGGGCAATGGTGGCACACGCCTTTAATCCCAGCACTTGGGAGGCAGAGGCAGGCAGATTTCTGAGTTTGAGGCCAGCCTGAACTACAGAGTGTGTTCCAGGACAGCCAGGACTACACAGAGAAACCCTGTCTCGAAGAAAAAAAAAAAAATGAACTCAGGACCTCTGGAAGAGCAGCCAGAGCTCTTAACTGCTGAGCCATCTCTCCAGCCCTCATACCCACTCTTTTCCTTATTCATTGGGAAGATTTCTCTGTTTAAGTTCCAGAAGAGCTTAGCCTTTCCGTCCCGTCCAGCCTGCCAAGCTCAAGGCTAGAAACAGCCAAACTCAGAGGCGGGCGCTGTGACAGCAGGCATGCTGACCGAGCTGGAGGCATGGAGTGGAACCGGACTTCTGGATCCAGCCCCCTCGTCCCAGCCCAGTCAGGTCCTGCAGATGAACGAAGAGTCCGTCTCTGGGAGTGGACTCAGCGCCGCCTTCATGAGCGACTGAGCCCTGCCCTGCCCTCCCGTGGGTCCTTGGGCAGCTAGCAGGGTGTTCTCATCCCAGAGGAATGTGATCTGGGAGCTTGGCCACTTCCTCTGTCCTTAGAGGCAGGAGCTCCCTGCAGTCATGGAGGCTGAGGGCTGGGCTTGAGTCTGAGCCAGGAGGCTAGGCAGGGAGGGGCCAGGATGGTGTTTGGGGGAGTCAGAGTACAGATCTCTCCCTTACATCTTCAGTCCAAAAAAGAATCCGGGGTCAAGGTAGGCAGGGTCACCCCAAAGCTTATGTTTCCTTAAATTCTTCGATCTCCCTCTTTGTGGCCATGGCTTTTGGAAAGACAGGAATCAAACTCAGTAGACCTCTCTGGTCCAGAAGAGCTGGGGCAGGGGCAGGGGCAGGGGCAGGCAGTAGTGGTCATTTGAAGACAACCAGCTTGCCAAGAGGGAGGCAGGCAGATAGGTCAAGTCCTGGCCTTCGCCTTTCTCCGGCGGGGTTCAGGATTGCCAGGGCCTGGAAGAAGGCTAGGGAAACTCTCAATTCTGCAAGAGTAGAGCTTGTGCTATGCGCACAGTCCCCGGTGACTCAGCTTGGGAATCCCGACTCCTGGGCCTCCCCCAGAGATGAGGGCGCCTGGGCAGCCATGGCAGCAGTTGAGAGGCCCCAGAGAGAATTATTATTGTACCTCCTTTTGTAGTGAGGCAGTTTTTGGTGGTTTTTTTTTTTTTTCAGATTTAATTTTTAAGATCATTTTTATATGTGTATGTATTTGCTTGCTTCTCTCCGGCCCCCCCCCCCAAAAAAAAAAAAAAGAAAGAAAGAAAGAAAGAAAAGATTATCTCAGGAAATACTGAGATATTTTATATACTGCTAAGACCAGCTGATTTACCACCTACCTGCCCTCACACTGATCCATTTATCCATCCACCCACCATCTATCCAACCATCTCCTCATCCACAGGCCCATCCATCCACCTGTCTTCTTGTTCCTCCTACTCATCCACTTCCACCTGCCTATCGGTCTACTCTCCACTCCATCCTTTTTTTTCTTTTTCTTTTTTCTTTTTTTGTTTTTTTTATTTTTTTTTTATTTTTTATTTTTATTTTCCGAGACAGGGTTTCTCTGTGTAGCCTGTACACACATGAGCGCATGCACTACACACACACACACACACACAAACACACACACACACACACACACACACACACGGCATGTGCGTGTGTGTGTGTGTGTGTGTGTGTGTGTAGTGCATGCGCTCATGTGTGTACAGTGCTCAAGGAGACCAGAGGAGAGTGCCAGATTCTCTGGAGCTGGAGTTTCGGGCTGTGTGCAGGGACCCTAACCTGGTTTCTCTACAAGGGCAACTGTTCTTCCCACTGACGCCATCTCTTCAGTCCCGGTATTTCTGAGTTAAAGAACCATCTGATCCTAGCTCATTAAGCAGACCTGGGAGCAGGCCTAAAAGTGTCTGTGCTGGGTTTCACCAGAGGTCACATTTGTGGAAGAAAAGCAGGACAAGAGGAAGGCACATCCTGGTTGTTCCTGTAAACTCAAGACTGGAGGGAGGGCGGATAGGACAGGGTAGGAGATGTATAAATGGATGGGTGGGTAGGAGGGAGGCAGGGAGGGAGGGAGGGAGGAAGGAAGGAAGGGAGGGAGGAGGGAGGCATGAATAGAAAGGTGAATGGAGCCAGGCGGTGGTGGCGCACGCCTGTAATCCCAGCACTCTGGGAGGCAGAGGCAGGCAGAGTTCTGAGTTTGAGGCCAACCTGGTCTACAGAGTGAGTTCCAGGACAGCCAGGGCTACACAGAGAAACCCTGTCTCGGAAAAAATAAATAAAAAATAAAAAAATAAAAAAACCAAAAAAAGAAAAAAGAAAAAGAAAAAGAAAAAAAAGGATGGAGTGGAGAGTAGACCGATAGGCAGGTGGAAGTGGATGAGTAGGAGGAACAAGAAGACAGATGGATGGATGGGCCTGTGGATGAGGAGATGGTTGGATAGATGGTGGGTGGATGGATAAATGGATCAGTGTGAGGGCAGGTAGGTGGTAAATCAGCTGGTCTTAGCAGTATATAAAATATCTCAGTATTTCCTGAGATAATCTTTTCTTTCTTTCTTTCTTTCTTTCTTTTTTTTTTTTTTTTTTTGGTTGTTCGAGACAGGGTTTCTCTGTGTAGCCCTGGCTGTCCTGGAACTCACTCTGTAGACCAGGCTGGCTTCAAACTCAGAAATCCACCTGCCTCTGACTCCCAAGTGCTGGGATTAAAGGTGTGCGCCACCACTGCCCTGCTGAGATAATTTTAACAATAAAATAATTTCTACAAAAACGTTCACTGCCCAGTAGTAGGGAGCGAAGAGTGAGGCTTCCCTGAGTGACACTCAGGTTCCGGCTCTGCTCTGTCGCTCCCGCGGGACCTCCGCCACCTTTCCCATCACTCCCACCCCACCCCCATCAAGGTGAAAGAAGAGAGACAAAGGCCTTTAGGGTCGTGCTAAGTGGCTCTCTTCCTTCCCTGGAAGGCCTGGCCTGAGGGAGGACTCATTAAGACTGACTTGAGAGATTCCAGTCTTTCTCCACCCCAGTGTTAAGATTCAGACCAGACTGCGGCTCAGGCCACGCCCACCTGCGGCAGCCCCTGTTTACTGTGAAGAAGGAAAAAAAAAAAAAAAGCAAGCCCCCTACTGGGAGCAGTTGTGTGTTAAAGGACCCCTCACCCCGAGCTGGGGCTCCAGGTGCAGTTCTCACTTCCCCTAGGAAGCTCACGGCTTTCAGATTGCCGGACTCCTAGGGTCATCAGAAGGCTACTGGTGGAGACGCTTCCTCCCCAGGGATTCACCCTTTCCATCCGGTACCCAGGACCCTGTCTGCTCCGGGCTCCGGGCTCTAAACCCTCCAACCCATTTTCTCTCAAACCCGCCAGAAGGAGCTCCCACCCTACCTCCCGAGCCCGACCTCTTCCCCACAGTCTGACTCGCTGCCTGTTTGTCTGTTTGTGTGTGCATGTTTACAAATCTTCTAATAAGCTTCTTACTAAAAAGAACACCTGTCTGGCAGCAGGCAGGAGGTTGTCGGAGGACCCCACCCCCACCCTGCCTGGAGAATCAGGAAGAAAGAATGCTGGTCTCCAGCTGGGTGAGTGACAGACCACAGTGAGTGTCATTTTGTCCGACAGCCAGCACGCAGCACTGCACTGGGAGTGTCCTGGAGGACTGGGCTCTATCAGTGAAGCCAGAATGATCTAATGAACTATGGCATGCTGGGAGAAGCCCTGAGCCAGGGGGCTTGTAGTGACTTGTCTATCATTCTCAGGGAACAAAACCCATGCCTTGAGATTCCTCAGGAATAGAATGGAGTGCCCCCGACGGCCGAGTGGGCTGGTGTGTCGGTCAGTGACTTAGGCAGTTTCTCAGAGTAGAGACTCCAGGATGCTGAAGACATATGGAGTGTCGTTCAGTGAGACAGCCACCACGAGCCTATACAGACAGTCTGTAAGGGCGGAGGGAGCTCCGTCACCTCCCACAGAAGGCACAAGTGCACTCTGCTTACATGTGTGTGCTATACCTGAGTGTGAGGCAAAGAGACCGAGATGCAGAAGGGGTGGGGACGGGGTGTCTCAGCCAGTATTCACAGATGGCTTCTCTGAGGTGTCAGTCCAATCAGGCCCGAAGCCTGAGGCAAAGTCCACAGACCAAGGGATAAAAGAGGCCTTCATGAGGGAGGGGCAGCATAGAAAGCTCTGGGATTCATGCGGCCTTTCCCCACGTGTCTGGTCGTGACTGCCAGTGGGTCCCTGACCAGACCCTCAGGAAACGCTCCAAGGGTCCTGAGGAGGATTGCCCACCTGACCTCTAGTAGGAGGCAGGCTGTGAATCAGCATTTTTAAGGAAGCACGAATTCTCAGGGCCCAACTCTGCGTCTGTGTAAGCCCGATACTTAGTGCCTCCTTAAAAATTGGTTTTAAATGCCTCACCCTAGTCCAAGACCCTGCTGCACCCTAGAGGTGGGAAGGGTAACAGCAGGCAGACAAAGTGACCCTCCCCGGAGGATTAGGGCGGTGACTCGGGTTGGTCTTGTTTTGCTTTTTTTTTTTTTTTTTTTTAATCAAAACAACAAAAACAAACCCCACCACCACCACATTCACATATTTATTTGAGGGTGAAAGGACGGCACCTGCCCGTCCTCACACATGCGTGTGTCAGAGAACAGCTTAGCGAAGTAGACTCTCTCCTTCCTCCATGTGGGGCCAGAGATCAAACTCAGGTAGGCAGGCTGGCAGACACGTTTTCATCTTCTGACCATCTCTGAATGTATGTCCCTGCCTGTCTGGGTTTGCAGATATTTGGGGTATCTTGATCGGGATCAGAAGACAGGATTTGAGTGTGTTTGGGATGTAGGAGAGGCGGGAGCAAAGCCCTTGGGTCTTCCCCAGTTCTCCTTCTGGGAGAAGAACCATGAGAGAGCCCGTGCACCTTGCCCTGCGTGCACACATGGCCATAGCTAGGCCATGGGCACTAGGGATCCAGGGACGTGATTTAGAGAGTAGAGCAAGAGGTCAGAAGGCCTCGGCTGGTCCCAGGAATGCCCTAGAAATTGGTGATCACAGCTAGAGGCTAATGTGATACTCGAAGATTGCTCGGTCTTGTCCTTTGCACCCTGGCTTTGTGGGTATGGCAGAGGGGAGGGAGAAGAAGGTGGCCTCCGCTGCTGGGTGGGGCTTGACTGTGGGTCCACAGTTCCTCTGTCGTCCAGCAAAACTGCAGTGCCTACAGGTCCACCTGAGCTATCCTGCCTTAGACCCCCGAACTTCAGTCCAAGGCAGCAGCTCCCCCTGTTGGCAAGTTTAGAGAACTACAGTTCCCTTTTTTTTGGGGGGGGGTGGTGGTGAGGGGGAGATGGGTCTAGGGGTCCAGGAAAGAGGAAAAGGTATGGGGCTAATGCTGCCAAGCTGGCGTGAAGGGCGGGCATGGAGGCGGACTTTGGCTAAAGCAGATAGGCAGGTGGTGCCTGGTAAACAGCATCTACTTCCTGCTTAATGGCCTTTGAACAGATGCCAGAAAGGCCAGGACCCAGGCAAAGGTGGAGATAGGGTTTTTTCTAGGGTAACTGCTAAGGGACAACAGTTCTCATGAAGGGCCACACCCTTTTATTGTCCACATGACCCAAAGAAGATATGCATGAAAGATCTGACGCCCTCTTCTAGTGTGTCTGAAGACAGCTACAGTGTACTTATTTATAATAAATACATCTTTAAAAAAGAAAAGAAAAACAGAAAGGAGGAGGAATGTGGTGGTGCACACCTGTAACCCCAGCACTTGCAAGGTGACACGAGTTCAAAATCATCTTTAGCTGCATAGTGAGTTTGAGGCTAGCCTGGCCTACACGAGATCCTCTCTAACCAAAGCAAGACAGGAGAGGAATGGAGAGAGGAAGAGAAGAAGAGAGAGAAGGAAATCGATGGATTGAGGGTCGAGCCAATGTGTTGGTGAGTATCTGTAGTTATATCACTCAGGAAGCGGAGGCAGGAGGATCAAGAAGGTGAAGTCAGCCTAGGCTACATGGCAAGACCCTGTTTCCAAATAAACAAACCAACAAACACGTTGGAAACCAGTAACAGCAAAAATATATTCCTGGGGCTACATGAGGTCTGTGTCGTGGCTGTAGAAGAGAGAAGGCGGAAACTTTGGAGAGCATTTTAAAGTCAGTTTGGGCTAAATATTGAGTTGGAGACAGGAGACCCTATCTCAAAACAAACAAAAATCTGGGATTTTTGTTTGCCTGTAAGGACTGAGCCTACCCCTGGCTTTTGGGAGCACAGGCTAGGTTTCTCCCAAGGAAATGTCTGTCACTAGCCTTGACAGCGTGGAGGGGACTATTGTATTTAGAGCTCAAGAGAAGGCCCTGGCAAAGAGCTCCTGATTCTTCATAGGGCAGCGAATGCTCTACACAGCGAGTCTCAGAGCTCTTAACCCAGAGGCTCCAGGGAAGGACAAGCCTGCAGGGGAAGGTCAATCACAGGGAAGACAGAAACCCCGTGCCTGGCTGCTGGCACCACGCAGGTACATGTGGGCCCTCATTCTGCCTTCAGGCCTGGTGCATCTCCTGAGAAGACTGGAAAAGACCGGCGCAGACCGGAGCCATTCCAGCCAGAAGCTGTGTCACCAGTGTGAGGCTGAGCCATCATACTGAGACTTATGGGAAGGGAAATCAACTCACAGATACCGAACGGATCTGATGCTCAGAGAGCCGTGTGGCCTCAGAAGGGTCTGATTTCTTTCTTTTCTTTCTTTCTTTTTTTTTTTTTTTTTTTTTTTTTTGGTTTTTTCGAGGCGGGGGTTTCTCTGTGTAGCCCTGGCTGTCCTGGAACTCACTTTGTAGACTGATTTCTTTTAACAAACAGGCCTAGGAAAGTGGCCGTGGTGGCACACACCCATCATCCTTGCCCTTGGAAGTGGAAGCAGAAGAATTAGGAGTTCTGGGCCAGCCTGAGCTTCCTGAGACTCTGTCTCCCCAAACCAGAATAGACTTGGGAAGATAGCTCATTGAGTAACGCGCCTGTTGCAGAAGCAGAAGGAGTGGGTTCTGGTTCCCAGTACCCATTAAAAAGGTGGACACACCTATGTCCTGGTGCTGGGAAACTGTGATGGGTGGATCCCGGGGACGCACTGGCCAGCCAGTCTAGCCTATCTGTGAGCTCTGGGTTTAGTAAGATACACAGTCTCTAAACAAATAAATAAAATGGAAGGAGATAGAGGAAGGTACTGGAAATCACAAGCACAAACATGTATAGACACATTTGTAAGAGCCCATATCCGAATGCATGCACACACACACACACACACACACACACACACACCCCGAGATATTAAAAACAGGGTTAGGAAGCCTTTAGGCTGTGCTGTTAACTTCACCATCAAATGTGTATTCTATGTGGGCCTGACAGCCCCAGCAGTCCAGCAGCCAGGGTATGCCTACGTATCCCTTGTGCCAGGACAGGATTATTGTCATTGGGTCACAAAGTTCCCAGGATGTGCTAGGCGAACTGGTCTCATCTAGCTTTTTAAAAATATATTTGGAGCTGGCCGGTGGTGGCGCACGCCTGTAATCCCAGCACTTGGGAGGCAGAGGCAGGCAGATTTCTGAGTTCGAGGCCAGCCTGGTCTACAGACTGAGTTCCAGGACAGCCAGGGCTATACAGAGAAACCCTGTCTCGAAAAAAACCAAATCCAAAAGAAAAAGAAAAAAGAAAAAAAATATATTTGGTATATGCATGCATGTGCACACTCGTGTGCATGGTGTGTGCACATGAGTATACAGGTACAAGAGCATAATGCACACACGTGGAAGCCAAATGAGGCCATTGGTGTTTTCCTCTATTGTTCTCTGTGAATAAGAACTAGAAGCAGCCGGTTCAGCTAGGCCGGCTGGCACGGGAGCTCATGGACTGTTCTTTTCTGCCCTTCTCTGATGGGGTGACAGACAGTTGTAGCTCTGTCTGGCTCTTCATGTCTGGTGCTGGAGATTCGAGCCCACCGAGTCATATCCTCGACCCCTCCCCTTTCATTCTCTTCTGCAGATTTTTTTTCTCTTGTGAGTTTCCTGCATTCTCATCGTTTCTAGCCCAGGGAAGGTTATTGATCATTCACGGGGACCGATGGATGCTGTGATAAACCCAGAAAGCAAACATGTACTGTGCCAGGTGCAGAAGTGTGTGGCTGGCACGGACACCCAGCAGGAGTTTATGAAGCGGGCACGGTGTCAGTGGACTACGATCTCAGTGTATGGAGGGGTGGGGGTGGGGGTGGGGAGGACAGGGAGGTGAGAAGCTCAAAGGAAGCCTCAGCTGCATCATCAAGGTCCAGGCTGGCCTGGGTTTGTTAAAAAAAAAAAAAAAAAAAAAAAAAAAAAGGGAGTGTGGTGGCTGGGGGTGGGGGCAGGAGATGGAGAAACGGCCCAATATCAAAAACGCTTGCTGCCCCTTTGCCCCTTCCGAGAACCTGAGTTCAGTGCCCAGCACCTATGTGCAGAGGCTCACATCCATTGTACCTATAGCTCCAGGGGATCCACCGCCCTCTTCTGACCTCTGCAGGCACCCATACACACATGGTGTTACACACACATACACACAAATAAAAGCAATAAGATCTTCGAAAATAAAAACCCCCACAATTTATTTACCAGATACGGCCAAATAACAGAGAAACAGAGATAAGTAAAAGAGTCCCTCTTCTAAAAAATTGACTTAGGCTGGGCAGTGGTGGTGCACGCATTAAATGCTGGCACTCTGGAGGCAGAGGTAGGCTGATCTGTGAGTTCGAGGCCAGCCTGATCGATAGAATGAGTTCGAGAACAGCCAGATAAACCCTGCTTCAAAAAACAAAACAACAAGCCAGGCAGTGGTGGCACATACCTGTAATCCCAGCACTCTGGGAGGCAGAGGCAGGCAGATTTCTGAGTTCAAGGACAGCCTGGTCTACAGAGTGAGTTCCAGGACAGCCAAGGCTATACAGAGAAACCCTATCTTGGAAAAACGCAAACAACAATAAAAACAACAATAAAAACAACAAAAAGTTTAATTTGTGTGTCTGTGTGTTTTGCCTGCATATAAGTCTGTGTACTGTAAGACACCCCCCCAAAAAAACGAGGGCACCCCAGCACCCCACGCCTCGGAAGGCGACACCCAGATCACTCTCAAGAAAGGTCTTGATGCAACAGCAAGAGGATTTTTATTCTAGAGGCTCTGGGGTTCACAGCCGTACACCACGCAGGGGTAGAGGACTGTGAACCACGAGTACAGAATCCAGACAGCTTTTATAGGTTTACAACAAAACCCCCGCATAACACAAACCAATCATTTCTTAGCATGGAGAGCCTGTGCAGTGTGAGCCAATTGTTTTGTACCACTCCATAGCTTCTAAGCCAATCAGTTTAAATTATCGAAGCCCACTCTCCGAGGACCAATCAGTTTCCTATAGAAGCCAGATAGCAACTAGTTAGCTCATTTCCTGTTACGTATTTTCTGTTACGGGGCCAGGGCCACGTATTCAGGCCCTTTCACCTAGTAGTAGGTGCTTGGGGACCTGAGCACCGGCCAGGCATGAGCCCCGAAGCCCTTGTGGTGACCCTGCTGGCCCAGCCCCACTCTCCCGGAAAAGGACGCCGGGGACCTTCCCAGGCCTGCGGCTCGCAGCTGGACACTGCAGGCGGGTGGGACATGTGCACTCCTGGGCGGGCTCAAGGAATGTGACCTTTCACCTAGTTTCTAACAAAGAGAGGGCTAAACTTCTGACTTTTGGGGGTCATTTAAGAGTTAGGCACGGGGGATTTTTAGGCTGTAATTCTCATCCTTTCATTATCATGTGTGTACCATGTGTGTACCTGGTATCTGTGGAGCTCAGAGAGGATGATGGATCTCCTGGAACTGGAGTTATGAACTGGAGTTCTCAGTCTATGGATCGTGACTGCTTTTGGAGTCAAACTACCCTTTCACAGGGGTTGCATATCAAATACCCTGCCTATCAGATATTTACTTTACAATTTATAAAAGTAACAAAATTACAGTTGTGAAGAAGCGACGAAAATAATTTTATGGTTAAGGGTCAGCACAACATGAGGAGTTGTATGAAGGGGTCTCACCATTAGGGAGGTTGGGAATCAGCAGTATAAACTGTGGTGAGCCACTGTGCGGGTGCTGGGATTTGAACTCAGGTCCTCTGGAAGAACACTCAGTTCTCTTAACCACTGAGCCATCTATTTAGCCCTGTAGAAGTCCCTGTTCTTGAAACTAATTTTCCAGTACAGCTAGGTTCAGGCGGTTATCAAACCAGGAAACTGCCACACATTGGTAATAATAAGATAATATGTCATGGCACAAGGAAGGTCACCTTAAATTTGGGGTCTAAGGAATGTCTCTCGGAGGAGGGTGACCTTTTAGCTCCCTGAAAGAAGGATCAGCAGAAGAACATTCCAAACTGAAGGGATGGGCAGTGCAAAGCCCCGGGGAGACAGCCACACAGCTGCAGCATGGAGGACATGGGGATGTGGGTAAAAAGAGCGAGACAAGCAGGCCCAGACAGGCCCAGACCAGGCGGGGCCTTTGGGACCTATTTCTGAGCATTAGGCTTTATGCCAAGGGAATGGAAGGCTTGCTTGTATCTGATGCTATAGTCAGTCATAGCACTCAGCAGAGGCAGGAGGATCAGAAATTCAAGATCATCCTTGGCTACCTGTAGGTATAAATTCTTTGCAACCTACCTTTTTTTTTTTTTTTTTCCTTTTGGTTTTTCGAGACAGGGTTTCTCTGTGTAGCCCCGGCTGTCCTGGAACTCACTCTGTAGACCAGGCTGGCCTCGAACTCAGAAATCCGCTTGCCTCTGCCTCCCAGGTGCTGGGACTAAAGGCGTGTGCCTGGCTTTGTATATAAGTATGTACACATGAGCTGGGTTACAAGTGGTTGTGGCTGCCTTATAACCCAGGTCCCCTACAAGAGTAGTATGGTCTCTTTTTTTATTTTTATTTTTATTTTTATTTTTATTTTTATTTTTATTTTTATTTTTATTTTTATTTTTTCGAGACAGGGTTTCTCTGTGTAGTCCTGGCTGTCCTGGAACTCACTCTGTAGACCAGGCTGGCCTCGAACTCAGAAATCCGCCTGCCTCTGCCTCCCAAGTGCTGGGATTACAGGCGCATGCCACCACGCCCAGCTGCAGTATGGTCTCTTAACTGCTGAGTCATCTCTCCTGCCTGAGGTGTGCTCTTTAAACTCACTGCCTGCAGGGTGGGCTGCACTAGGGCCTGAGTAGGAGGAGGATGCAGGAGGGTAGCCAGGGTGGAGGGACAGCAGTGTAGACAGGAGGAAATAATCCAGGCAGAGCGTGGCGGGGAAGCCAAACAGCTGAGTCAACCGTGGAGGCAGCTATCAGATGGGAGGAAATATTTATAAATGCATTCCTACCAGAGTATTTGTGTCTAGAGTGCACGAAGAATGTTTGCAAAACAAGCCAGGCATAGTGGTTCCAATGGCAATCCCAACTCTTGGGATGTAAAGGCAGAAGGATCAGGGCTTCAGAGTCATCTTCCCTTACACAGTGAGTCTAAGTCTGGGGCAGGGCTGGGCTGCATGATACCTTGTTTCCAATATATATATATCAAAGTAGCGAATTTGATTAGCTACACACCTTTAATTCCAGCACTTGGGTGGCAGAGGTGGACTGATCTTTATGGGTCTTTTGAGACTGGTCTGTTCTGCATCATGAGACTGTCTCTAAAAAAAAAAATTAAAATGCAATAAAGGATTTTTATAGCACAACAGTCAATTTATTAAATGGGTACACATAATGTATATGTTTATATATGTCTATATGCCAATATGTATATATGTGAATATGTACATTCATACATATACACACACATGCAGGGGCAGGGTGGATCAAATAAAATATATGTTAAAATCCCATATGGAAGTCTATTACTTTGCTGTAAGGCAATTCATTTTATTATCATCGGTGTGTGCATATATGTGCACGGTACTGACACGCTGACAATCACTACCTGCCGAAGTGCTACACCTGTAATCCCAGCATTTGGAAGGTGATCGATCCCAGGAAGATCAAAAACTTAAGGGTTATCCTTTGCTACAATGCCAAGGAAATTTGTAGGCCAGACTGGGCTACATGAGACTTGGTTGCAAACAACTAACAGATCAAAAATGGCATCAGATTTGAAGGTGAGTTTCACCGTTAGAAGCAAGGAGAGTCACATCTTTATTTATTTTGTGTGTTTGTGTGTGTGTGTGTGTGTGTGTGTGTGTGTACATTTGTGTCCATGTGTCCATGTTAGTGTGTGAGCACATTTGTGTTTGGGTGCACTGTGTGTGGAAGTCATGGGTTGACATGGGATATCTTACTGTATCATTTTCCACATTTTTATTATTCTTTATTGTTTTTGTTATTGTTGTAGTTCTTTTGAGACAGAATCTCTCCCTAGAAGCCAAGGCTCACTGCTTTAGCTAGCCGGGGCTGGCTGACAAGCCCCACAAACCCTCCTATTCCTGCCTCACCAGCGCTGGGATTGCAGGCACCTGCCACTCTGTCTGGCCTTTTTGGGCACCGAGAGGATCCGAACTCAGGTCCTTACACTTACAGAGCAAGCACTTTACTGATGGAGCCGTCTCCCCAGCCCCTGAGTTATATTATTTTGAAAGCACTTGTTTACTGTGTGCACACACATGTCACCGCAGTCACGAGTGTGTAAGAGCACAGCATGCAGGAGTCAGTTTCCTCCTCCCACCGTGTGCATCCTGGGGTTTGACCTCAGGCTTGACAGCAAGTGCTCTCCGAATCTTTAAACTGCCAACGTCCAGAGGGATGGCATGCCTTTGGTCCTAGCACTCCGAGGCTGAGGCAGGTGGATCTCTGTTTGTAGCCAACCTGGTCCACAGATTGCATTTCAGGACAGTCAAGGGCTACGCAGAGAAACCCTATCTTGATGAAAACAAAGAAGAGCAAATGAAGTGCTGAGCTAAAGCCCCTCAGAGCCTGGGTTCTCGCTAGGACTTGAAGGCAGTAGAGGCCGTCAGCCACAGGAGGGAAGGGCGGCACCCGGGGCCTTCTGAGCTAGAGAGAAACGAGGGCAGATCCTTGGCACTGTGAGTGAACAGCGGGAAGTTCTTCACAGGAGGCAGATGTCTGAGCTTGTTTTGGAATAAATAGATGTTAAGAATGAAATAAAGAGCCGGGCTTGGTGGCGCACGCCTGTAATTCCAGCACTTGGGAGGCAGAGGCAGGTGGATTTCTGAGTTCGAGGCCAGCCTGGTCTACAGAGTGAGTTCCAGGACAGCCAGGACTACACAGAGAAACCCTGTCTCGAAAAACCAAAAAAAAAAAAAAAAAAAAAAAAAAAAAGAATGAAATAAAGGATGGTTCATGATGAAAAACAAAAATCACATTTGGGGGGCCAGCGATGCAGCCTGGTGGTGGAGTGTGGCCCAGTACGCACAGGTGTCCCGTCCTGGATCTGATCCTTAGCACTGCAAATAAACAACAGCAGGTGTTTGATGGTATTGTCAATGTGAGATGACAAGACGGGACAGTGTCTCCAAAGTACGCCATAGACATGTATGAAAGTGACCTAGCAAAACCCACTATGTCATACAGTTAATTTGGGTTTTTAGAGCAGGGCATTGCCTGCCTCTAATCCCAGCTGAGGCAGAGGGCTCACTGGAAGCACAGGAGCAGCCTGGGCTACACACATAGTGACACTGTCTCAGAAGTCTGTCCCCACCTCACCCCTGCAGGCAAATATCCACCCCCAACCCAGCAAGATGCTCCGATAAAAGGAGTGGGAGATGAGGGGGCCTAGCTGAGGACACGGGAAGCCTCACCACTGTGGGTGAGAGCGTGAACCGCGCCAGCCAGCTGTGGAAATAACAGAGGTTCCCCATTACTAAAAGTAGACTGCCACGTGAATCGTGGGGCCAGCCCTGCATACTCGGAGGAAACCCGAGCCACTGGGTGGGGCCGATAGCACAGCTCACAACAGCCAAGATGTGGGGCCAGGCAAGGTGTCCATCAACAGAGAAACCAGGAAAAAAGGAAAAAGGCAGAACCTGCACACCGGGCCTGCTGCTGGTTCTCCTCCGCTCTGTGGCCCGGCTGACCTGGGATTTACTGTGCACTCCAGGAGAGCCTTGAGTTTATTACGGCAATCCTTCTACCTCGGCCTCCTAAAGATTTATTTATTATCATATCTAAGTACACTGTAGCTGTCTTCAGACACACCAGAAGAGGGTGTCAGATCTCATTAAGGATGGTTGTGAGCCACCATGTGGTGGCTGGAATTTGAACTCAGGACCTTCGGAAGAGCAGTCAGTGCTCCTAACCGCTGAGCCATCTCTCCAGCCTTACCTCAGCCTCCTGGGATTACAGGTATAAACTGCAGGCCCAGCATGACAGTTTTGTTCCACCATAAAGGATTAAATTTCCCAGCAGTCGGGAGACAGAAGCAGATGGATCTCTGTGAGTTCAAGGCCAGCCTGGTCTACAGAGCAGGTTCCAGAACAGCCAGGGCTACACAGAGAAACCCTTTCTCTAAAAACCAAACCAACCAACCAACTAAATAAATAAAATGACATTATTTCCAGGAAAATAGATGTAACCAAAGGTCATCTTGTTACGCAAAATAGGCCAGACCCACACAAATGTTGCATGCTTTCTCTGGTTTGAGGAACCCGGGTTCAGATGTGCACACGCACGAACATGGAACAGGGAATGTGAGGGAGGAAACCGCAGATGGTGCCTGGGAAGGAAAGACAAAATGTTGCTCTTTCTCTCAGCAGTTGATTAGCTTAGCATGTGTGTGAGAATACTTACATATAACATATGACCAGGCATGCGAGAGAAGGGAGGCTTGCGGTCGGAGAGGAAAGGACCAGCTGGAAAGGGGGGATTTGCAGTAAAGGCTAGAGAGTGTGGGGGTAACAGGAAAAACGCACAACGATCCGAGTGCCACGGTTATGAAAACAGCACAACGAAACTCACTTGTTTATTTTTATTGCCTTTTTGAGACAGGACCTCACTATGTAGTATGATTGGCCTGGAACTTGCTATAGATATAGACCAGGTCAAGCAGGAACTCAGAGAGAGCCTCTTGCCTCTGTATCCCTGTCCCTGCCTCTGCATATGCTGTGGCTACAGCCGTGTGTTACTACCCTACAAAACTCAATTCTTCCCATGCGTGCTTACTTTATTTTATAAATCTTCCTTCCTTCCTTCCTTCCTTCCTTCCTTCCTTCCTTCCTTCCTTCCTTCCTTCTTTCCTACCTTCCGAAAGGATAAAGGCTGCAGGCTGGGAAGGTCCCTAGCATCCTTTCCCACCTCCCCTCCTGCAGAGAAGCTGAGGCAAGGGCAGACACTGCTGCTCCAGCCCCATACGTACATATGTGACGCTGTGCGCCCGTGGAATACGCACGTGACGCTGTGCATAACCCTGGCGTGACCCTGTGCGTGGCGGCCACGTAGGCAGAAATGACTTGGCTGGTTTGTCCGGCCTCTATAGGAGACTGACTGGTTCTCGGAGAGCTCGGGCTCGGATAGTTTGAACTGATTGGCTTGGAAGCTATGGAGTGGCTTGTGTAGGCAGGCTTGGCTGTAAATCTATAAAAGCAGTTCTGGTTCTGCATGCGGGGTTCACTGTCATCAACCCCACATGGGAGATGGCAGTGGCCCCAGAGCTCTGGAATTAAAATCCTCTTGCTATTTGCATCAAGATTGTTTCTCGTGAGTGATTGGGGTGACGGCTTCCAAGCGTGGGCGCTGGGGTGCCCCCGTTTTTTTTCTTTCGGGTCTTACACTTCCTTCCTTCCTTCCTTCCTTCCTTCCTTCCTTCCTTTCCTCTCTCTCTCTCTCTCTCTCTCTCTCTCTCTCTCTCAGTTTTTTCAAGACAGGGTTTCCCTGTATAGCCCTGACTGTCCTGGAACTCACTCTGTAGACCAGGCTGGCCTCGAACTCAGAAATCCGCCTGCCTCTGCCTCCCAAGTGCTGGGATTAAGGGCGTGCACTACCACGGCCCAGCTTCTCTTTTTCTTTAATTGTTGTTGCATTCATTTCTGTGTGCATGTGTATGTTCTCAATATATAAAGCCTGTATCGCCCCCCAGCTTTTGATCTAGGTTTCCAAACCTCCACTGGGCTTGTCACTATTTCTCAGCCCTTTGTTCCTGGCCCTTTGCTCTCCATGGAACAGCACAGCTTCCTGTTTATCACCTGGGAGCCAAGGCTAGCCAGCACCTGGAGCTAGCCTGGGGTAGAGCGCTGAAGTTCTTTGATCTGCCAGACCTACAGTTTCCTGAATCAAGCAGGCCGCCCGCTGAGCAGTGTGGAACCATGGAGCCAACACACGCTGAGCCAGTCTCAAGAGAGTCACCCCATAGCACATATATCGTCAAATCGCCATATAAGCTTTACATCTCGACCAGCATCCGTTGTCCTGGTGTATTTCTTCCTCCCTGCCCCCCATCCAGCCCCAGCTTCTCTTCCAGGGACCAAGTTTGTCATAGCTGCAGACAGCAACAAAAGCCAACCTGTTTAGTTCACATAATGCTCTAAAGTTTGTTCTGTTTTTTAAAGATGTATAGATTTATTTATTTATTTATAAATGCACGCACACACATACACATATAATTTTTTTGTTTTGTCTGCTTTGTTTGTTTATTTATTTATTTAATGTGTATGAGTACACTGAATCTCTTCAGGGAGAGCAGCAGAGGGCACCAGATCCCATTACAGATGGTTGTGAACCACCACCCTGTGGCTGCTGGGAATTGAACTTGTATGTGTGCCACCACTGCACACTGAGGCATGCCATGCTATGCCGGCTGCTGTTGTGATCAATGCACATCACAGCTGTGTAGGGATGTTGCAGTGTGCGTGGTGCCTTCTGGTACTGTGGAAGCCAGTCCTCAGGGAGGAGGCTTTATCTACCTCTGAGACTCTGAGCCTTGTGTTCAAAGTATATGACGTCTTCAGTAGTAGGGTCTGACCTTCCACAACCAAGGACAACAGCAGTCTCCTATAAGGGAAGTATATATTGTCCCTGAGCAACTACCAAAAGAAAACAAACAAAATATACAACTGATACAGATAAACTACAGTGCATGGGGCTGGGGAGATGGCTCAGTGGTTAAGAGCACCGGCTACTCTTCTAGAGGTCCTGAGTTCAAATCCCAGCAACCACATGGTGGCTCACAACCATCTGAAATGGAATCCCATGCCCTCTTCTGGAGTGTCTGAAGACAGCTAAAGTATACTCATATAAATAAAATAAATCTTTAAAAAAAATAAAGTGCATGTGTTTATTTAAATAGGACACCAAAAGTGTTCAAATAATGCCAATATAGGCAGGGTGAAGAAAATAGAGAGGAGCTGGGCCATGGTGGCGCACGCCTTTAATCACAGCACTTGGAAGGCAGAGAGAGGCAGGCGAATTTCTAAGTTCGAGGCCAGCCTGGTCTATAGAGTGAGTTCTAGAAGAGACAGGGCTACACAGAGAAACCCTGTCTCGAAAAAACAACAATAACAAAAAAAAAACCCCAAAAAACAAACAAACAAACAACAAACCAGTAGGCGCCGGATGCTGAGGAGGAGCAGAGCAGACAGAATCCCAGCTGATGGCTACTTCTGGAAGGGCTATTGAGGTATACCTTTATGAGTGGTATACACAAACTCTTTATTTTAGAAAGTGCTTTTGAGGCAGCATTTCTGTGTAGCAATGACTGGCCTTAATGTCAGTCTATAGACCAGGCTGACACACAGATCCAACTGCCTTTGTTTCCTGGGTGCTGGAATTATAGATGTATGCAACATCATGCCTGGCCTGGCTTGACTGTGTGTGTGTGTGTGTGTTCAAATATATATAAACATAGGAGCAGATACCAGATGTTAAAACATCTTCTTTAATCACTTTCTACTTTTTTTTTTTACTTTTTTTTTTCTTTTTACTTTTTTTGTTTTCTTTTTCGAGACAGGGTTTCTCTGTATTGCCCTGGCTATCCTGGAACTCACTCTGTAGACCAGGCTGGCCTCGAGCTCAGAAATCCACCTGCCTCTGCCTCCCAGAGTGCTGGGATTAGAGGCCTGCACCACCACCATCTGGCAAGAACCCCATTTTTTAAACTGAGGTGCCATGAACAACCCCTTGTCTACAAATCTGGTATTTAGGACTCTTAGCTCAGGGTCCTCACAAGTTTGGGAAGTGAAAGCCACAGGAAAAACAGAAAACAATAACAACAATGACCCCCTAAAAAACGGAGGGGGCGGGATTGGGAGTAGGGAGTAGAGTAGCCTGGTGCTGTGTCATTATAGTTGTTAAAACCCTGACATGCTGCCCTCTAGTGGCAGGCTGTAAAAGCCACCCAGTCTCCACACCGTCACTCCCCTAGGGGTTGAGAAGGCCTTTGTTTTCAGTGTACAATGATAGAGGGCCGAGTAGGAAGACCCTTTTCTCCACAGAACTACCACTGCCTCCTGCTGGAGGATTTGGGTGTGGGCAAGTGATTTACTTGTCTGTTTATTGAGACAGGCTCTCTTTGTGTAGGCTGGCAGGCTTGGAACTCACTGTGTAGACCATGCTGCCCTCAAACTCGCAGAGATCTACCGTTCTCCGTCTCCTCGAGTGCTGAGATTAAACGTGTATGACACCACACCTGCCCCACTCTCTGCCCCCTTTAAAAATGTTATTTCTTTTATGTATCGGGGTGTGTGCCCCCCTTCTCTCTGCATCTGGATCAGGCAGATGCTAGCCATGGGCTGGTATAAACTGGCAGGCCTCTTCTGTAACAGACAGACCTGGAACCCAGAACTCTTGGGAGGAGGTGAGGAAGGCTGGTGTCCAGCTATTTGAAGGTCTCAAGGGGGAACGATGGGGGGCGGGGGTGGAGTGGGGTTGGGTGGGAGAGGCGGGAGTAAGAAATTAACATATCAGCCACCAGAGGGCGGTGTTAGATTCATCAACGACTGCGCCGCTGGAAAGAGCACAGAATTTGGCTTCCCTCAGCCCAGGCTTCTTTTTTTTTTTTTTTTTTTTACCATAGCAGAAGCACCTCAGCTTCTAGAGCCACTGTGTGACTGGACAGCACCGAGCAGCCTTGCATCCAGTCTCGGCTCTCCGACTGATGGGAATTTGAGACGAAATATCCAGATCGGCCACAAGAGGGAGGTAATGAGCTGAGCTCTTGGTTCCAAGGTTGAACTATTTTCTCAAAGACTTCAAAAGGCGAGCTTGGTGATACATGCCTGGAAGTCCCCAGTGCTCAGGAGACAGAGGCAGGAAGATCACTCAGTTTAGGGGCCAATGACACCTTGACTCAAATTAGAATAGGGGTAGGCTGGCTACATAGTGAGAATCTGACTGTAAAATAAAGTGCCAGGGCTTTATTGTCTATAAGGAGAGGTAGCTCACTACACTGCTCTCACAGAGGGCATGGGTTCTGTGCCCAGCACTTTGCTTACAATCACCTGAAACTCCAGTTCCAGGGGATCCCGTGCCCTCCTCTGAGTACCATGGGCACATACACTCACATAGCACAAAGCTACATGAACACACGTGCATGTACACACACACATACACACACGCTCACACGCACGCACGCATGCACGCACGCGCGCACACACACACACATATAATTTTTTTGTTTTGTTTTTGTTTTGTTTTCAGGACAGGGTTTCTCTGTGTAGCCCTGGCTGTCCTGGAACTCACTCTGCGGACCAAGATGGCTTCGGACTCAGATTTGACTGCCTCTGCCTCTCTAGTACTGGGATTAAAAACGTGCCAGTATTGACCAGCAATAAAACATTTATAAAACAGGCTGAGCATGATGGCACACACTTTTTTTAAGACATTCTTTTTTTAGACTTATTTATTTATTTATTTATTAAATGTAATAATAATCCATAACGTGGGATTTGAACTCAGGACCTTCAGAAGAGCAGTCAGTGCTCTTAACCGCTGAGCCACCTCTCCAGCCTCCAGTGGCACACACTTTTAATTCCAGCACTCACGAGGCAGAGGCAAGCAAATCTCTGTTTGAGGCCAGCCTGTTCTACATTGTGAGTTTCGGGACAGCTAGGACTACACAAAGACACCCTGTCTCAAGAAAATGTAAAAACTTTTTTTAAAAAAAGAAAAATAATGAATCTAAACCAAAGTAAAAATAAAGAGAACTGTTTGTGCTCAGGTTGAATTAAAAGACCAAGGGATCGCTGGTGAGCCTGACTGTACCACGGTTCTGCCTTTCATTAGGTCTGAGAAGACGGATGGAGCTCCTGTACGGCTAAGGAAGTCCACAAAACAAAGCATGCAGCAGCATCAAGAAAGACCTAGTGATCACCTTGTCAGCATAGGCCCTGGGAAATTGCATCTTTGCAAAGGCTTTGGACTTGAACCTCGGCGAGAGAGAATGTGATCCTGTTTGTCCAGCTTCTGGGAAACTGAAAACATGCAGAACACAGCGCTGTTTTAACCCGCCGGTCTCTCCCCTACCACCCTGCTTAGCTGCTCCGTATGGTTTTTTTTTTTTTTAGACTTTTTTTTGTTTTGTTTTTTGTTTTTTTCGAGACAGGGTTTCTCTGTGTAGCCCTGGCTGTCCTGGAACTCACTCTGTAGACCAGGCTGGCCTTGGACTCAGAAATCTGCTTGCCTCTGCCTCCCAAGTGCTGGGATTACAGGCATGCGCCACCACACCCGGCTTTTAGACTTTTTTTTTTAAAGATTTATTTATTATATGTAAGTACCCTGTAGTTATCTTCAGACACTCCAGAAGAGGGAGTCACATCTCATTACAGATAGATGGCTGTGAGCCTCCATGTGGTTGCTGGGATTTGAACTCAGGACCTTTGGAAGAACAGTCAGTGCTCTTAACCGCTGAGCCATCTCTCCAGCCCTCCGTATGTTTTAAGAGCAAGAAAAGAGGCTGTTGTAGATGGCTCACTGGGTAAAAGTGCTCGTTGTGCAAGGAGTGAGGACCAAGTAGAGATTCCCAGCACTCACATAACAGGCCTAAGCTCTGGGGGCAACGCTGGGAACTGGCTGGCAAGCCAGCCGAGGCAGAGCAGTCAACTCCAGCGAATAAAGAAGAGAGTAAAAGATGAAGATACCCAGCATCTCCATGGTCCTCCAGATGGGCTGACACAGGCAGGCATACTCACACACATCTGCACAAGCATACTACACACACACACACACACACACACACACACACACAGTTGAAGAAAAAAATTCTGAACCTCCAATAGTGTGAAAGCTCTGGGACTTAAAGAATACACTCCTGGTCAACTAAAAGCAGATACTCTAGTTCTACAAACACTGGACTGCCAGAAGGCCATGGCCACAGCCACGCCAGCCACAGCCTTGCCCGTCTAGCACCCACGCCTGCTGTCTGCCTGCTCCCGACAAAAAGAACCCTGACGGAACTAAAGATGTATCCTGGCACAGGATCTCTGCACAGGAGAGAAAAAAGCTAACATACGAGTCCTAGCCAAACAATGCGACTAATGTAAGCTATTCTAATGGTATACAATGGTGTCACACTTTGTATTTGTCTAACATTTAGAGTTACATTAAGATCTCTACTCTAAGCCAGGCAGTGGTGGCGCACACCTTTAATCCCAGCACTTGGGAGGCAGAGGCAGGTGGATTTCTGAGTTCAAGGCCAGCCTGGTCTATAGAGTGAATTCCAGGACAAGCCAGGGCTACACAGAGAAACCCTGTCTCAAAAAATCAAACAAAACAAAACAAAAACAAAACAAAACAAAAAAACCCTCTATATCTTTAAACTTATCTACTAATGTTTTTTTTTTCATTAAAATATTGTTCTTACTGTTGCATTTTTCGAACATTTGACAGGTGCCATCAGTCCTTCACAAATGCATGATTTCAAAAAATTGATCCCTGTCTATAACCTGCCTTTCCTTTCCCTTTTCGTGTGAGACAGTGTCATGACCTCACTGTGCAGCCTAGGCTGGCCTCCTCAAGCTTACTACATAACCTAAGCCTCCCTCAACATTTCGTTCCCCTCGCCTCAGTCTCCAGCGTGCAGGGATTACAGGCATGCTCCCACATGCGGCACCCTGGCTTCATCCTAGCGGTATTTAGTGAATATGTATGTGTGTGTGTGGGGGGGTACATATATGTGTGCCACGGCATGTATGTGGAAGTCTGAGGACAGTTTACATGAGTCAGTTCTCTTCCTCACTAGAGAGATGGAAGCAAGGAGAACATTAGTTTAAGGCCAACCTGTATATCTGTCTTAAAAATTCAGGGGCTAGAGAGACCACTCAGGGTTTAAGAGCACTGGCTGCTTTTTCAGAGTACCTGGGTTTGTTCCTGCCGCCTACCTGTGTCTCATAACTATCCCAAGGGAACCCAAAGCATTCTGTCCTCCATGGGCCCCAGGCACGCATACAATGCACAGACAGGCAAAACACCCATGTACAAATACGAAAATAAAAATAAGGTGCTGGAGAGATAGCTCAGCGGTTAAGAGCACTGATTGCTCTTCCGAAGGTCCTGAGTTCAAATCCCAGCAACCACATGGTGGCTCACAACCATCCATAATGAGATCTGATGTTCTCTTCTGGTGTGTCTGAAAATTACTACAGTGTACTTACATATAATAAATAAATCTTAGAAAAAAATTTATAGAAAAAGAAAAAATAAATAAATGTCTTAAAATTAAGTAAAATAATAAAAGAGGGCCTGGTGTAGTGAGAAGGGGTTTATTACTACTACTTGCTCGATGATATAGTTTGAGCATTGTCATTTATATCACCACTGAAATCTGCATAACTGGAAGGTAAAGGTAATTATTTTATTTTATTGTTTGGCATATTAGTGATCATTTCTCTCAAATATTCCCTATTGGGTTAGTGTGATGAAAAGCTTTTTTTTTTTTTTTGGTTTTCTGAGACAGGGTTTCTCTGTGTAGTCCTGGCTGTCCTGGAACTCACCCTGTAGACCAGGCTGGCCTCGAACTCAGAAATCCGCCTGCCTCTGCCTCACAAGTGCTGGGATTAAAGGCGTGCGCCACCATGCCCGGCGAAAACCTAAATTTTAAGAAAAAATTTCAGGCTGGTATCTGTTTTTAAAAAGTGAATGAAAGAAAAGAAATGAAAGGCCATGGCTACTGAGTATGGTGGAAGAGGTATTTTAGATTATTTTAGATAAAAGGGAGCACGTAATCGGAGGCAGGGATATCTGGGAGAGTCCAGAGTGAACGGGACAAGACTGAGCCGGACCTTGTATGGACAGTGGGGAAGGGAGGGGCGAAGGAGGAGGCAGACCAAGAGACCTGGAGGATAAAGGGAGGATAACAGGAGAGCAGGTAGCGGGGCAGTGGTGGCGCTCACCTTTAGTCCCAGTGCTCGGGAGGCAGAGGCAGGAAGATCTTAGAATCATAGAACAAGCAGGGCTACACAGAGAAACCCTGCCTTGAGCAGGAACAGGGGAGAGTGAGCAGGTAACCAAAATAGCTGGATTATATATAGGGAAGGGCAGCACAGCCCCTGGGTTGGAGAATTTTAGGATAGGAGGCGGGGTATGCTAGCCATACCCTGTAACAGGTAGAAACTGCAGCAGGAGGGAGAACCTGACAGCCTGATCCTCTTTGATATGTTAAGTAGCTGCTCCGTGTGTGCATTCACTGTCTCCCTCTAGTGGAGACAGTGAGCTAAAGCAGGGCTGTGTCTCTCCCTGGGGCATGGCTAAGGCTGACGAATTGTTTGCTTCATCCGGGTTCCTCCCACCTCAATCCATCAGGGGGAGGAGAAGGGGAGGACTGGGTGGGAAGTACCCTTCCAGGGGTAGAAAAGAGCAGTCGTGGGCACTTTCAACCTGGTTATTGCGAAACCGTTCATATGTTGTACAAGAGAAAACGGCACCCATACCAACGACCTAAACGAGCAAACCCTGTGCCCATCGACCAACTCAGAGGGCATCCCCTGCCTCACCACAGTGTCCATATCACCTCCTCTCAGAGGAGACATGATACTGGTGTTTTTGCCCTTCCGTTCCCTTCTCCCCTGAACCCTGAACCTCTCTGTCTTGACACTGTCTGGAGACTGGCTTCAA
The DNA here is from genome assembly GCA_964023405.1 of Apodemus agrarius. Taxonomy (NCBI): domain Eukaryota; kingdom Metazoa; phylum Chordata; class Mammalia; order Rodentia; family Muridae; genus Apodemus; species Apodemus agrarius. The sequence goes on along the minus strand of OZ030015.1, from coordinate 37,865,633 downwards.
TCTCAGAATGTGGACGAGGGGCGCTTTGCATTTCTGGTCCTCTGCACCTACTGCTGACCTGCCCGACTGCAGGGCACGATGCCTTTGGTTTGACGCTGTGCTGGAGATCCAACCTAGAGCTTTATGCACCCCGGGCAAGCACTCTCCCAAGGGAGCCACAGCCCAGCCCCTCCTTTTAGTTAACCATCTCTTTGTTATTCTTTAAGGTTTTGTCACCGATGTAAATGTTCCAAGATTATCTATTATTTTATTTTACCTGCAGAGAACTTTTTGTTTGGTTTCTTTTATCGATGTGGATGTTTTGTCCGCCTGTATGTCTGGGCGCCACATGCATGCCAAGTGTCTACAGAGTCCAGAAGAGGGCACCAGGTCCCCCTGGGTCACGGACTGTTGTGAAATGTCACGTGGGCACTGGAACTGGAACCTGAGTCCTCTGGAAGTGCTCGCAACTGCTGAGCCATCTCTCTGCAGCCCCTGGTAGTGAACTTCGCTGATGGGACGTGAGAGAATGGGGACTTCCTAACTTGTCCAGGGAGCTGGAATGAAACTGTGAGGGAACGTTCAGTGTGATGGAGACCGAATCCAGGCAGGGACTCCTCAGCAGCCTAGGGCTCCCCCTTTTCCTGGTGTGGGTGGTCCATGGCTTCTTATTTCTTGAAGGCCCTGTAAGTCATGAAGTCCATAATTCTGTTTCTGTAGCCGAATTCATTGTCATATCAGAAAATAAGCTTGGCAAAGTGGTCATTGAGAGCAGTGCCACCCACCACCAAAGGAGGAAGAGTGCCACTGTTGAAGTCACGGGAGATGGCCTGGCCCTCAGTACAGTTCAGGATTCCCTTTAGGGGTCCACATGCCCGCTTCACCACCCTCTTGATGTCCTCATACTTGGCAGCCCTCTCTGGGCAGCAGGTCAGACCCACGATGGGCATATTGGAATGAGGAAGGACGTGTCACCTCATTTGATGCTGACAGGCTTGGTGGCCTGTCAGTTGACAGGCCAGAGTGACCCCGTTGTGCGTCTCCAAGCTGCTCCTTGGCCCCTACTAAGCGCATCCAGATGAGTAGGACATTTTCATGCAACTGAACCAGCAATTCCAGGAGGTCCAATTGTTTAACAACGTAAATTGTTTTAATCAACTGAGCAGAAACCTTTGAAATCTCAACCTCCCCTGCAGCCCCACCCCCGACATAACCTCCCCCGACGTGATGTAACTGAGCGTGACGCTGAGGGTTTGGAAGTGTATGGCCCGTGATATACACACATGCCAGACGCACCGGCTTAATCCCCAGCATGCAAAAGACTGCTACAAAGAGAATATTAGATAGATTTAGGAAATCGGAGGAAGGCGTGGCCTTTAGTTAAGGATAAATAAAAATCAGTATCTATGGACCAAACAGGGAGAGAAGGTCACAATGCTGGGGTCTCCACTCTATCTGAATAATTCTGTTTAAATCTAAAATCATTCATGAGGGTTTAAAAAAAAAAAGTGATTTAGGGCTGGAGAGATTGTTATGAGCATTGGCTGTTCTTCTACAGGACCCAGGTTCAATTCCCAGCACCCACATGTCGGCTCATGGTTGTCTGGAATTCTAGTGCCAGGGAATCCAATGTTCTCTTCTGGTCTTCTCATGTACTAGGCATGTGGTGCACAAACATATATGTAGGCAAAAAATATCATATACATAAAATAATACATTTAATGTTTTTATTTCAGTGGGAAATGATGGTGGGTACCTGTAATCCCAACATTTGGGAGATAGAAGAAGGTGTCAGATATTTAACATATGTAATAAGTTTAAGGCCAGCATGGCCTATGTGACAGACACCCTGTCTGTCTCAAGGAGGAAGATGGAGGGGAGAGATGGTTAGAAAAAGAAGTTGTTTAAGGCAAGGCCGTAACTGGTCAGTGGACAAGGATTCCCTTAAAGCACATACTGGGTTGAGCCTCCGGGTCACTGGGTGTGAGTACCCGAAATGTATTACTAGGACCTGCATTTCAGAACTACCAATTTATTTCCTTGGGTGATGGATCAGAATTCCTTTTACTTCACGACCTGGACTGAGATGTAATATCTGACTTTTTGATTTCTGCAAGCTGGGTGGGTGGGAAGTGTTATCTCCCTGTGGTTTAGTTTTTCACTTCCCTGGTAACTAACTCGGTGTGCGTCTCTTCCTGTGTTTACCGGCCATCTGCATTTCCTGTTCTGGGTAACGCCGATTCATGTCTTTCACCTTTTTTTTTTTCTTCTTGAGTGGGTTATTTATCTTTTTCTGATTAATTAAGAGAACTTTTCGATACTTTCTGGAAATCTGTCCATTGTCTTTAATATCTGTTGTTGCTTGCTACAGGTCTTCGCAAATGCCAAACGGGGTGATATTGAATGAGGTTATCTTTTCCTTCATGATCTGCACTGGGAGGGTTCTCACCTACTCCCGCAGTTGGGAAGGGAGACCCTGCCTCTCCGGGACCCTCAGCCTCTCCTGGATCCTTGGAGGTGGACCTCAGTGGATAACACTAATGGATTCTTTTTATTTTTAGATTCTTTTTAAAAAATATTTATTAAGCCCGGGAGGTGGAGCACGCGTGCCCCAGCACACAAGTGGAGATCAGAGGGCCAGAGACCATTCTCCCCTGCACCGTGGCGGTCCTAGGGATCAAACCCAGGTCGTCAGGTTCAACAGCAAGCCCCTTTGCTCACCGAACCATTTCACTGGCCCATTGCTGAGTTCCTCGTTTGTAGATTGGGCAGTGGGTTGGCAAGCACTGGCCAGTGATCCGAGGGTGGGAGGAACATGGAGTCAGGATGTTCATCTTTCCAGCTCCCTCCTCACAGGAAGTTCCAGTGTGCAGAAAGTGTCCCTCCGTGTACAGTGACCCCGAGTCTTCTGGCTCCACTCCTGGGGTTACTAGCTCCAGATAGGTTTCTTTCCCTACATCCTGTTCTCATTTTTGGGGGGTTCTCTTAGTAACTACTCTCCCCAAATTATTCGGTGCGGTGGTTCATTTTGATTGTCAACTTGACACAACTTAGAATCGCCCGAAATGGGACTTCTCTCGTCCCGCTCAGATCAGCAGGCGGCCATGTTGTGGGAGTGGGGTGGGGTCTCCCCGATTGCCTTCATTAATGCGGGAGACTCCTCAGACTGGCAGCATCTGGTTCGGAGCCCTCCACTGTAGAGCGGACGGAGAAGGTCAGCTACTAAGCATGCACGCAGCCATTTCTCTCTGCTCTTAAAAATGGACCAAAAAGAGCCGGGCGTGGTGGCGCACGCCTGTAATCCCAGCACTTGGGAGGCAGAGGCAGGCGGATTTCTGAGTTCGAGGCCAGCCTGGACTAGAGTGAGTTCCAGGACAGCCAGGACTACACAGAGAAACCCTGTCTCGAAAAAAAAAAAAAAAAAAAAAACCAAAAAAAAAAAAAAAAAAATGGACCAAAAAAAAAAAAAATAGTTCTTTGAGAATTTCAAACAATGTGTTGATCATAATCAACCCTTCCCAACTCCTTCCAGATCCACCCCCTTGCCTACCCACCAGATTTGTGTCTTTGTTTTTGTTTTTTGTAACCCATGAAGTCTACTTTGCGTTACCCACGTGCCTTCCACTGGAGCATGGATAACTTACCAGAATTTGCAGGCAACCCTCCCCCCCACACACACACAACAACTCTCAGTTGCCAAAAGTTTCTCTCGAGAGGCGGGACTCGGGCGGGACTCGGTGCCCATCTCTCCTCTCAGGCTGAAGTTTTGTCCGCACAGGTCCAGTTCGTGCTGTCGCAGCTGCTGCGAGGTCACTTGGTAGCTGTCCTACTGTATACAGAAGGCTGTTTCCTTGGAGTTACCTGCTACCTCTGAGCCTTATGCCCCCCCCATCCCTCACTCCCCCACTCCTGTTTCCTGCGATGATCTCTGAACTTGGGAGGGGGGTGCTTATAGACGTCCTGTCTAAGGCTGAACATCCCGCAGTCTCTCATTCTCTGCACCTTGACCAGCTGTGGATCACTGTGCTAATCACCAATTACTGCCAATAAAAATGTCTCTGATGAGAGCGGAGAGATGCATTAATCTATAGGGACAAGTCATTGGGAGTCAGTTTGATGCTAGTCAGTGGATAGGTGAGTGTCTGGCCCAGCTATTATTCAGTGAAATGGACATAGTACTGCTTTTACTGTCTCTGCTCTTGACGGTGGGTGTGACAGGATAAGCCCTTCCTACCGCCTTGACTCCTGCAGTGATGGACTGTAACCCTGAATTGTCAGCTAAAACAAACCTTTCTCCTTGAGTTCTTTTTTGTCAGAGCACTCTAGTACAGCAGCAGAAAGGAAACTAGAATATCCAGGGTAAAAGCTAATCATTTCTTGCTAGGAATGCTCACCCAAAGGGCAGCTTGTGACCAGTATCTTTTTTTTTTCTTTTTGAGACAAGGTTTCTCTTTGTAGCCCTGGCTGTCCTGGAACTCACTATGTAGACCAGGCTGGCCTTGAATTCAGGGATCCACCTACCTCTGCTTCCCTAGTGCTGGGATTAAAGGCACGCACCACCACTGTCTGGCTTTTTTTTTTTTTTTTTCCCTGAGACAGGGTTTCTCAGTGTTGACCTGACTGTCCTGGAACTGACTTTGTTGACCAGGCTGGCTTCAACTCAGAGAGATAGCCTGCTTCTGCCTCCTGGAATGCTGGGATCAAAGGTGTTTGGAGCCACCACTGTCTGGCTCCAAATCTCTGGGTTTTTGTTTGTTTGTTTGTTTGTTTTGCTTTTTTGTTGTTGTTGTTTTTGTTTTTTCGAGACAGGGTTTCTCTTTGTAGCCCTGGCTGTCCTGGAACTCTCTTTGTAGACCAGGCTGGCCTCGAACTCAGAAATCTGCCTGTCTCTACCTCCCAAGTGCTGGGATTACAGGTGTGCGCCACCACCGCCCAGCGTCAAATCTCTGTTTTAATACACATTCGTTATATTGGTTCTATTTCTCTAGAAAACTCTGACACAGGAAGTACAGATATCAAAGGACATCATATGTCATCAGGAAATTTCAAGTTAAAGCCGGATGTGCTATACACTTATTAGAATGGCCTGGATCTAAAATCCTGCCAACAGCAGGCAATGTGTAGCAGCGGAATCTCTAGTCCATTGGGGTGGAGATGCCGCAGGATGCTGAAAGACACAGCCGGCAGCTCCTCACAGAGCTCAGCGCGCCGTCACCAGACTCCGCAGACTGTGCTCTTCGCTCTCTGTTCAGATGTCCGTCCATTGAAAACCTACATGGGGATGTTCAGAGAGGCCTTCTCACAGTCGCCAAACCTGGAGGCAATCAGTGTCCATTGGACGGATGGATGCTCAGTGTGGGACATCCAGGCCGTAGAATATTAAGTTCCACGTTCAAAAGAAAGGAGTAGGACTGGGTGGTGGATCAGCGTGTAAAGTGCCCGTCACACAAGCACCTGTGTGTGAAAAGCCGGGCAGTGTTAGCACACATTTGTAACCTCAGTGGCAGGGGTGGGTGGGTATGGGTGGGGGGCGGGGGACAGGAGGATCATTAGGGTTTGCTGGACAGGAAACCTAGCTCAAGTGGTGAGCTCAAATTATCTAGTTCAGAGAGTGACCTTGACTCAAAAAATAAATTGTAGAGTAGTAGAAGAAAGCACTCAATGCTGACCTCTGGCCTCTGCACATACTCACAGATGTGTGCACGTACACATGCATACATTACATGAAGAGAGGGGGAGAGGAAGAAGGAGAAGAAAAAGGAGGAGGAGGAGGAAGAAGAAAAGAAGGAGGAGGAGGAGGAAGAAGAAGAGAAGGAGGAGGAGGAGGAGGAGAAGAAGAAGAACAATAACAACAACAACAACAACAACTAAGAGACCTTGGAGATGCAGCTCTGTAGTAGAGTGCTGACCTAGCAAACTCAAAGCCGTGGGTTCTTTTTTTTTTTTTTCCGAGACAGGGTTTCTCTGTGTAGCCCTGGCTGTCCTGGAACTCACTCTGTAGACCAGGCTGGCCTCAAACTCAGAAATCCACCTGCCTCTTCCTCCCAAGTGCTGGGATTAAAGGCGTGCGCCGCCGCCGCCGCCGCCGCCGCCGCCGCCGCTGCCACCACCACCACCTGAAAGCCGTAGATTCTTATCCCGAGAAGGCAGGGAAGAGGAAAGAGAGAAAGCAGAGTCCATCATGAAAGCCACGGACAGCCACGTATGGTGGCCAAGGCAGGAAGATTGTGAGTTCAGGACCACTCTAGGCTATATAGAAAAACCCCGTCTAACACCCAGCCACATAAAAGGCATAAAAATGAATTGCCGAGTGAAAGGGGCCAACCTGAGAAGTCTGCATATGTGTCATTCTGAAAACATTAAAACTACTGACACAGCACAATAGCAGTTGCCAGCCCTTGGGGACAGTCCAGAATGACTAGACAGAGTACAGGTGGTTTCTAGGCCAGTGAAATGATGGGATGTGACTACAGTGGTGGTGACGTGTCATTTCACACTAGGGGTCATTGCGTTCTGTGGGTCTCCGTACCCACCACCAAGAGTGAATGTAGCAAGCGATGAACTTGGAATGGCAGGTCAATGCTGGGTCAACAGTGTGACAGCTGTCAGGAAAAGACAACTACCAGGCCTGGGGAGATGGCTCAGCAGTTAAGAGTGCTCGATGTTTAAGAGTTTCTCTGTGCCCTGGCTGTCCTAAAACTCTCTTTATAGTCTAGACTGGCCTTGAACTCAGAGAACCACCTGCCTTTGCCTCCCAAGTGCTGGGATTAAAGGTATGTGCCATGACTGTCTGGCTAAATTCTCTACTTCTTTCTGTCTGTGTCTCCTGTCTTCCATTTCCCATCTGTCTATTGCATGAGTCTGAATCTGTGCCAGACTAGCAGAGAATCTGTCTGTCCCTATGTCTGTTATGTGTCTTTTTTTTTTTCTTTCAAACTTTTTCCTCTTTTGGATAGGGAGAAAGACAAGGTTTCTCTGTGTAGCCATGGCTGTTCTGGAACTCAGAGATCTGCCTGCCTCTGCCCCAAGTGCTAGGATTAAAGCTGTGTCCCACCACACCCTACTAGCAAGATTATAAGGAACCTCAGGGTAAACTGTTAACTCAGTCGAGAGGTCCAGCAAAAGCTCCAGTTTCATAGAATGTAAGAGATACTTTCATAATATTGGATTGCCACACTTTCTGTCCTTGGCAGACATCAGGAACATCAGGAATGCATATAGTACACACACACACACACACACACACACGCACACGCACGCGCACGCGCACGCGCACGCACACGCACACGCACACGCACACGCACACGCACACAGCTTAAGGAACATGATGACGAGGCGCGGTGGACAGAATGTCAGAGCCAGAGACTGCGGATAAGTTCTGTGAGATGGTGCTTCCTGAACGTGACCTGGCCATTGTACTCAGGAACTCCCAGAAGCCATGATAATTGGCACACCATCGAGCCATTCAGAGTTCCAGTATGAATGAGGAGGGACACTCTTAAGGCTCCTGCCCTACGGGAGGACCTGTTGGGGGTCAGTGGCCACCAGGAAAAAGGGAGAGCACCTTTCCTACCTGTTGGGGATGTGGCTGCTGGTAGGTTGCCTGAGCTCAAGTAGTCGGTCTACACCCGTGCTCATAGGGACAGCACTGACTGGACTCAGTGGGCTTAAAAATCAAAGTGAGAAGATTTGAAATCAGGAGGGAGCCATTCTGGGGAGTCTGGGAGGAGGGGGAGTGGTATGGCTGAAATCGATTACACAGGGGATATAAAATGTTCAAGAGAAAATATATTGAAAGATAAATATATAAGGAAGCATATCAATCAGTAAATGTCGTATACCTTAAATGTATCACAATTTTAAAAAGTCAAGTACATGTTTGTTTGTTTGTTTTTTTAAAAACATACTAAGAAGCTGGGAGATGCCTCCGTGGGTGAGAGTGCTTTCTGTACAAACGGGAGGAGCCGAGTCTGGATCTCCGGAAAAAGCCTGGCATGCCTACGACTCCACCCCTGGGGCTGAGCGGGAGGAGGAGACAGGAGGATGCCTGGGACTTTCTGGCTGCCAGCTTAGCCAAAGAGTGCGAAACTTCGAGTTCAACCGGAGGCCCTCTCAGTGACTGAGGTAGAGAGTGTTAGGGGAAGATTCCCTGTGTGTTCATCTGACCTGCACGAGTGCACGCACACACAACATGTGCACACAGTTCATGGTGGATTTTGCTGGAAGAAACTGGATGACAAGCTGGAGGTGAGCTATAACACAATAAAATGTTCCCATTTGATATAAAAGGAACAAGGCTCCTGAGTGATATTTTTTTGTAGACAATATTGGGGAGGGGAGGGATGGAGATGACCCTTCTATGACCTGGAAAAGAGTCTGTCTGAACGGCATCATTTTTCACATATCCGATAGTCATGTGTGAACTCGGTGACTCTTGTTACTGAGGTGGAGTGGGGACATGACACCCAACTTGGGGAGAGCAAACTCCCCCGGGCCACAAGGGCATCAACAAGAGCCTTTCTAGCTTCCTTCATGAACTGGCCTTGAGCCTCACCAGCCAAACTCTAACTTGTTGGGAGAAATTAAGCTCCAGGTTCCCACTCTTGCAACCCCCCCAGACCCTTCAATTCTAGATCTCCAGCCTTGGCAGAAGAGCCCGTATTCCTCCTCCTCCTCCTCCTCCTCCTCCTCCTCCTCCTCCTCTCCTCCCTTTTCTCCTCCTCCTCCTCCTCCTCCTCCTCCTCCTCCTCCTCCTCCTCCTTCTCTCCCTGAAAGTGAAGGCCAGAGGTCAACCTCAGGCATCCTTCCTCGGGATACCATCCACCTTGGTTTTTGAGACAGGCTCTCTCCGTGGTCTAGGACTCACCAGTTCCTCTAGGTTGGCTGAGTGGAGAGCCCCACAGATCTGGCTATCTTTGCCTCCCAGGATTACAAGTGCGTCCCCACCATGCCCAGCTTTCTCATATGGGTTTTGAAGCTCGAACTCAGCTTATCAGACTTGCACAGCAAGCACTTTATCAACAGAGCCATCTCCCATTCATTCATTCATTCATTCATTCATCCTCTCATTCATTCCTCTGCTGTTCACCCTGAGCCATCTGGGCATACTGCTACATAAGGAGATCCAGGTTCAGTTCCAGCCCTTCGTCCTGCTGTCAATTCCACAACCAAGTCCACCCTTGGTGCTCCCGGAAACTCTAAGGAGCTGGAGGTGCTCGGCCAGCACATACTCAGTCCCTCCTCTGGGTCCCAGTGTTAGAAGAGACCAATAGCAAACAGAATGAAAGTTGTTCTTTTTGCTTTATTAGAGTATTACATACAGTGCAATAAATATTAACTTACTCGATCCTTAAACAAGTCATAAATAATATGAACATCTTACAGAATTAAATAAAAACATACATCTGTTTTTCCTGGAGTAAACTGGGGGAGGCTTCTCCAGTGACACTGATTCCTGAATAACATCCCAAACATTTGATGCTTTCTGTTTGTGTAGGGTAGTAAGGTTGCAGTATTTACTTGGCTTCTTAAGTTCAGTTACACTGACAAGTAAGGCCCAGAATGTGGCTGGCTCTCATTCTCACTGCAAGGAGATGTTCTGAATTTCCAAAATTGGGCTGCTCCAGGCACAGAGGCACAATCATGGCACAAGCTGATTCATACACAGGACATAAGAAAAGTTAACCTTGTAGAAATAGAAGTGTGCTTACTGGAGACTGGGGAGAGTAGCAGGGAGTTGAGGAGAGTTGACTAGTGGGTATTAAATTGATGTTAGATGGGATCAGGAGGCCCTGGTGTGGCATTCCTCAGCAAGAGAGTCATTGAGTACCATCTATCTCAGAGGCTAGGGGAAAGGATGCTGAGGTTGGGTATGTGATCCTCTTGTGTCCACCTGGACCAAGAGTTCAGAGTCATCCTTGGCTACACACTGAGTTCAAACTAAGCCTGGACTACTTAAGACCCTGATGCAAAGAAGGGATGAGGGCTAGGGAGCACCGCTCAGTTGGTAGCATGCACAGAGCCCTGGGTTCCATCCCCAGCACCACATGAACTAGTCACAATGGTGCATGTCTGTAATCTCAGCCCTCAGGAGGAAGAGGCAGGAGGATCTGACGTTCAGGGTCATCCTTGGCTACCTTACCAGTTTGAGGCCAGCCTGCGCTACAGGAATTTCTGTTATACGTACACGAAAAGGTTAAATACTTTGCCATAAGTGGACATAGATAGGTTTAACTTGACTACAGGACATAAATATGAATGGAAACAGCATACGGTAACCCTTGCATCTGTACAGTTTTGTGGGTTTTTTTTTTTTTTTTGCATCTGTTGAAAATTTAACTTAAAATGTGAAGTTCTGTTGCCACGAAGCAGCCCAGCCTCAGCCTTCCAGCGCCCACTCTGTACTCATCACGGCAAGGAACTCCTGCAGGTAATCCAGGAACTGCCTCGTCCTCCGTCTCTCCTCGCTACACTTCTCCTGTGAAAAGAACAGACTGTCATGTTGCCTCCTGGAGAGACAGCGGCAGCCAGACTCACGGGGTGCCCAGGGAACTTACTTTTTGGCGCTCAATGTATTTCTTTATTAATGACAAGTTTTTAAATAGCATTTCCACAGTACCCCCATGGACAGTTTGATTCTTCAGTATGTCTAGCCCCTGAAAGATTTCTCCAATGCAGAGCTGGTGCTGAAAGATCAACAAGAAGCAAATAGATCAGACTGCCCGCAACGTACACATATTTCAAAATATCATGCCACATGCAATAAATAACATGCAAATTAAATGCACCAATGGGGGGAAAAACCCAGACAATCCAAGATGTGCTGGTGCTTATCTGTAATCTCAGCATTCAGGAAGTAGATAGAGGTAAGAGGATCAGGAGTTCAAGGCCAGCCTCTGAGACACAGAGTTTGAGTCGAGTCAGTGCTATATGAGATCATTTCAAAATAATCAACACCAAAGTTCAGGATTGGGGCTGGGGAGATGGCTCAGTGGTTAAGATCACCAGGTGCCCTCCCAACGGACTTGGGTTCAGTTCCCAGCACCCTTTTAGGGGCTCACAACCATCTGAGTCCTGGGATTAAAGGTGAGTGGTGCCACACCCATATTAATATTTTCTTTTGAAATTTAGGCTGATGATTTTCTTCTATTTAGGAAAAAATGAAATAATGTATTTTATATTAGAATAATATATTTTATTTGTTTATTATCTTTTTGAGACAGGGTTTCTCTGTGTAGCCCTGGCTGTCCTAGAACTCACTCTATAGACCAGGCTGGCCTCAAATTCAGAAATCTGCCTGCCTCTGCCTCCCAAGTGCTGGGATTAAAGGTGTGCACCACTACTGCCCAGCTAGAATAAAATATATTGAAATGTATACAATATCATTACATAGTCATATTCATTAAGCCACGTAGAAATTATTAATAGAGGAATTCATGATAGTTTTATGTCTCCCCATCATTACCTAAGAATATAACTCTCTGAGCTGGAGAGATGGCTCAGTGGCTAGGAGCACTTGATGCAGTTTTCAGCATTTACACGAAGGCTCCCAGCCACGGGCAGCTCCAGTCCCAGGTGATCTGATGCCCTTCTTTTAGCCTTCAGGGACACCAGACACATATGTGGAACACATATGTGGAACACATATATGCAGGCAAACTACTCATACACATAAAATAAAAATAAACAAAAGGAATATAGCCCTAAATTATTAATACTTTCAGAAAGGTATTAGAGTGGGCGGGCTCTGGAATTCAGTGGTAGAGTGGAATTTCACACATTGAAGGCCCTGGGCTTGATCCTCAGCAGTAAGAAATAAGACAAGGAAAACAAAGAGAGGCACTAGGATGAAGAGAGCCATGATCAGAACCAAAGGGAGCCCAGCAGGACCTCTCGAGGTGTGCAGAACCGCGCAAAGAATCGTGAGGCTGTTGGATGCGTGACTGACAGGCCCAGCTGACCACTTACATAACAGATCTCGTTCAAGGTCATTCCTAATAGTAATTGGTTGGTGGGTTTTGAGTGTCACATAGCCCAGGCTGGCCTCTAGCTCAAAAAGGTGGCTGAGGATGACCCTGAACCTCCGATCTTCCTGCCTCCATTTCCCCATTATGAGATTACAGACAGGCACTTCCATGCTTAGTTTATGGCATGCTAAGGATCACCCAGCATACTCTCTACCCACAGAGCTTATATCTCCATCCCTCTAATGTTTGTTGCTTATTTATTTTTATTGGATTTATTTTTGATACACACATGGTCTGGCTCTGTAACCCAGGCCGGCCTTGAATTTATATGTAGCCTAAGCTAGCCTTAGACTCATGCTACCCGTCTCTGGCTCCCAAGTACTGGGATTACATAAGTTGCCGCTCTCATATTCTTTACAAGCACAAACTTTCACATCCACCTACATTAATTCTTTTCAAAGAAAGTCAAACAGTTTAACCGGAAAATGAATGCCGGGTGTGGTGGCCCAGGCCCGTGTCCCAGCTACTCCACTAAGGCAAGAGAATCACTCGCACCCAGGAGCTGAACCTAGTGAGATTCCCCCCTCACCCCCCACCCCGAACACAGCACCAGGAAGCCAAATGCAAATGACTTACAGCTTAGTACGTGAAGCTGACTTATTCATGCAATCATGGCAGTAAAGGATAACTTACATTTTTATGAGTAGGAACAGGAAGCCTCATTGTCTGCAAAGGAAAGAATATAGGGTCATTTCTAAAGAGTTTATTGCCTTTTTTAATGCAGTGCTTGCTGGTGATAGGGTTATCACCTGTGCATTAACACTAACACATTCAAATTGCGCTTTTTTTTTTTAGTATAGAATAAAGTTTATTCAGGGCATGGGGAGGGGAGTCGAGAGGGTAGTAGAGACAGAGAAAGGGGGAGAGAGAGAGAGAGAAGTAGAGATGCCGGCCATGAGCACGTGGAGAGAGAGGGAGAGAGGAATGGGGAGAGAGGGGGACAAGAGGACAGGGAGGGATCAGGAAGGCAAGAGACCACGCCATAACTGCACTATTTAAAGCAGATCTTTACGTTTAGAAATGAACTGCCACAAATTATTAATGTTTTTTTTTTTTGAAAAAATTATTTTGAATCAGGGTCTTGCCTTAAGCTCTGACTGGCCTGGAACTGGCCGTGTAGACAAGTCTGGCCTTGAACTCACAGATCCACCTGACCCTGCTTCCCAAGTTCTGGGATTAAAGGCATGTGCCACCAACCCCAGCTATGTATGCATTCTAAAGAACGGTCGAGTCAGGTAAGGTAACATGTCTGCGATCCTAGTATTTGGGAGACAGAGGCAAGGGGGATCCCATAGGAGTTGGGACAGCCTAGTCTACATAGCAAGTTTGAGGCCAGTCAGGGTGGTATAGCAAGACCCTGATCTTAAAGAGAAAGCTGAAGGAATACAAGTTATACTTTACCTCGTTGCTCGTCAACAGAGCTTGGTGAGCAGACAGCTGTGCCAAGGTCTCCTTCACCACCGCGCTCATGGGAATCTCCATAGCAATGGCCCAGACGCAGCTGAGAGTTAGAGCGCTCAAGTGCAGAAGCATCCTCATGATTCTGAAGCCCTCAGCGTCTGCCTTCAGCAAAGGAAGAACACAGCGCAGGGCCGCATCCCCAAGCAATTTATTCTCTCTTTGAGGAAATGAATAATTTCTAACAATCAGATAGAGGATGCCTAATAAAGGCAAGTAGTGAAACTCAGTGTTTCCAGTGACTTGGGTCTTCAAACAAAATGCATTTTTTTTTTTTGCTCTTTTCATAATAGTAAACATCTTGGGACACCCCCTCCCTTGTTTAAAAAAAAAAGCATTTTCTATAACAGAAAAGAACGTTTCTACAACTTTGATCCACATTTACACTCCATTCCAGATAGTGAATTGCTCTTTAAAAGATGTGCATCTATGGCGGGTCTCTCTAGAGATGCTCACGCTCACACTCTGGGGAGTATGATCTCCTCTTCCTGAGCTTCTCTTTTATTACCCCCCCGTCCCACACCCGGCTTTAATATGTGTGAAACTTAATTCCTGATAAAGTGAAAAAAAAAAAAGATGTATTCGAATGTATACCTCCAACAGTTACACTACTGGGTGTGACGGTGCACACCAGCAGATGTGGGAGTGGAGAGCATCAGGAGGTGAGGGTCATCCTTGGCTACACAGCAAATGTGAGGTCAGTCTGGAACACATGAGAAGCTTTTTGAAACAGCCAAAGATAAAAGGAAAAGGGGCTATCTTTTCAGTTGAATTAAACTCTACAGTCGGGTGTAGCTAGATTTATTTGTGCTTTAAAAAAAAAAAAAAGAATTGAAAATTCTTTGGGAAAGTCATTTTTTGTTTTGTTTTGTTTTTCAAGACAGGGTTTCTCTGTGTAGCCCTGGCTGTCCTGGAACTCACTCTGTAGACCAGGCTGGCCTTGAACTCAGAAATCCGCCTGCCTCTGCCTCCCAAGTGCTGGGATTAAAGGCATGCACCACCACCGCCCTGCTAGGAAAGCCATTTATTAAAGCAGCGAGTTCGACAGAGTTGAGTTGCATGATGTAGGTTTTTCATCAGCATCCTGTCTGTATTGAAAGGCCAACCCAAACTCAGTGAAGATAAGCAGAATGCTTCTTGGTTCATATAACAAAGAGTGCAGGGTAGAGGCTCCTTCCTGTGCTGCTTCAGTGGCTTGGCCTTGACCCACTTTTCAAGCAGCCTCCTGTGTGTGGAGGGAGGTATCCCAGGGCAACACCAGGACTCCTGGCTCTCTCAGTAGCTTGTCACACACAGCAGGTTCGCATTTCTTCTCATTTCCCGTCCTTCTTTCATTGTGGTGGGTTTATTAAGACACGGTCTGACTATGTGGCCAAGTCTATGAACTTCTGCTCCTTCTGCCTCAGCCTCAGCCTCTCAAGCACTGTGTCAGGCATGTCCCCCTGTACCAGGTTCCAGTTTTGCTCTTCTCATTGTTCAATCAAGACAACTCAGTCCCACAGCACTGTCTGGTTTCCAGATGCAGAGGAACCAAGCTGGAACTAAACTATTACAGCGCTGGAAGGTTATTATATGGGCGGCTGAGGGAGAGCTGACTGTTGTAGCAACAGTCTTACTTAGCTCTGCACCCTGTTTACATGGGTCAACTGGCCAGGCAAGATGCGCCATCTGGTGCCCTGATGGTAAGTCGGTTATAGATGCAACCAAGGGCTTTAGGAGTGAATTGGAGGCACATTCCACAGGAAGCCCTGTCAAAGGCTCACAACTGGGTCATTGGCCCTGGCAGGGAGAGTGTTAAGGTTATTTCGCTGAATGGATATGCCATGCCTGTCAAATTGTCTTCTAAGTAACTGTGGATGTCCCTACATCAGTGCCACTGTCAGCTTTGGTAAGGGACACTTATTTTAAAGTTGCCAGTAATAATTGCCGAGTCCCATAACTAGTGGGTCTAGTGACTATTGAATGCTCAGTCCGCAAAGGATGTATCTATATCGCCCCCTCCCATGCTCAGGAAACAGCAGGGTGTGTGTGTGTGTGGGGAGGAGCAGATAGAATCTTAGTGCCTATGGAACTGGTAGACTGTGTGGAATGCTGACTTCTGGGCATGAAGTGGCTGTTGTCATCTCCTGCGCAAGACTGGGTCAGCCATCAGTGATGGAGGAGTGAGGGGCTCCGGGGCCCCACCCTTCCTAAGCATTTATATGCAGTTACAGTTAATAGTTGATAGGTGAGGAAGAGACTCACACAGTCTCTCATCACAGGCAAGATGCCTGTGGTCCTATAAACAGCCCTAAAGAAACCCTGGACCGCCAGGCGATTGGTAGCGCACACCTGTAAGCCCAGCACTTGGGAGGAAGAGGCAGGTGGATTTCTGAGTTCGAGGCCAGCCTGGTCTACAGAGTGAGTTCCAGGACAGCCAGGGCTACATAGAGAAATCCTGTCTCAAAAAAACAAAAACAAAAACAAAAACAAAAAACAAAAAAAAAAAAAAAGAAAAGAAAAGAAAAGAAACCCTGGACCACTAGAAGAAAAACACAAAAGAATGTTAATTTAGAATGGAGAGAGGATTAGCAGGAGGGGGATGGGGACTTGAAAGGGAAATGGGATTAATATTGCTACTATAGATCATCATTAATATCATTAAAATATCATAATGAAATACATTGCTATATATAACTGTTTATGCTAATAGAAAACTAGATTTATGGCCAGGAGGTGGTGGCGCACGCCTTTAATCTCAGCTCTTGGGAGGCAGAGGCAGGAGGATTTCTGAGTTCAAGCCCAGCCTGATCTACAGAGTGTGTTCCAGGACAGCCAGGGCTACACAGAGAAATCCTGACTCGAAAAAACAAAAACAACAAGAAAACTAGATTTATAAAAAAGTTTACAGTCAGTGGGATATACTGTGGGACACACTGTGACATAGTACAGCTTCCACAGTGAGATGTTTTTCTATGATTTGTTATTTTGGTGTGTGTGTGTGTGTGTGTGTGTGTGTGTGTGTGTATGTGTGTGTGTGTGTGTGTGAGCTTGGGGGGAGGTTGCAAGGGTGAAGGGCAGATGTGAGGGGATGAGGAGATGAGTGGGACTGGGGTGCAGTGATGTGGAACTCACAAAGAATCAATAAGAAGCTAAGACAGACAAAACCAGTTCAGCCTCCAGCGAAACATGGCACCTAACGCCTGTATTTCTGGCATTTAGGAATCTGAAGCACAAAGGAGCAGGAGTTTGAGTCCAATCTCAGCTACACAGCGAATTTGAGGCCAGCGGAGGCTACATGAGTCTCTATCTAAAAATCTAAATGCCCAAAACACAAACAACAACATTCACAGGAGCCTGTCTCTGTTTGGAAAAAGGAGGGAGGGGACTAACGGGAAGAAGGAAAGAGACGAGACAGGAAGGAGAGTAAAAATGATCAAAGGACGTTATAAATATGTACAAAAAAGTCATAATGGAACCCCTTATTTTATAAAATTATCATACACCAATGAAATAAAGGAAAATCTAACTCAGTAAGGGGGCTTATGTGTTCACCTGTGACTAAGCCTAGGGAATAAAGCCCTTGCTCTTCCTGAGGTGGGAGTGGACATCATCCTGTCCAAAGCGCCCAGCGGAGGCATCCAGGGCCCACGGTAGTTGTAAGAGGGATGTAGATGCTTGGAAAGAGACAAATGTATCACAGACAAGGAGCATGCGGGCTTAGCCTCTCCTGTATGTCCCTCAGGCTGAGGTCCTTTCACACGGAGAGTCACCTGTGCATGAGTGTGTGTCACCAGGAGAACCAGTCTTTTGTTTCTTAGGCACAGATCAGGAATCCCAGAAGCAAACACAAATTGTTGTTACCCTGAATCTTTTTCCAAAGCCCTGGATAGTCCTACCTGAGATGCAGACACACTTAGCATGCAGCTACCTGTGCTAAGTGTGTGTGTGTGTGTGTGTGTGTGTGTGTGTGTGTGCATATGTGTATGTGTGTTTGCATGTGTGTTGTGCATCTTCATGTATGTACTGAGGCTTGAGCTCTTGGCTAGCAGTTGAACAATTTCAAGCATTGTGGGAGACACATTGGCTTACCTCATGGAACCTGTTAGCAGTGAAGCAAGGACCACAGTGGGCTTAAAATGATGCTCGCAAAATCCAAGCTTGGCTCTGGCAGGACCTGCCACCCTCCCCCCACCCCCAATCCCCAGAGGTCATGAAACAATAATTCTATTTCCCTTCCGATGACTTCTGGCTATGCTGAGAAAGTGTGGGCTTAGATGAAGGCTTCAGGGGAATTGCCAAGTAATTTGCAATTTTAGTAACTCCACCAAGGTTTCAGAGTGATTCAACACCATGATAGAGCTACGTGGAGGGAGCAGCAGACTGAAATTCCCCATACCAGGCTTTACTAAGCAGGGGAAACGCAGCACTGCTCACCGGGTTTAGGGATGTAATGCTAGCTGGCTATGAACGGGATGGAGTGGGAAAGACTGTATTTACAAAATGAAGGTGTCGAGGCCTAAAGTGCTGCCCAGATCATCTCAAAGTGGGTGCTCAGCTCCAGCTCACCTATGGCCATGTGACTTCCACGGGCTCGCATTTCCAGATAGCTGGTTTAAAAACCAGCTCCCCTCCCCTGCCCCAATCTCACCATATATACACCAATTCCTTACTTAGAAAAAAAGTATTTCCTGTTCAAAATTGTATTTATTGTTTGAGACAGAGTCTCATGTAGCCCAGAGTAGTCTTGAACTTGCTAGGTACTCCTTGAATTCCTGATCCCCCTGCCTCAGCCTGCTGAGTGCTTGAACAAAATGTGTGTGCTGCCTGGTGGGCTCAATATTGTATTTCTTTCAATTTTTAAAAGATTTTTTTTTTTGGTTTTTTTCGAGACAGGGTTTCTCTGTGTAGCCCTGGCTATCCTGGAACTCACTCTGTAGACCAGGCTAGCCTCGAACTCAGAGATCCGCCTGCTTCTGCCTCCCAAGTGCTGGGATTAAAGGCGTGCACCACTACCGCCCGGCTAAAAGATTATTAAGAAATATGCTGTAACATGAAATGTTTTGTCTCAGCTACTATGCGTTGGGTCCAGTAGCATCATATGCAAAAAATAAACTGTAGACTGTTCACTTTGCAAAACAGAAGCAACTCTGTAACCAGTGTCAGAGGTTCCTCCCAGCCCTCCCAGTCCGGCCTTCTGAATCCCTGGGTTCCACTCCAGTCACACTATTGCCTTGTGTGAGTTTTTTAAACCCTGCTCAGCAGTACTCTGTCTTATGTACAGATCCTTGGGGTTCTTTTGTCCATTTTTCTGTTGGTGGATACTTAGTTTTCTTCCTTCTTTCAACTACTATGAATAATGTTGTGTATGGGCATGTGTATACAATGTTTTTCTTTTCTTTTTTAGATATAGGGTCTTGTGTATGCTTAGAGGGGAAACGGGCAGGGCCGCATACCCGTGTAGGGATGGCAGAACGTGGCTGCGGGCCTTGTGTACCTGTAGAGGAAGCCTGGCCAGGCGGGGAAGTCCTGGGTCCTTTCTGGCGGCTGGAGACGCTGAGGCCTGTTCCATTGCTCCTGCACGGCGCGTTTTGATAAGAAGAGGCAGCCCGTGGTTTCAAGGCTTCATTATAGAGAAGTAGGAAAAGAAACAGAGAGAAGTAAAAAGAGAAAGAAAAGACAGAGGGGTGAGAGCTGGCCATGACCACGTGGAAAGAGGGGAGAAGAATGGGGAGAGAGGGGAGCAGGGGGACAAGAGAGAGAGACAAGAGAAAGGGACAAGAAAGAGGCGAGAGAGCTAGGAGGGGGTGGCAGCCCCTTTCATAGTGGGCATCGGCCAGGTAACTGTGGGGCAGAAAACCTGGCTGTAGCCCCGTGACTGTGGGGGCGGAGTCCAGCCAGAACACTGGCTCTGGCCCTACATACACTGATGGCCACAGGATTATGGAGTTGAGGAGTCAGGAGTACGGAGTTGGTGTCAGGAGCCTAGGTATCTGGGAGCATGGCTCACTGGTCCGTCCTTTGTAGAATATTCTACTGGGTCTCCAGAGTAAGCCTCGCTCAACCAGGCCCCAGACTGCCTTTCACGGTCCCACATATGCTAAGTTGGTTTTCAACTCACTACGTAGCTAAGGATGATCCTCCTGTCTCCACCTCCCAAGCGCTGGGATTACAGGTGTGCACCACTATACAGCTTCCTTCCCTCCTCTCTCCTCTCTTTGTTTTTAGATGGAGACTGACAATGAAGCCCAAGCTGGCTTCAAACTCTCAATCTTCCAGCTTTAGCAGCTCAAATACTGGAAGTCCAGGTTACAGCTGTGTACCTCACAGCTCAGAATCGTATTTCTCATAAAGCTAGGTAACTAACTTTTCCTCTGTGAGTTTAATCTCCTCAGCCTGATGGCAAGCTTTCTTTTTTTTTCTCTTTTTTTTTTTGGTTTTTAGAGACAGGGTTTCTCTGTGTAGTCCTGGCTGTCCTGGAACTCACTCTGTAGACCAGGCTGGCCTCGAACTCAGAAATCCGCCTGCTTCTGCCGCCCAAGTGCTGGGATTACAGGCGTGCGCCACCACGCCCGGCTGATGGCAAGCTTTCTTAGAGTAGGAATATTATTTTATTACACGTGTGTGCGTGCGTGCGCACACGTGCACATGCACTTGATCATGCCATAGTATGCAGGTGGAGGTTGGTGCACAGCTTGTGGGAGGCAGTCCTCTCCTTCTACCATGTGGATTCAGAGAGTAAACTCAGGTCATAGACTGGATGGCATGTAAACCATCTTGCATGGATGCTCACAGTGAGAACTTTTAAGCAACATTTGAAAGTGCTTTATTAATAGAAATTCCCAAGCAAGAGGTAATGGTTTTCTTTTGAAAATTGAAAAGTACATTTTATTTAGTGTATATAGTGTGCCCCAGCACATGAGTGACGGTCAAAGGACAGCTGAACAACCCCAACAATGATCAGTCATGTGTCGTGAACCTTTGATATGACATCATAGGAATGACATATTATCTCTGTGGTCTTCCTCCTCCAAATCATAACTTCTGTCTAGACATGAGCAGCGAGCACCAGTCATACTAGACTGGAAAGACAGTACCTGAGCAGTGCCCACTCCAAACCAGTAAGGTCATCACATACAAGGACAGGCTCAGACACAGTCACACCCCAGCAGCATCTTAGAGACATGCTAAGTACTCGGATGTGCTGTCCTGCATCAGATCCAGGAACGCATCCACCTGCATGGTAGCACACACCTGTTAATCTTAGCGCTCTTGAGGCAGATGCAGGTGGATGGATCTCTGTGAGTTCGAGGCCAGTGGGGTCTATGTAGTGAGCTCCAGGCCATCCAGGGCTACACCGTGACAGTAGGCACTCAATGTTTGTTGAATAAATAACCAAATAAGCAGGCTCCGATTATAGATTGTATAAACTGGACAAATTAGTGAATGCCATAGAGGCTCATAGTGTCTCTATGGCCTGCAGCTGGGAAACTGAACAACAACAACAAAAAGCTTTGGGAAGATTAATGGCAAAAGGTCACAGCATCTGTCAGGGTTTTAAAAATCTGTGGTATGGAGACAGGCGTGGTGGTCACAGGTCCTACCACTCGAGAGGTGGCGGCAAAAAGTAAGTCAAATCCAGCTACAGGACAAGTGTGAGGCCAGTCTGGACTACACAAACTGGCTCAACACCAACTCAAACCAAACCCTCACAAAATATCCTTTTACTTTGGGGGCAGGGTCTCACTATGTAGCCCTGGCTGCCCTAGAACTTGGTGTATAGACCAGGCTGGCCACAAACTCATAGAAATCTGCCTGCCTTTGTCCCCCGAGTGTTAGATTAAAAGTGTTCACTACCACATCCAGTTTATAAGCTACGATAGTTTAGGTGAACAGGAAAAAAAAATTACCAGTCAGTAGTAATCTGAATCTAGGAGGATCGGTGACTATACCATTTAGCAAAAAAGACTTTGAATTTTATCATCATAATAATGTTATAAATTGAAATAAAAAAAAAGAGCAAAATAATAGTTATTTGAATGTGCGTAGTTCCGTACCTTTGAAAGGGCACATTCACGGAGGGGGTTTATCCCCTCTGCCCTAAGCCCTCAATCTCCTTCAGTGTGCTACAGATCAGTAACAGTTTTTTCATTAACTGGGGTTTTCACTGTGATGACATTTCAGGTCAGATGACTTTTCCATGAACTGATTCTAATCAGTCACCTGCTCATGCTCCTCTAGTTGTCCGTAGTGACTAGATGCAAATTTGTGGCACTTCCTCTTGACTCTGCCCTAACCTTTCACCCTCCAGCTCTAACACATATCTTTAAGATGACGTTGTGGGACTTTTTTTTTTTTTTAAATTGAATTAAAAACACTCTAGGAAAATTGACACTGAATTTCCCTTGGCGTAGCAACTACTAATTTTTTGGCAATTTTTTTCCCCAATCATTACTAACTCATGGATAGTTTTATGGGGCTGTAATCAATGAATATGTGAGATTTACATTAATTTTTTCCTGCCTATTATTTCTTGGTCATATCTCTGTGTCGCTTTCTTCTTCATAGTTTAACGCTCGCATGTTCTCAGATGAATGTGGTATTTCCCGACACCTCACTGCCTCCCAACTTCTGGAAATTACCCTTGCCTCTAGGGTTCCTTTTTTTTTTTTTCAACATATTTTTATTGATTGTTTGGGAATTTTACATCATGCATCCGATCCCACTTACTTCTCAGTCCTCCTAGGTCTGCCCCCCACTATTGTAACTCCTCTCCAAAAAAAGAAAATGAAGAAAAGCAAAAATAGGAGTACTCCAATTTGTGTCGGCCCGTGTACTCACTGGAGCACAGTCAAGTGCCCAGTGGCCAGCCCCTAAAGAGTCTTTCCCAGCCGGGCGTGGTGGTGCACGCCTTTAATCCCAGCACTTGGGAGGCAGAGGCAGGCGGATTTCTGAGTTCGAGGCCAGCCTGGTCTACAGAGTGAGTTCCAGGACAGCCAGGGCTACACAGAGAAACCCTGTCTTGAAAAACAAAAACAACAACAACAACAACAAAAAAAAAAAAGAGTCCTTCCCAGCTCTCACTCCCTGCCGGAGCCCTGGAGCCCTCGACTGTGGAGAGCTGCATTTCCGCACCGGAGTTCACAATTGTGAATAATACCACCAGGATCCTCCGTGTAGAATTTGTGCTTGTTTGGCTTGGTGTTTCTGTTTCTGTTTCCAAGTCAGGGTCTCATAGAGCCCAAGCTGCTAGGGTGTCTTGAGATGTGGCCCTGGATGGCCTGGAATTTGCTAGGTAGACCAGGCTGGCCTCAAATATTCAGCAATCCTCCTGCCTCTGCCCCCTGAGTGCTAGAATCACAAGCATCTCTATCCCTTCGTAGTCAGCTGTTTGTTTGGAGGTAGAGTTCCCTTATAAAACACAGGTTGATCTCCAATAGCAATCCTCCTGCCTCCACTTCCCTAGTGTTTAAAAGCATGTACCACTAAGCCCAGAACTTCTTTTCGAATTTTTGAAAAAACATGCTGATGAATGGATAAAATTACCTCTATAACTGTTGATGCATTTTACCACACTGCCCTCTGAAAACATCCAGTGCATAAAGGAATCTCTTTAGTGTTTTTAAAGGTAGCACACAAGTAAAGAATGTTATCTTGGCGTTTATAAACACACACTGCTACACTTTTATTCATTCTCCCTCTTGTATTCTTAATATTTCACAATTCATAATGCATTTCCACAAAAATTATAGTAATTCTGATATCAGCACTGAGAGAGAATTTTTTTTCAAGACAGGGTTTCTCTGTGTAGCCCTGGCTGTCCTGGAACTCACTCTGTAGACCAGGCTGGCCTCGAACTCAGAAATCCGCCTGCCTCTGCCTCCCAAGTGCTGGGATTAAAGGCATGCACCACCACCGCCCAGCAAGAGAGAGAATTTTTAAAATGTGAAGTCCACTTTTTTTTTTCTTCTTTTTTTGTCAAGGTGACATGTAGTCCAGGCTGGTTACTCATTATGTAGCCAAGGATGGCCCTGAACTCCTGATCCTTCTGCTTTTGCCTCCTGGGGTGGAATTACAGGTTTGCACATCACATTTAGTTTATGTGGTGATGGGAATTGAATCTGGGCTTTTGTGTTTGGGAAATAAGCACTCTTAACAACCTAGTGATACCCCTAGTCCCCAGCACAGCTTTTTAAGAGTTTTGTTCTTGTGATGAGTGGTGATGTCTGAAGGAAGAGGATGATGCAAGCAGCAGTAGTTACTATTTGATAACTGGTGTTTAATAGCAGTTTGGTAACTGCCGGTAAACCCAAATAGCAGTATGTGTGTTTAGCTCACTGTGCCGATATTCGAGACACTTAGAACAAGAATTAGAAAGAGTTCTGTGATGGGGGAGGAGATAGGAATTGTACATCATAGTTCTTGTGACGTTTGCAAAGGTCCTAAAGTGATTAGCTTTGAACGTCAAAATAGTCATATAAAACTTAACAAGAATTTCTGAAATAATAGGAAAGATTTCTAACTCAGGCATTAAAACAAAAGAATAAAAATGTTCAACCAATCTAGAAAAAAAGTCTAGAAGGAGTAAAAGAGACACAAGACACGATACGAGATAGGAAAGTCCAAATTGACCAGAAACCAGGAGATCTAATCTCAGAGAAGTTAACTAATTCACCTATTAAAAAGACACACAGCATAAAACTGTATTAAAGGCAGTTGCCATCTGTTTTCAAAAGATACTCAATGTAAATGACAAAGAAAAGAAAACAAAGACTAAGATAGCTCCGTCACCAGTGTTAATGGAGACAGTCGATCAGAAAACATTAGAAAGATGCATAGGTTCCTGTGGACATAAGACACATCCGAAAACATAGAACGATGCATAGGTTCCTGTGGACATCAGATAGCATCTCATGGCAGCTTGGTTTTTCATCACATTAGTTTTGGTTCAAGTGAAACCAAATGTTTTCCAGAAGCACTTTACCGAGAACTGGGGACTTGGCTGATTGGAACTTTGATATATATATTCTGAAATAATAGGAAAGATTTCTAACTCAGGCATTAAAACAAAAGAATAAAAATGTTCAACCAATCTAGAAAAAAGTCTAGAAGAAGTAAAAGAGACACAAGACACGATATGAGATAGGAAAGTCCAAATTGACCAGAAACCAGGAGATCTAATCTATCTATCTATATATATAGTCATCTTGACTGGAAAACCTTTACTATTACAAGGTAGAATTTTTGGGTGTATGTGATAGCATGTAACTATCATGACATGTCCAATAATATTTTTCAGTTAACTATTTTTTTTCAAAACGTGTGTGTGTGTGTGTGTGTGTGTGTGTGCATGCTTACATGAGGTTCACATGCTGTTTTCCAGGAGTACCAGAGTGGTCCAGAATCAATTTCTAGCACCCACATCAGGGACCCAACACATTTTTTTTTGGAGTTTTCGAGACAGGGTTTCTCTGTGTAGCCCTAGCTGTCCTGGAACTCACTCTGTAGACCAGGCTGGCCTCAAACTCAGAAATCCACCTGCCTCTGCCTCACAAGTGCTGGGATTAAAGGTGTGCGCCACCACCACCCAGTGACCCAACACATTCTTTAGCCCCCCCACATGTGCACATAACCACACATATACATATAAGGTTACTAAAATATTTTTAAATAACATGCTACTAATACATATGAATCTCAAAATTCTTCTTAAATTAAAACAATATCATATAAATATTACTTAATAAGCATTCTTGTCTCCTGATTTCAAGGTTTACATTCAGAATTCCCTGAGTCCCTCAAATTTCCTTCACTTTTTGTTTTTTGAGACAAGGTCTCATTGTAGCCATGCCTGGCTTGAAACTTGCAAAGATTCTCCTGCCTTAGGCTCCCTAGAACAGGGATTACTGGATTACTGGTCTGTTTCACCAGGTCTGTCTTCTTCTTCTTCTTCTTCTTCTTCTTCTTCTTCTTCTTCTTCTTCTTCTTCCTTCTTCTTCCTCCTCCTCCTCCTCCTCCTCTTCTTCATCTTCAGATTTATTTATTATATGTAAGTACATTGTAGCTGTCTTCAGACACTACAGAAGAGGGTGTCTGATTTCGTTGCAGATGGTTGTGAGCCACGGTGTTGTTGCTGGGATTTGAACTCAGGACTTTGGGAAGAACAGTCAGTGCTCTTAACCACTGAGCCATCTCTCCAGCCCCTCTTCTTTTTCTTGGAAAAAAAATAATAAAGCATGAAGCCAAGTGTGGTGGCGCACATCTTTGATCCCAACACTTGGGAGTCGGAAGCAGGTGGATCTCTATCAGTTTGAAGCCAGCTTGGTCTACATAATGAGTTCCAGGCAGCCAGGAATGTACGTCATGAAATGATGACAACAGAAGAATTAAAATGTAATTATATCATTTCCCCTTCCCTTTCCTCCCTCCAGCCCCTCTCATGGTCTGCCTCCCCTTTGCTCTCTCTCAAGTTCCTGGCCTCTTTGTTGTCTCACACACACACACACACACACACACACACAAATATATATAAACACCACAACCTACTGAGCCGGTGTTACTTGTACACATCTGATTTCAGGGCTAACCACTTGGTATTGGATAACCAACTCCTCCCCAGAAAAGACCGTCTCATCTCTTCTCAGCAGTCGACTTCATTGTAGTTCTCTATTGGTTACCCTTCTGTGTCAGCATGTCTACTGATGGCCTTTGTACAGGTCTTTTTGAGCCAGCCATATTGCTAAGGTATCGTGTGTGGAACCTTTCTTGTCATTTCTAGGAGACACAATCTCACAGGTTTTCTGGTTCTTACAATCTTTCGTCCCCTCTTCTGACATGTTCTGTGAGCCTTAGATTCAGGAGTTGTGCCTTAGATCCAGGAGTTGTGCCGTAGATCTATGAACCAGGGCTGGGCACTCTGGACCAGGCTTTTATTTTTGTATGAGCCAGGATCTCACTCTTACAGTGAGAGGTGATCCTCCTGTCTCAGTCACTCGCCTGAGTGTGGGAATTGCAGGCTTGAGCCTCCATAGCTAGCTCTTTCCTACCTGATACCTACCTTGTGACCATGTTGACAGGAGTGGACTTTCTTCCTACTTATGAGAACTCTGTCTTGGAACAGCATCTGGTTTTGGGTCTATAGTAGCAGTCCCCAAACTTTTGGTCTTAAACTCCTTTTGCACTTTTAAATACTGTTGAGGGTGGAGGCATGTGTATATTACTAATAGTTCAGTGGCAAAACTTAAAAAAAAAAACTAAATATATGCACATATATACTTTATATGTATGTTTTGCCTGCATGTATGTGAAGCATGTCTATGCGTGGTACTCAGGGAGGTCAGGAGAGGGTGTCAGATCCCCTGGAACTGGAGTTACAGATGGTTGGGACCATCATGTGGGTGCTGGGAATTGAACCCAGATATTCTGCAGGAGCAAGTGCTCTTAATCGCTGAGCCACCTCTCCAGCTCACAAAGCCATTAGCTCTGCTAGGATCTCAGCACAAGCCTATGTAAGCATTAACTAGCAATATTTACAGCTTAGTAGAAATGAAAACTGATTTACTCTAATGCAAAAATATATACCAGAGTGCAAACAGTTGTAATAGCATCATCAGTCACGTGATCAAGAGAAACAACTCCCCACTAGAAAGTGACAGTGAAAAACTCAAACTACTGTCAGTACAGTAGATGTCATTAACAAAGCACTTACTGGGTCTCCGAATGCACCCCAGCCCACCCATCCTTGCAGTTCAGGGATCCAAATGTAGACAGTAAAGTCCATTCACTACTTAAAAGTTATTCCTTTCAAACGGGCTAGGAGGCTCTGTAATAGCCACACTCGGAAGACTGAGGCAGGAGAACCGCAAGTTCGAGTCTACAGCGCTAGAGCCGGTCTCAAAATGCTGCTGCTCTGCCCGACTTTTAAGAAACAGCAGCTGTAGACAAGCACTCGTACCTTACAACTCCCACTTCCCAGCATGCCCCGGGCGTGCGAGAGGCGTGGACAAGTACGTGCCCGCCCCCACGTGACCCCAGGTCAAGCGAGGCGGGAATCTGCGAGCTTGCGGCTGCGGCTGGCTTGGCTGTTCTCCCGTGTGCTGTCCTGAACCGGCCCGCGCCCTCCCGGGGAACAGGAGCCCGCGGGACCGGAAGTGCTCTCATCGCCGGAGCTCGCAGCTCGCGTTCGGAACCTTCGGGTCCTCTCGCGGCGTCCCTTCCCGGCCTGCCCAGCTTCCGCCTTGAGGTTAAACTCGCCCCTGGCACTGAGATAAGAAACGTGGTGCAAACATGTCCCGGATCGAAAAGATGAGCATTCTGGGCGTGCGAAGTTTTGGGATAGAGGATAAAGATAAGCAAATTATCTCTTTCTTCAGCCCCCTCACAATTTTGGTTGGACCCAATGGGGCGGGGAAGACGGTAAGTCCAGAGGCGAGGGGCCCCAGAAGGTGTTTAGGGCGTCGCCCTGTGTGGAGCGTGGGCCTCGGGAGCCTCAGAGCCGGTCCGGCCCAGCTTCTCGGAGTGTCGGAAGCCCCGGCTTGGCTCCGCTCTGGTCCTCTGCTTCCCCGGGAAGGGAAGGCCGTCTGCCTCCTGCTTCCCAGCCCCGCCCCCTCGTTCCGGAAGCATAGCAGTAAGCATAGCAGTCACTCGCCACCTGGAACCCCACCCCTCCCAAAAATGTTTTTAAATATGAGAAATAGGTGTTACAAAGCATGTCTACTAGTAAAACATAATGAATGGAAAAAAAAATGGCTTCTTGTGAACATGAAACTGACAAGAGTAACACTAACACTGGAAAATTATTGTTTTCTGAAGATTTGGGCTGTGTGCTGTGTCACACTCCTTTAATCCTAGATTGGCAGAGGCATGCCCATTTCTGTGAGTTTGAGTCTACATAATGAGTTGTAAGATAGCCAGAAATACCAAGTTGGGTGTTGAATGCCTAGAGGTGGACCTTTATTTATGTGGAAATGTTACTTGACATTGTACCAGGTCGGTTCTCAGCCTTGGTCTCCTGGAAGGAAGACATAACAAAGTGCTTATAATCACTAACTATATGTATATGTATTTTTTGCTATTGTTTGTTTATTTTGGACACAGCATCCCACATAACTTAGGCTGACCTGGAGCTTCTGATCTTCTTGTCCACCTTCTAAGTGCTAGATTTGTGGGCCTGCATCTCCACACCTGGCTGTGAATTAATAGCTGTCATAAACTACTGTGGTTCTCATAACTAAATAACACACCCTTTTTCTTTCTTTAGACCATCATTGAATGTCTAAAGTATATTTGTACTGGAGATTTCCCTCCTGGAACCAAAGGAAATACATTTGTTCATGATCCCAAGGTAATGGTGTCTGTAAAGTTTTGAATTTTAAGAATTAAATTTTTATAATTCTAAAAGTAGTAGTTGCTTATTGTAGAGGACCCAAGAGTGTAAAGTATGCAGAGAAGGCCCCCTACTGTCGAAGCACCCAGTGGGAACCGTTGTTGGTATTCTTATTTATTTTTCTATATACTATTTTACCCAGCAGAAATCATAGTCCTATGTAATACATGTAAGGGTTTTTCCCACTGGGCATTGTCATACAGTGTGAGGTTATTAAAACACGATAGAGCTTGCAAGTGCAGGTAAAATGCACTTGCTATGCTAGCTGGGGCTCAAACTTGTGAGGATGGAAGGGGAGAATTGATTCCACAGGTGGTTCCCTGACCTTGTGCTCGTGCACAGACACACACCATTAAAAAGGAAGTTTTGGGAAAAAAAATGGGAAAACCACTATAATGAATTCTTTTTGTTATTTGTTTTGTTTTTTATTATTTTTTATTTGATATATTCTTTATTTATATTTCAAATGATTTCCCCTTTCCTGGATCTCCCTCCCCCCAAAGTTCCATAAGCCCTATTCCCTTCCCCCCTGTTCCCCAATCAACCCCTTCCCTGGTATTCCCCTACACTGCTGCCCTGAGCCTTCCCAGGACCAGGGGCCTCTCCTTCCTTCCTTCTTGGGCATCATTTGATATGTGAATTGTTTCCTGGGTCTTCCAAGCTTCTGGGCTAATATCCACTTATCAGTGAGTGCATACCATGTGTGTTCTTTTGTGATTGGGTCACCATACTCAGGATAACATTCTCCAGTTCCTATAATGAATTCTTAATCTTGGTGTATGGGATGTTTCTTTAGGCTTTTTAAAAACTTAGGTGAAGTCTTTTTAGTTGAAATATGTGATGCTATGTAAACATCATTAATAGTTATGGTATTATTAGCAGTTAGATTGGTTTTAGGTTTTCACTCTAGTCTACCATGGTGGAAATCTTTGGGAAGTGTTGCTTGGATTGTGATGCTTTTATCACTAGTGTGTATACAGCACATTAAATCTGCCTTATAGGTTTTTCTTGTTGCATTTCTGTATACAATAAGAATGTGAATTTATGTAGTGCTACTAAATCCCAGTAAGGTAAGTGTTTATTCTTAAATTCTTCCTGTGCTTGTAAAACCATGTCTTTGTGTATCTATAATTACACTGACACATTTATATTGTAGTGTATCAGAATTTTATTATACGAATTGAGTAGGTGGTGTGTTGTGCATCTGTTTTGCCCCCCCCCCCAAAAAGAAAAAAAAACCAGGGTTTTTCTGTGTAGCCCTGGCTGTCCTGGAACTCACTCTGTAGACCAGGCTGGCCTCAAACTCAGAAATCCGCCTGCCTCTGCCTCCCAAGTGCTGGGATTACAGGCGTGTGCCACCACCGTCCGGCTGTGGCATCTGTTAATACATATACACACTTGCTGTTTTTAGTTTCTGTTAATACTTCATTGAGTTTATGTCCTGCAGGGCTATGTTATTTGCTTTAATTCAAGGTCTCACTGTATAGCCCTGGCTGACCTGAGACTGACCATGTGAACCGGGCTGACCCTGAATAAACAGAGACTGACTTGCCTCTGCCTCCAGCCCTTACTCATCGAACCAGCCACCTGTGAGTGGGTTAAGCAGCATCATTGAATGTGACTTCAGACTCTTACAGAAGCTTGGTGTGCCGACACAGGCCTGTAACCCAGCACAGAAAAGAGGCGGGACGGCCAGGCCGTCAGGGCCAGACTGGGCTACCTGAGGCCCTGTCTCACACGATCAAAGCCAACTGGTCATATTTTTGACAAGTTGACAAGATGACACAACCCTAGACATGCCTGGGAACGAGGGACCCTCAATTGAGGAATTGTCTCCATCAGATTTGCCTATGAGGCTGTCCGTGGGCATCATCTTGATTGCTGATCCATGTGGGAGGGCCCAGCGCCTTGCAGGCAGTACCATCCTTAGGCATGTGGGTCTGAGCTGTGTAAGACAGGGAGCCAAGCAAGCCAGGGCAAGCAGCCAGGAAGCAGCACTCCTCCATGGTCCCTGCTTTAGTTCCAGTCTCCACATTCCTGCCCTGAGTTCCTGCCTTGGCTTCCTGAGATGAAGCTAACTTGTAAGCCACATAAACCTCTTCCTCCCAAAACTGTTGGGTTTTGTTTTTGTTTTTGTTTTTTCAAGACAGGGTTTCTCTGTGTAGCCCTGGCTGTCCTGGAACTCACTCTGTAGACCAGGCTGGCCTCAAACTCAGAAATCCGCCTGCCTCTGCCTTCCAAGTGCTGGGATTAAAGGCGTGCACCACCACCGCCCCCACCCAAAATTGTTTTTAGTCAATGTTTTAGCAATAAAACCTAGCTAGTACACAAATCAACGCCCCCAAAAACACCTAATGTAACTTTAAACTTTCCTGTGACTAAAGATAATTCTGGAATTCTAAAACTAATGAATTTCATCTTGAAAATAGTCATATGGCTTAGTACATTTTTACTGGGCCCTCTGTAAAATGATTGCTTCATACCTTCTTGTTCCTAAATCTGTAAGCTACTCTGTTAATGCTTGTACTTTATTGAGAAATAAGAGGACTCGGATGAAATTCAGGTTTTAATAATAAAATCTACCAAACTAGCCTGCACACGTGTGCACGCTGTTGATTTGGGTTGATGTAAGTTAGGAGTATTTCTACGCTCTCATCCTTGCCTTGCTCTCAGGCCCGGTTCTACCTCCGAAACGAGTTCAGTAAGTTATAGATACGATCAGTTACATTTTTTTTTTTCATGCCAAAACTTGTGGATTAGTCTTTATTGATTTCTTTGTCTTACCCCGTTTGCGTTTCATAAGCTAGCCTTGGCCACCCCTTAGAATGGACCCAGGGTTTGTGCTGTCCGTTCTGTTGCCACCACTGCGTTGGTGCCACCTCCACCTGTAACTTTAGCGATCAGTGATCTCCTACGTTGGTTTTTTTTTTGTTTTTCTTGCACTCTTGAAGTATTTTTGAGATCAGCCAGGACCACATAGAGACACCTAGTCTCAAAAACAAAACACAATTTTTTTCTTCCGCATAGCAAGTAACCCTTGTAAGTGTTTATTCAAGAGGAAGATAGTTGCTAATGGAACTTCCATTCAGTATTAGTAGGGTGCAGAGTCCCTGAGAGGAAAACATGCTGAGTATGTCAAGGACTCAGGGGAGCAAAGTAGTGAAGGGAGAACTAGAAAGCCCAGTCAAAGAAGACACTGGGTTTTATGGGGCCTCAGATGCCAGGCAGGTGTGCCCTGTTGACCTGTATCCTCCACCAGCTGCTAATCCAAGAAGATGGAAGATTTTGAGCAGAGAGAACACACCACCTGAGTTATGTTTTAAGGAATCAGTTTTGCTGACAGAAGACTGTAAGTAGCAAAGGTAGAGGGCAGAGACCAAGAGGCTTGTGATAAACAGGGAGACATAGTGGTGGCTTCATTAAGGTAGTAGACGGGGTGATACCTTGATTTGGGGTGTGAGCAGAGGGCAGAGCCAGCGGATGAGCTGATGTGCTGCATGACGGTGTTGAGAGAAACAGCAGCAGGAAGTGTCGCTTCGGGGATTCTTCTTGAACAGGTTATTGAGATCATTTTGCCTTTTATTGTCTTAGAGGAACTCAAAAAGGAAATGTGGATGGATCTGGTTTAAATATGTAAATTTGAGTTATTCCATAGGTAAAGTAAATATCCAGTTGGCAAAAGTAAAAAATAAATATTTGTACCATTCAGAGGTTAAAACTATGACAAGAAAACTAGGTTTTAAAAAGAAAAAGAAAATTAGGAATTACTGATAGACACACAGTTTAGAAACAGTTACTATTTAAAGCCTCAGGGGATCAAATAGGAAATGAATAAAAGAGAGGGACTTGTGGGCCTGAAGCTCACACACTAGAGCTGAAGTGTTTATACATGGAAGAAGAGCGTGCCCTTATCTTCTCTGTTAGCTGGTAGGGTGTTTGGGCACATGAAGCCATTCACTGCCCTTGACAAGTAGCTTCAGTGGTCAGAAAACCAATCATTATTTCATAATTGTTTTTTCTGTAACTAAGAGGGCAATACAATAGCTAGAAAGTTTTTCTTGGATGTTTCATCTGTGTACACGTGTATCTGCACATCAGTAAAGGTCATCTGATCTTAGGAGGCTACAGTTACAGATGGTTGTGAGCCACTGTGTGGGTACTGGGGGGTTCAGCTCAAGTCCTCTGAAAGAGCAGTAGTGCTTTTAACCACTGAGCTGTGTCTCCAGCCCAGAGAGTCTTTCTTGATAAGGGAGGGTTTGTGTTAGATATTGTTACTAGTGCTTATAAAAGTGGAATGTACTACAGTACAGACAGTGAGAATGACTAGCTTAGGGGCAATGAACCCTGAACAAAGGGGCTGCTAAAACTGATTTTCAAAAATAGTCAGTTAAGCAGTATACTTCCCATATTTTGAAAGATGTATAAAAAGGGTCCATTTTGAATGAGACCTTTAGTGGCTTCCTCCTCCTTTTTGGATAAGCAAAGCTGTCAGGTGCTCTTTTTCTCTTGATGAAAACGTGCTGATGCGGCCGGCGGTATGAAGGTGTTCTTCTGTTTACCATCAAAGGTTGCTCAGGAAACAGATGTGCGTGCCCAGATTCGCCTGCAGTTCCGAGATGTCAATGGAGAGATGGTAGCTGTACAGAGGTCTATGCTTTGCAGTCAGAAAAGTAAGAAAACAGAATTTAAAACCCTGGAAGGAGTCATCACTAGAACCAAGTAGGTACTCACTTTGGAGGTGGAGAGGTGCTCACCTTGGCCCTGGGGGCCTGGAAGCCTTTCTATAACTGCTACTCTACTTTAGGGGCGTGTATTAATTTTTTTCAATAGATTTTTTTTTTTTTTTTTTTGAGACAGGGTTTCTCTGTGTAGCCCTGGCTGTCCTGGGACTAACTCTGTAGACCAGGCTGGCCTCGAGCTCAGAAATCCACCTGCTTCTGCCTCCCAAGTGCTGGGATTAAAGGCTGCGCCACCAACACCACCGCCTGGCTATTTCAATAGAATTTTGTTTTCCTTTTTGACAGTCTTTTTTTCTTTTTGAGACAAGGGCTTATACTTTTTTTTAAAGATTTATTTATTTATTATATGTAAGTACACTGTAGCTGCTTTTCAGACACCCCAGAAGAGGGTGTTAGATCTCATTACAGATGGTTGTGAGCCACCATGTGGTTGCTGGGATTTGAACTCAGGACCTCCGGAAGAGCAGTCAGTGCTCTTAACCACTGAGCCATCTCTCCGGCCCCCGGGTTCATATTTTTT
Source organism: Apodemus agrarius (assembly GCA_964023405.1). Taxonomy (NCBI): domain Eukaryota; kingdom Metazoa; phylum Chordata; class Mammalia; order Rodentia; family Muridae; genus Apodemus; species Apodemus agrarius. Next base: position 37,831,547 of record OZ030015.1, on the reverse strand, counting down.
AGCTCAGCCTGACTTTGAACTCACCATGTAGCTCAGCCTGGCCTCAAACTCCTAGGAATGTTCCTGCCTCAGCCTCCTGAGTCCTGGGGTTACAAGGATATATCTTCACATCTGACCTCAGACTTACCTACGTTTGTTCTTTGTTTCTTTCTCTTTTTTTGTCTTCTTCCCCCCCCCTTTCCTTGTTTGTTTGTTTGTTTGTTTGGTTTTGAGGTGGCGTTTCTCTGCATAGCCCTAGTTGTCCTGGAACCAGACTGGCCTCAAACTCTGAGAGGAGATCCACTTTTGTCTCCCAAGTGCAGGGATTAAAGGCATGCACCACCACCTCTGGGCCAGACTTTATATTTCAGGAGTAATTTTGTATCCTCACTGTAACTGAGAGCTTGTTGGGAGGTTCTAGCAGGGGAGTACAGCTACTCATACACTGTTGATAAAGACCAGTCCTCCTCTCTTTGGGGAAGGTCGTCTTCAACAGAGTGCAGCTTTGGGAGGGACGAGCATGGAGCAGTGAGAGAGTGAAGGAGACACCCTCCTGGCCAGCCAGATCAGCTGAATCAATCCTGGTGATCAACGGGGTGACAAATGTCACAGCCAGTTTGTCCTCACTTCCTCCCAGGGTAATTGAATACGGAGTTGAGCTCCCATCTACTCCATGACTTGACATGCAGTCTTACCCGCTATCAACATTTAGGTTTTTGATACTAATTATCTTGAAATAAAATGATTTTTTTTACATTTATATATTAATGTGTACAAATGTCGTGCCTGTATATGTGTATGTGCAGCAGGTTAGAAGCTTCCCCTGGAGCTGGGGTTGCAATGGTTGCCACCATGTCGGGGCTGGGAATCCAGCTTAGGACCTCTGCAAGAACAAATGCTGTAAACCTCTGAGCTGTCTCTCCATCCCAGATGAGAGTGCTCTTGTCAAAGACTGAGTGATACTGTTCCATTGCCTTAATGTTGCTTGTGAATAGTTGTGTAATTGAGAGTGCGTAACTCCTTGAGTGTAGGTTGGATAGATGCTAGTTCATACAGAGAAGGGTGAGGTGAGAAGTGAACAGTAGGGGAGAGTAATCATTTCCCTTTGGACCATGACCATTATCTGTGTTAGAGTTAGATGCTGTGTAACTAGATATGTCTCTCTCGTGTGTGTGTGTGTGTGTGTGTGTGTGTGTGTGTGTGTGTGTGAGAGAGAGAGAGAGAGAGAGAGAGAGAGAGACAGAGAGAGAGAGAGAGAGAGAGAGAGAGAGAGAGAGAGAGAGAGTGAGAGAGTTACATTATAGGCTTTATCAGAAAAGAATACCAAAGGTTTATTTTATATATTTGGAGGATGTTTTGTTTTTTGAGAAAAGGATCTCGTGTAGTCTAGGTTGGTCCCAAACTTCCTGTGTAGCCAAGGATGACTTGAACTCCTGATCTTCCTGCTTCCACCTCCCAAGAAGACTTATAAGCATGCACCACTACATCTAGCAAGCCTTGTGACGGCCCAGACTGGCCTCCTACTCAAAACAGTCCACCTGCATCAGCCTCTCTAAAGCTGGGATTATAGTGTGAACTACCACAGCAGCTCACCTCCTTGGACTTTTAAATATACTAGCTTGAAATAGCTGTACATAATTGTACTGGTTGTCAGTAGCAGACAGAAAGATAAATTATCAGAAACATACATAACATGGGTTAAAAAGTGGGTTTCATCACTTCTCAGCCTTTTGTCTAAGATCAAGTGTAGAAAATTGTTATTGGGGCTAGAGAGATGATTGTGGTTAGGAGTGCTGCATTCTCCAGAGATGCAAATTAGGTTCTCAGCACCTGGGTCGGGCTGCTCAGTCACCTTAGCTCCAGCTGCAGGGCTCTGACACCATCTGCTGGCAGCCACAAGCTCCTCCACTCCAGCTGCTTTAAATGAATTATTTAAAAGTCCACATGTGGGGGTTAGGAAGATGAGTATCTTCAAACAATCCCAAACAAGAGGACCCAAGTTTGATTGCCAGCACCCATGTAAGGTCAGTTGAGGTCTCGTGTGACTGTAATTCAAGCTCTGGGGAAAGACAGGAAAGTCTTGGGATTCCCGGTCAGCTGAATCAATGAACTCCAGATTTAGTAGCAAGAGAGACCGTGTCTACGAAGAAAGGTGGGAACCCTCTGCCCCACATGCATGTGCACACATTATACACTCAAGCACACAGACCAGAAATATCCTATGTTTTTTAGAACTCTTGAACTACCTATTTTGCATAACCACCTCATCAATAAATTTTTTGACCACAGAAGGTTTAGCTACCCTACCCCCCATGTTCATGTGTTTGAAGAAGCCAGAGTTCAGCCTTGGCTTTGGGTGTGGTTCTTCAGGAGCCATTCACCTTGGTTTTGGGGACATAGTCATTTATTGACCTGGAGCTTGCCAATTCAGCGAGGCAGAAGGCCTGTGAGTCCCAGGAGTCCTCCCGCCTCTGCCTCCTCAGCACTGGGATTACAAGTGCATGCTACGGCCTGAACCTTCTTCCAGGGTGCTGAGGATAACTCTAGCCGCCATGCTAGTGGCAGACACTTCAGTCTTCCTGGCACCAAGAGTTTTCTGAGCATGAGGAGGCTATTTAATGAGACATGTAAAGGGCAGTTTTGTCTTTTTATGGAAGAATAGCATGGGCTGAGTGTGTGGCTCCATTGGTGGAAGGCTTGCCTAGTGCACAGTCTTCAGTGTGATCCCGGCACGCCATGGACTGGGTGGGGGCAGAGCCTTGTAATCCTGGCACTTAGGAATCGGGGACAGGATGCTCAGAAGTTCAAGATCATTCTTGCTACAAAGTGAGTTTGAGGTGAGTCTCAGATAAGACCTTAAAGAATTTGGAAGACTAAACGCAGTAGGAATCTCTGAAGGTCGTCACTAATAGCCTTGATTCTCACTTCTGCAGGCATGGTGAAAAAGTCAGTCTCAGCTCCAAATGTGCAGAAATCGACAGAGAAATGATAAGTTGTCTTGGGGTTTCCAAGTCTGTGCTAAACAATGTTATTTTCTGTCACCAAGAAGACTCCAACTGGCCTTTAAGTGAAGGAAAGGCTTTGAAGCAAAAATTCGATGAGATTTTTTCGGCAACAAGGTTTGTTAAGTGTGAGTGCTGTCCCTGTGAGGTTATTTAGTCTTGTTTTATTTTGTGAGTCTGTGCCTGAGCCAGGCCCTCCTGCCAAGAACCTGTGCTTCGCCATGACTTAGTTACACCCCCCAGTCGGGGCCACATGTTCTGTTGGCTTTAGTGACCAGGTTGCCCTCAAGCTTCTGTGTTCACCCAGCATCTGGACTGTAGTTGGACACCACCATGGCCAACTCGATGCTATTTTATAAAAAATTAAAAGCAAAGAGGGTCAGCACTCAGCACTCCACCCAGTGGCAACCAGTAGGCATAATCCCTTTCAATTTTCTCGAGGTGAAAGTTTTATCTGAGAGATAAAAAATATAATTTTTTTTCACTTAGTTCCGATGTCATAAACATTTTCCAGGTCATTAACTCTAAATGTAATATTAATGTTTGCATAATATTCTACTGTAATTTACTTAGCCAGAAATTTTACTATTTTTTCATATCTTCAAAGGTACATTAAAGCCTTAGAAACACTTCGACAGGTACGTCTGACACAGAGTCAGAAAGTAAAAGAGTGTCAAACAGAATTGAAATATCTGAAGCAAAATAAGGAGAAGGCGTGTGAGATCCGCGATCAGATCACTAGGAAGGAGGCTCAGTTAGTATCGTCACAGGAGATCGTCAAGTCCTATGAGAATGAACTTGAGCCGTTGAAGGTAATTGATTCTTTTAATGGGCAAATTAAAACTGTATGTTTATGATATGTACTGTGATTTAATGTAAGTATTTGCTATAGGGGTGGGTAAAGCCAGGTAACTAACATTTTAGTTATGTCATACCTTTTTTGTGTGGTAAGAGTACCTAAAATCTATTTTCTCAGCAATTTATAAATACACAACAGTTAGTTACTGATATTATTTTCCATGGTGTACAATAGCTGTTATCTAGCATACTAAGAAGAAATTCCCTCCCTCACTGTTGTATCATTTACCCCTAAAGTACTCATTTATTTCTTTGGTGGTTTGGTTTTTTTCAAGACGGTTTTTCTAGTCCTGGCCAGGCTGGATTCCAGTGAATCCTGGAATTCACTTTGGTAGGCCAGGCTGGCCTGGAACCCAGGGATCCATGTACCTCTGCTTCCAAGTTCTGTGATTAAAGGTGTGTGTCACCATTTCCCAGCCCAATGTACCTTTTAAAAATATTTATTTTTATTTTGTGTATATCAGTGTTTTATATGCATGTATGACTGTGCACCAGGCCTCTAGCTCTGACTCTCAGTGCTGGGCTTAAAGGTGCATGCCACCACCAAGCCCAGCTTAGATAGTTGGTCTTTACATTGCCCAGAAAGGTTGGATTGGAGTGAGTGGTTGGCACAGGTCCTAGCTGCTCAACACTGCTGTAGCTAGACATGACTTTAGAGATTTTCTTTTTTGAAATTTTCAAATTGATAGGTCTTTGTAGAGAACTTTTATAATTTTAAGAGTGTTCTTGACATTGTACAGAATTTGGAATTCATCCCTAGCACCTGTCTGAGCTCCTTGGGCCTGTACACAGACACATATACATGTATGATAAATCACCTCTTAGTCTTCTAAGATCAAGTATAGTATCTGTTCTTATCAAGTTAACTTAGTTAAAATGTGGCATTTCACACCATAGCCATCAATGCCTTTTGAACAAATGACTTGTGTAGGAGTTGTTGAAAGCAAGGTATGTGCTTTATGGTGTCCTGAGTGCTCTATATAGTGCTTGTAGTGACTCTTCACAGCTGGTATCAGCACTAAATGGTGGTGTCTTGTTAAATGGTCTATGTGTAACTTATGTCCCTTTCTCAGTGATGTAAGCCAGAATGGATTCTGTTCATGTAGAATATACCTTTACTTTCAGAATCGCCTGAAAGAGATTGAACACAACCTCTCTAAAATAATGAGACTTGACAATGAAATTAAAGCCTTGGATAGCCGAAAGAAACAAATGGAGAAAGATAACAGTGAATTAGAACAAAAAATGGAAAAGGTTTGTGGGTAATAAATTTTGTTCTGTTTGAAAATTCAGGGATTATCATAATGAATTGCATTTAAACCCTTTCATCTCAATATTTTGGGGGAAAAAGTAAACCTTAATCTTGATGTTTATGATATCTCTATTAAAATGGATATTGAATAAAATTTCCATTGTGTTAGGGTGGTTGTCATATTAATGCATTAAAGCTGTCTATTTTGGTTTGACACAGGTTTTTCAAGGGACTGATGAGCAACTAAATGACTTATATCACAATCACCAGAGAACAGTGAGGGAAAAGGAGAGGCGCTTGGTAGACTGTCAGCGTGAGCTGGACAAGCTGAGTAAGGAAGCACGGCTCCTCAACCAGCAGCGGGCGGAGCTGCTCGTGGAGCAGGGTGAGACATGGGCCTAGTGTGCCTTCCTTTCTAGAACATGCGTTTTCTGCATGAATGAAGAACCGCCACAGAATTAACACTGAGAGCATGCAGGCGCTCTTCCCGAGATGGCGACCTTGATTAAAGTCTATGCCAGAACTCCGGTAGGCAAGGCCCAGGAGAACATCAGTTTAGGAAAGATTCCTGCTATCAGTATGCTTTTCCTGCTATTATTACATATATAAATATCACTAGGTATCACCCCACCTTTTAAGCACATCTCTGCAGATCTATGAAGAGGTACTGTCTTATAGTGATGCTGTGTAGACAAATAGATGACTTCTTAATTCTTAATGATGATTCTATAAGAATTCCTAAAATTATATCAGTATTTATTAAGCTCTTTTATAGTGGGACTGCTATTAGGTCCTTTCTGATAATCAAAACTGCAATGAGAACTCTGCCAGTCTCTGTGTCAACAGTTAATTGCTTCTAACAGTAAGCAGGCTTTCTGCTACTCAGAGCACAAAGAGGTTCTAAGACCATTAACCAAAGGTCCTATAAAGGGAGCTAATGTTTTATTATAGGTGCTAGGATAGAAGATCAAATATTGACCAGTTTTATCTATATAAAATTTCACTAATAAATTAGTTATGGTTTTTAACTCTCAGTGAACCTGTGGAGCTGTGACAGGTGATGAATGCTTAGCCAGATAGTTACTGCTAATAGATAGGCATGTGAACATTCTCTGTTGTAAACTTCTTATTCAGTTTATGATTGGAATTTATGTGTAAATGTGATGAACTTTTTACCATGTGATCTTGTATTCTGAAAGATGTATAAGTGATGAGGAGAAAGCAGAGGGTAAATTTTCCCATATCCGCCTTCTTTATTCATTCTGTTTTCCCCCTTTTTCTCCGAGAGCTTTCATAGAAAACTTTTTACAACTTAGAATTAAATGCTAGGGCTGGAGAGATGGCTCAGCGGTTAAGAGCACTGACTGCTCTTCCGGAGGTCCTGAGTTCAATTCCCAGCAACTACATGGCGGCTCACAACCATCCGTAATGGAGTCTGGTGCCCTCTTCTGGTGTGTCTGAAGACAGCGACAGTGTACTCATATAAAATAAAATAAATAAATCTTAAAAAATTCTGCCAGGTAGTGGTGGCGCATGCCTTTAGAAAGAAAGGAAGGAAGGAAGGGAGAAATGCTAAATTCACTTTTCAAAGTGTTCCTTTTTCTTCCTGCAACTACAGCTAGCAGGCTGAAAGAGCTTTGCAGTCCCTGCTGAGGGTAGAACAAAGGCCACATAATCCCCGCCTTTAGGCTGCAGGTGGCTATCACCTAAGCCAGCAGCGTTTAACCCTCAGAAAGAGCCAGAGTTTTTAGGACTTTTTAGGAGTTATCATTAATATTTCATTATAGAGAGCTAGAATGTCTGGAGACCATTAGCCCTTAAAACCACACCAGAGTACTACTCTGTGTCCCATTTCAATCCACTCCAGGCCGGGAGGCTCCTGGCAGGGTTGTATAGTGAGTGTGCTTCCATTTTAATGATATTCTGAAATGCCAAAGTTAAGGACCTAGTGAACAAATTCATGGTTGCTAGGGGGAGTGGATAAAAGAAGAGACAGGAGGAAGGATGGGTGTGCTTATGGTTACAGAACAAGAAGATTCTTTGGTATTGAAACTGTTTACTCTATATTCTGCTGTTTAGATGTATGAGATAACATGGGGTAAAAATATATAGAACTAGCTCAGTGGTTAGGAGCACTTTGTTCTCTTACAGAAAATGAGTTTGGGCTGGGCGGTGGTGGCTCACGCCTGTAATCCCAGCACTTGGGAGGCAGAGGCAGGCAGATTTCTGAGTTCGAGGCTAGCCTGGTCTACAGAGTGAGTTCCAGGACAGCCAGGGCTACATAGAGAAACCCTGTCTCAAAAAACCAAAAAAAAAAAAAAAAGAAAATGAGTTTGGCTCACATTAAGTGGCTTACAGTCACCTGTACCTGAAGTTCCAAGGATCTAATGCCCTCTTTTCTCCATAGGCGCTCACTCACGTATGGCACAGACTCACACAGAAGCACATATATACACCTAAACAAAAAATTGTCTTAAAAAAAAATTATGTGAAATTTAATGCATACACACAAGAGTACAGATAATGGGGAATTTGGATAGGCCAAATATACAGTGTTAGTATACCAGTGTAGACTATATGACAGTTTTACACAGTGTTCATTAGAGCAAACTGGGAAGAATATATAAAGATTACACTATTATTTTTTTTACAACTACATATAAATCTATTGTTATAACAACTTTTTTTTTAAATAAAGGTCGTCTACAACTACAGGCAGATCGCCATCAAGAACATATCCGAGCCAGAGACTCATTGATTCAGTCTTTGGCCACACATCTTGAATTGGATGGTTTTGAGCGTGGACCATTCAGTGAAAGACAGATTAAAAATTTTCATGAACTTGTGAAAGAGAGACAGGAAAGAGAAGCTAAAACCGCCAGCCAGCTCTTGGTAAATATCTTGAAACCCAGGTTTGCTGTCTTTTCTGTCAGATTCACTAAGTGATCCTATAAACTTTTAAAATGAACCTACTTTTGTCACATTTTTAGGTGAGTTTTGGGCCATTAAGTAGGAAAAAAACTTTAGAATTTTTTTTAATTCATAAAGATAAAATAGGAGCAGAGTGTAGATTTATGGTTTTATTTTAAGTAAAATTAATTTTTGAGGATAATTGTAGGAAAGTTTGTTCAGTTACTAATTGTGATCTCTGGGCAATGCTTTCACAGTTTTAGAAATGATTTCCAATATTTTATTTACTTTGTTTTACTTTAAAAGGAAGTTTCCTTAGTTGTGTAATGACAGAGTTACTAATGTGCATTGTTGACATTCAGAGCGACCTTACAGACAAGGAGTCTCTGAAGCAGCGGCAAATCGATGAGATGAGGGACAAGAAGAGCGGGCTGGGGAGGATGATTGAGCTGAAGACAGAGATCCTCACGAAGAAGCAGAGCGAGTTGAGGCACGTGCGGACCGAGCTGCAGCAGCTGGAGGGCTCCTCGGACAGGATTCTGGAGCTGGACCAGGAGCTCACGAAAGCTGTAAGCTGCCCACGTAACCAGCGACCGCTGAGTGGTCTCACATCTAAGGCCCATTGCTCACCCTGACACTGTAGCACGTTAGTGAATAATCCCATGGAAAGTGAGCTTCTTCAAATATCTAAATGATCAGCTCTTTGATTCTAGAAATTGGTGGGTTAAAAAAGTCAACAAAATTTAAAACAAACAAACAAACAAACAAACAAAACAAACAAAAAAACAAAAAAAAAACTTGTGCGCAGACTTTCAAGCTTTAGACTCTCCCAAAACCAGTCTCCTTTGTGTGGCTCACAGATGTGTGTCCCAAACACAGCTAAGCGGGGTCAGGTACCTTGGTATCTGACTCAAGTTAAAAGGCAACACTCTTCCAGCTAGTCTCCACGCAGTGAGGTTTTTATGTGACTGACTTGTCATCACATTTCATGTGGTAAGTAAACTACTTCAAGAGGCTGGAGTTGTCCTTCTTGCTTTGGCCTCTTTCACATCTCCGTTCCTCTTCAAAGTAAGTGCTCTAGTGCATGCGACACCCACCGGTGTCCCACCTCGGTGACGGAGGGATGCTGATGTTTGTAACTGGCCACTGCAGAGTACGTCTTCATCAGTTCACAGTTTATCGTAGTGTTGTCCAATGGGGAAGTCTCAGCAAGGGACCACATCATACGGGTCTGTGGTTTCGCCGTGCCAGGGAGTGGAGGGGGGGTTACCTGGGAGCTTAATAGAGACACAAATACAGGGAGGACGAGTTAGTAATCCAGCTGCAAAGATACAGTTCTCTTATTTTCTTTTTCTTTATTTTTAAAATTTTAGTTTTATGTATGCATATGTGCATGTGTTTGTGTGGTTACAAGGGAGTCCAGGTGCCTTAAAAGGACAGAGAGGTGTTGGATCTGTAGTTGTCCGCTGTGCCTGGGTGCTAGGCATTGAACCTGAGTCCTCTGGAAAAGCAGTATGTGCTCTTAGACACTAAGCCACCTCTCAAGCCTCTCCTAATAGTTTTCTAATTATTTCTCCTTTCTGTTTGACTCTTCAAGGTTTATTTACTAATTTCTCTATCATTACAGCATAGTACAGTAACATGAATAAGATTTTTTGCAAAATATATGTAAGTTTATATTTTTCTCTTTTGGATATGAACTGAAAGTAGTATTTTGTTTCTCTTAGGAATAACTTTTGGTTTTAGTAGTAAAAATGAAGGATTACTAAAAGAAAGAACATTATGTTCTTAGTAGAAAGAGCTGCTTCAAAGCTAGCAATAATTACACTTTGTCAACTTAATTCTGGTACAAATATATAAATGTACATTTGTTTGAATTGTTGATTAGGAACGTGAACTAAGCAAGGCTGAGAAAAATAGCAGCATAGAAACCCTAAAAGCAGAGGTAATAAGCCTCCAAAATGAGAAAGCTGACCTGGACAGGAGCTTGCGGAAGCTGGACCAGGAGATGGAACAGTTAAACCATCATACAACAACCCGCACACAGATGGAGATGCTCACCAAGGACAAAGTATGAGTTTCTTTCTGTGGGAGCTATACTGATGGGTATTTAATAGTTTATCCATTTTTAGTCAGTAGACTGATTGGATTTGTATTTAGAGGTTTCAACAACTTAGTATTAGAAATAGGCTTATAAAATAGACTTTGAACTTAAAGCTCTGTTTTTTCTTTTTCATTGTTGTTACTGTTTTTGAGATGGGCTATAACCCTGTTGCTTGCTGGCCTCTAACTCTGTGGACTCAAGTGATTCTCCTGCCTCAGCCTTCTAGCTGGAAATATAGGCATATACCATTATACCTGGAAAAAGCTATGTTTTAACAAAAAGCCCAGAAATACGAGCACAAAAACATGATTGAGACAGGGTTTCTTTGTGTGGTGCGGGCTGTCCTGGAAGTCCCTTTATAGACCAAGCTGGCCTTGAACTCACAGAGATGTGCCTGCCTCTGCATCTCAAGTACTAGGATTAAAGGTGTGTACCATCCCACCTAACTGTTGGTAACTTTTAGCATAGAGAGGTTTACCTTTTTTATGATATTGAATTAGTTACACTGTCTTTAAAAGACCATCCTGGAACATGGGGGATGTCTTGAAGGTAAAGAAACTTATTGCCAAGTCTGAGTTTAATCCCTGGGAGTCACATGATAGAAGGAAAGAGCTGACTCCGGAGTCGTCCTCTGACCTGCTTGTGTGTGCCATGGTTGGAGCATACGCACACAAATGCTTTATCGGGTTTTTTAAAGGCAGTTCTCCGAGCCTCTGCACATTTTATATTTTTGTCTGAATTTGTATTATACTTCTCATTTTTAAATTGGGAATTTTAGGCATTCCAGAATTTATTTATTCAATTTAATTAATTAGTTTTAAAAGTTCTACTTATTGCTGGACAGTGGTGGCACACGCCTTTAATCCCCGTACTTGGGAGGCAGAGGCAGGTGGATTTCTGAGTTGAAGGCTAGTCTGGTCTACAGAGTGAGTTCCAGGACAGCCAGGACTACACAGAGAAACCCTGTCTCGAAAAACAAAACAAAAAACAACAACAACAAAAAACCCTACTTATTATTTAGTGTATGTGTTTATAAGCATACACTTGGCTTTTTAGTCATCTGTAGGTGGTGTACACTTTTAATCCCGTCATTTAGGAGGCAAGGCAGAGGGATCTCTGTGAGTTCTTGAACAGCCTGTTCTGTATAGCAAGTTCCAGGCCAATCAGGACTACTGAGTGAGACTTTTTCTCAAACACCTGGGGGGGGGGAGGGGCGGGTTGTCTCCCCATGGGTTTCAGGGGTAACTCTGTTGTCAAGCTTTTATGACAAATACTTTGACCTGCTGAGCCATTGCACTGGTCCCCAGAATTTACTTTTGTTATTAACAGGCTTGACTTTTTAAAGTTGATTTATTTTGTTTTATATTTTCCTTACAGACTGACAAAGATGAACAGATCAGAAAAATAAAGTCTAGGCACAGTGATGAACTAACTTCACTATTGGGGTATTTTCCTAACAAAAAACAGCTTGAAGACTGGCTTCATTCTAAATCCAAAGAAATTAATCAGACCAGAGACAGACTTGCCAAGCTGAAGTGAGTTGCTAAAACATTATTTTGTGTTTTTTTTTTTTTTTAAATTGTGGCCAGGTGTGGTGGCGCACGCCTGTAATCCCAGCACTTGGGAGGCAGAGGCAGGCGGATTTCTGAGTTCGAGGCCAGCCTGGTCTACAGAGTGAGTTCCAGGACAGCCAGGACTAAACAGAGAAACCCTGTCTCGAAAAAACAAAAAACAAAAAACAAAAAACAAAACAAAACAAAACAAAAAAAAAATTGTGGCCAGGTGTGGTGGCGCACGCCTGTAATCCCAGCACTTGGGAGGCAGAGGCAGGCGGATTTCTGAGTTTGAGGCCAGCCTGGTCTACAGAGTGAGTTCCAGGACAGCCAGGGCTACACAGAGAAACTCTGTCTCGAAAAACCAAAAAAAAAAAAAATTTGTTTTAGGCATTCATTGTCGTGAGATGGCATGTCATATTCAATTCACTTCTGACATTTAAGTAAAATGTAGTGGGAATAGTTGGGGCCTCTTATTTCATAAAACTGTAGAAAAAGATTGACACCTGGAGGTTGTTTTCGGTCTGAACAGTACACTGCCCTGCCTTTCTTGCATGGTCTCCTAAGTGCTGGTTGCATAAGAGGTATTTCTCAGTGAGTTTCTAGAGAGATAGTAGATATGGCTTTTGCTGTATTAAACTAATGGTGCTTTGTTTGTTCCTTGTTTGAACAGTCTCTCAATGTAGCCCAGGCTGGTCTCCAACTTAAGATCCTCTTGTCTCACCTTTGAAGTGCTGGAATTACAAGGTGTATGTCACCATGCCTGGCTCAAATTCTATTTCTTTTGGAAGAGTCTTTTAGTGAATAGGCTTTTTTAAGTTTAGGAAATTGTAAGTTGTTGCAGTTTATTAAAAAGATAAAGTAATTGGTATAAGCCATTCGACCTTGAAAGAATTGTACAAAGAGGGGCAAGTAAGATATCTCAGAAGGTGCCCTTACTGCTAAGCCTCACGACCTCAGCTCATCCTCAGGGACCACATGGTAGGAGAGACTGATCTCTGCAAGCTGTCCTCTAACCTCCATGGCATGTGTGGCCTCCACAGTGGAAAAGAAAAGAAGGGTGTACAGCTAAATACAAGGGGTAATCGCCACTGGCAAGCTAAGGGAGAGGAGCTGTCAGTGGAAGCAGAGAGAGACTGCTGGGGAGCCCGTCTGGGGTGCCCTGGAAAGATGTTTCCTCAAGGGTAGGATGAATGAGGGGGGTGAGTGACTGACAAGAAGGGACAGGGGAGGTGTTTAGAGGGAGTAAGGAGTAAGTGCTGTGAGGGAGACCCATGGAGTAGAGCTGCTACTTGTTCTTTGTCTCCAGTAGAGCCAGCACGTGCTTCTGCTTGCTCCATCCCATGCTCTGGGGTCTAAGACTGTGAGCCCCAGAAATATAGCAGAATTGTGCTCTTGTTTATTTATCTGGGGATGGGCCCATGCTCAGGATTAGCAGATATGCCAGTGTCCTAGGGGGAGCATCAACTAGAAGATTAAATTAGAGCATGCAGTTTGTTCCTCTGACTTCTAAAGAAAGAATATGGCAGAAGAATATGGCTCAGTGGTAGAGTGTATACTTACCATGCTTGAGGTCCTGTGTTCTATTCCCTGTTAAAAACTATAAAAATTAAAAATATAGGAAAGTAATTCTACATTCCTCTTTTAACAACTTTTGGCAGAGTTTGTCTAGCATCACTTTAATCAAAATTTTCAAAATTTCTAGGGAGCTGGAGAAAAGGGCTCAGTAGTTAAGAGCACTGGCTACTCTTACATTGGATCTGGGTTTAGGTCCCAGCATGCACGTGGTGGCTCACAACCACCTGTAACTCCAGTTCCCCATGGCATCTGATATGCTTTTCTGACCTTTTTGAGCACCAGACACATACATGGCCCATTTAGGTGTATGGAGGCAAAGCATTCTGACACATCAACGAAATATAAATAATTCCATTTTTTTCAAATATCCCACATTTGTTTTTATTTTAGCAAAGAACTAGCTTCAGCTGAACAAAATAAAAATCACATAAATAATGAGCTAAAGAAAAAGGAAGAACAGTTGTCCAGTTATGAAGATAAGCTATTTGATATTTGTGGTAGCCAAGATTTTGAAAGTGATTTAGACAGACTTAAAGAAGAAATCGAAAAATCCTCAAAACAGCGAGGTAAGTTAGTTTATATATCATCAAGGCACTTGGACTTTTGAAATTTCATTCACAGGTAACTGCTGAGGATCAGAGATTTTAAGATTGTGTGTATGAGGGGGTATGTGCATGTGAATCAGGTGTCCACCAAGGCCAGAGGCAGCAGATTGTCCCTGGAGGTAGTGTTGCAGATGATAGTAAGCTCTCCAGTGTAGGTGTTAAGAACTAACTCTGCTCCTCTTGCTAGAGCAGCAAGCGCTCCTAACTGCTGAGCCACCCCTGCAGCCTGAGGATTGGAGATTTAAAAACTTCATATGGACCCAAATGACTTGAACTTGTTCCTGGCTGTATAGCTTCACTGTACAAGTAGCTTTTGGGACTTGCTGAACCTTTCTTGTGCTTTAGATTTGTCATCCATAAAGTGAAAATAAAGCTGTGTATTATAGATTGTGTATGTAAGAAATGCCTAGCACATAGAAAGATCTCAGTAAAATTTTAGATGCCAAAAATTATGCAAATTGAATATAGAATATCCTTAGGAAGATTTAAATGTCAAAATCTTTATTTCATTTGGGTATACGTATAAAGCAAGAATAAAAATAATGGAAGAAAAAATATATATGTCTGACTAGGGTTTCTTAACCTTTTTAAACAGCCATGCTGGCTGGAGCCACAGCAGTCTATTCCCAGTTCATCACGCAGCTGACAGATGAAAACCAGTCCTGTTGCCCGGTCTGTCAGAGAGTGTTCCAGACCGAGGCTGAGTTACAGGAAGTCATCAGCGACTTGCAGTCCAAGCTGAGGCTTGCTCCGGATAAACTCAAGTCGACAGAATCAGAACTGAAGAAAAAGGAACGGCGCCGCGATGAAATGCTCGGGCTTGTGCCCATGAGGTAGGCCTGTGTAGTCATGGGGTCAGGGTGGTCTTTGCGCCATGTGTTTCCTGAGACTTGGCTTGAATCATAGTTATGACATTTCTAAACTGGTTGTTGATGTCATTTTCCAAACCCCACAAATAAAGTATGAAAAGTTCTAAAAAAACAACTTAAATTTTTTTTTTTTTTTTTTTTTTTTTTTTTTTTGAGACAGGGTTTCTCTGTGTAGCCCTGGCTGTCCTGGAACTCACTCTGTCACCAGGCTGTCCTCGAACTCAGAAATCTGCCTGCCCTCTGCTTCCCAAGTGCTAGGATTAAAGACATGCGCCACCACTGCCCATTAAAAAAATTTTATGTGTGTGTGGGTGTTTTGCCTGCATGTATGTCTGCACCACATGGGTACTTGGTACCCACAGAAGTCAAAAAAAGGGTCTGGAGTGGCATGTGGTTGTAAGCTGCCATGCAAGGACTGGGAACTATATCCTGGTCCTCTGGAAGAGAACCCAGTGTTCTTAACTGCAAAAACCCTCCCCCCAAACCCTCTGACTTTTAAAACTACATTTTATTTATTTGGCATGGATATGGGCAAGCCATGTCATTCATGTGGCCATCAGTGGACAGCTTTTGGAAGTCTGTTCTTCCCACCTTACGGGCCTAGGGATCAAATGCAGACCATTAGGCTTGGTGGCTGGCATCTTTACCCACTAAGCAATCTTGTCATCCCCAAAAGACTACTTTAAGGGTGTGTTGTTTTCACCGTTAACCTAACCCTAACCTTAACCTTAACCCTAACCCCCTAACCCCCTAACCCTAACCCTAACCCCCTAACCCCCTAACCTCCTAACCCCCTAACCCCCTAACCCCTTAACCCCTTAACCCCCTTACCTAACCCCAACCCTAACCCTAACCCTCATGCTTCCACTTCCCATATTCTGGGTATGTGCTATCATGTCCCACTCCAAATAGATCTTAGTAGTTCATTCTCTAGAAAGGAAGAACAATTATTTTAATTTTTAAAGAACAGTTATTGTAGCATCATACATCATCAAGGGGAAGGACCACATTGAGAAAGCGTGTGTACATGTGAAACTTTGAAAGCAGGATTAGCACTGTATGTATGCGCCTGGTTCTGAGCCATCATTCTGCCATCATAACTGTCCCTTTTTTTTTTTTTTTTTTTGGTTTTTTCGAGACAGGGTTTCTCTGTATAGCCCTGGCTGTCCTGGAACTCACTCTGTAGACCAGGCTGGCCTCGAACTCAGAGATCCACCTGCCTCTGCCTCCCAAGTGCTGGGATTACAGGCGTGTGCCACCACCGCCCGGCATAACTGTCCCTTTTTATGTGTAACAGGTCTGTGACCACAGTTTTTGGAAGTATTAAGAAAGGAATTAATTAGCCGGGCGGTGGTGGCGCACGCCTTTAATCCCAGCACTTGGGAGGCAGAGACAGGCGGATTTCTGAGTTCGAGGCCAGCCTGGTCTACAGAGTGAGTTCCAGGACAGCCGGAACTACACAGAGAAACCCTGTCTCGAAAAACCAAAAAAAAAAAAAAAAAAAAAAAAGAAAGGAATTAATTGCTCATGTTAATATACATATGAAATAGGAACACTTCTTAGTTTTTTTCTCTTTTTTTCCTTTTCTTTTTCTTTTTTCTTTTTTGTATAAGAACTTGTCTGTTATCACAGTTCTTTTAGGTTGGCATTTCTTGGTCATAGTGTACACTATTTAAAAATCAATAACAAGGCAGTGGTCTTGCACGCCTTTAATCCCAGCACTTGGGAGGCAGAGATGGATTTCTGAGTTTGAGGACAGCCTGGTCTACAGAGTGAGTTCCAGTACAGCCAGGGCTACACAGAGAAACCCTGTCTCGAAACACCAAAATCAATCAATCAATCAATCAATCAATCAATCAACAGTTATAGTATATAATAGCCAACATTTGGGATGCTGTTTTTTTCCTTGTTGTTAACAGCTAATTTAATTTATCGTACCTTTTAAACTTACCATATTTTTTCATTTTCAGTAAGAATTTGGGAATTTTCAGAAATAAACTTTATTTTTTTTTAAAGTTTATTTTTAGTGTATATGTATGGGTGTTTTGTTTTCTTGTATGATTTGTGCACCATGTGCATGCAGTGCCTGTGAAGGCCAGAAGACGCCGTTGGCCCTTATGTAACAGGTGTTAAACACAGTTGTTAGCCACCACATGGGTGCTGGGAATTAAACCCTGTTCTTCAAAAGAATAACCAGTGCTTTTAACTGAGCTCTCTCTCTAGCTCCTAAACTTTGAATTTTTTTTTAAAACTGAATGTGTTAATGCTTTATAGTTAACATCAATAATAATTATAGAGCCAGTACTTGTCTTAGAGACAGTGAGGTTCAAATAGTGATATTAAAAAGAGATTGATGATTTTTGTACCTTGAGCCCATGTAGCATTTGGCATGAGTGTCTGGCTTCTTTCCTTCCTCTGTAACTTAAAATATTTTTAATTTTGAAATAACTTTCTACTTAGAAAAAACTTACAAAACTAGTATAGTGACTACACACACACACACTCACTCTGTGTTGTGCTGAGATTAGTAGTCTGTGTGACTGCGTACAGTTTCTGAAATCAGGAGAACCACAGTGGTGCAGCACTGTGACTGCAGACCACACTGCTGTCCATCAGTCCTCGCATCCCTGCCTGTCTTCAGGATCCCACGTTGGATCTGATTCTTTCTCCATAGGCTCCTGCAGTCTATGTGCAATAACAGTGTATCGACCTTTCTCTCTCTTTCATGGTCTTGAACTTTTGATGAGTGCAATCAGTCGATTTATAAAATTATCTCTGTTTGGCAACACCCCAGTAATAATTATTGCAAACAGTTATCAGTGGCTACTAGCATCAGTAGGCAGATGTTTGAAAAACTGGACATTGACATATTTTCAGATCTGTGATATCTCTTAAGATGTATTTTTTAAAATACAAAAGGGAAAAGTAGCCGGGCAGTGGTGGCGCACGCCTTTAATCCTAGCACTTGGGAGGCAGAGGCAGGAGGATTTCTGAGTTCGAGGCCAGCCTGGTCTACAGAGTGAGTTCCAGGACAGCCAGGGCTACACAGAGAAACCCTGTCTTGAAAAACCAAAAAAAAAAAAAAAAAAAAAAAAAAAAAAGGAAAAGTAGTCATCTTACAGTCAAGAAACATGGTTAACACTACCGTACCCAAATGAATAGGGTAAACGTCACAAATAACAGACATACTGACATCACTGAGCTGTAGTCAGGGTGACCTAGAAAGGGCTGGCAGCTCTTCTATGATATTCTTGCTAAAAACATATAGCTTCACTTTACTTATGCGAAAATGTCAGCCAGATTGACTTGTGTTGTGTTTTCTTTTAAGGCAAAGCATAATTGATTTGAAGGAAAAAGAAATACCAGAATTAAGAAACAGACTACAGAGTGTCAATAGAGACATACAGCGCCTCAAGAATGACATAGAAGAGCAGGAAACACTCTTGGGTACAATAATGCCTGAAGAAGAAAGTGCTAAAGTATGCCTGACAGATGTTACAATCATGGAGAGGTTCCAGGTAAGCTACTGTAGTTCAAACAGAATAAAAACAGTAGCTGGGCATGGCGGCACACACCTTTAATCCCAGCACCAGAGAAGCAGAGGGAGAGGCAGCTGTATCTCTGTAAGTTCAGGGCCAGCCAGGCCTATACACAGTGAGACCATGTCCTCCCTCTATCCCCCCAGATAGATAGGTAGGTAGGTAGATAAAGTATATACATGTGTATATGTATATACACACACATATATATACACACACACAAACTATATGTTTTCAGGTATAGACAACTGATTTGTACACATTCCTAGGACTAAAATATTAATAAACTATGAAAATTGATGCATAATTCATTTACCTTATTTGAAGGACTAGAACTTAATTTCACTTTTTATCCTATTAAACTTGGCTTTAAAAGGGTTTGAATCACCGGGCAGTGGTGGCACATGGCTTTAACCCCAGCACTTTGGAGGCAGAGGCAGGCGGATTTCTGAGTTCAAGGCTAGCCTGGTCTACATAGTGAGTTCCAGGACAGCCAGGGCTGTACAGAGAAACCCTGTCTTGAAAAACCAAAAAATAAGAAAAAGAAAAACAAAAGGGTTTGAATCATGTGATGCACTAAGTCTCTTAGAAATAACTGTTCTGTTCTTGAGATGGAGCTGAAAGATGTTGAAAGGAAAATTGCACAGCAGGCAGCTAAGCTGCAGGGAGTAGACTTGGATCGGACTGTCCAGCAGGTTAACCAGGAAAAACAGGAAAAGCAACACAAGCTGGATACAGGTATGCATTTGTTCACATGACACAAAGGCTTCAGTACCTCCTCTGTGGAAGAGCCCGCTGTGCACTCCTTCTCTTCTCTCCAGCTCTCACTGCTTGGCTTCTTTGCCTTGTGCAGCAGACTTGGAATTGTACAGGTCAGATGAGCTGTGCCCTTTCCCGGTGGGACTGCCCTGTGAGCTTCATCCAAGAGTGGCCAGGGTAGGGATAGCAGGCAAGATACCCTTGCTGCGTGCAGTGGAGGCCCATGGAATCCAGTCTTTGAACTGTGTGCACTTCAAGAACTCAAGGGACGATAGTGGTGCTGTCTGTGCCTACCCCTTAGCCACTGTATCTTTATGTTTCTGTGCAGTTTCCAGTAAGATCGAATTGAACCGTAAGTTTATACAGGACCAGCAGGAACAAATCCAACACCTGAAGAGTAAAATCAATGAGCTGAAATCAGAGAAATTGCAGATAGCCACCAATTTGCAACGGCGGCAGCAAATGGAGGAGCAGACTGTGGAATTATCCACTGAAGTCCAGTCTTTAAACAGAGAAATAAAGGTAGCAATGTGCATACGTGTTGTTTTTTAAGTTACTTCAGACAAAATTCGTGTTATTAATGTAACAGACATAATCACAGTTACTGTGAAAATCAAGTGTACATGTTATAATGCTTCTTCATGTGGTTTCTAAGTGACAGAGTAGGTATTATAAGTAAGAAAGAGTTGGGGTGTGTAAGGAAGAACCACGTGTCTGGTTTGGTGGTGGACTTCGTGTTATTGAAGTGGTCAGTTGACGGCTGCATAGATGTATGCGAATTCTTGTCCCCAAGTGTTGTATCCATGGCAAACACCTGTGTGTCAGCACTGTTTCCAGTCCATCTCGTGTGATTCAGACTGCTGGCTAGTACAGTAAGCAGGCACGGACATACCACAGACACTGACTTCCTCAGTGACCCAAAGCGAAGGGCCTAACCCAGGCTTTCTTAAGTAGAGTCACTCAGCGAGCACTGCACAAGTTGCCTAATCTATTTAGTAGTAATTGCTATAAATGTCCCTTTATTTCTTAAATAATTTTTGGATTAAATAAATTGGGCTTATAATACAAAATAGTATTACCTTGCACTAGTCTTGGCTGGTTATAAATGATTTTTACTTAAAATATTGAGTGCTTCCCAGCTCTGTCAAAATAGATAACCAACTATGACTGTGTAGAAAAAAAGAAACTGGGATTTTAGATTGCCCCATGGTATCCCAGAGGAAGCAATGTTGATTCTCAGAAAGATCTTCTGACAGGGAGGGTTTGTTTCCACCACACACATCTCCCAGTATGAGAAATCCCCAGTACTGAAGTCACAAATGAATGTCTATTCTACCTGTAACCTTGTAGGTTCAGAATATGTTCAAGATTTCAAGATTCATTGTTTTGAACTGTGGTAATCATGTGTGTACAACGGCAGTGTTATAAGGGATTTCTGATTAGTGCAGTACTTTATCATTTGAAAGTCCTCTTTCTTCCAGAATAGGCATGGGTACACCACCATTAGTGAGTAAGCCGTTACTACCATGAAATAACTGCTTAGTTACATGTAAGAATGTTGGACTGAATGACCTTTCTAGTCTTTGATCACATAGAGCTGATATAGGTCCATAGGTTCCTGTTGAGCTCCTGGAAAATGGAAAATCATGCATAAAACTATGTCATATAATTGGGACCAAGTAGCCCAGATCAATAATCTAATCATTTTGGTAGAGTTGTCTCTGGAGCCAGACTAGGTTAGATTCTTTGCTATTTCAATTGATTAATTTATTTATTTGATTTACATCCTGACCAGTTTCCCCTCCCTCCTCTCCTTCCAGACAGACAGACAGCCACACACACACACACACACACACACACACACACACACTTACACACTTTCCCTCCCCTCCCCTCCATTCAGTCCTCTTCCCTTTCTCTTCAGAAAAGGGGAGGCCTCCCCTGGATATCAACCAGCCCTGGCATATCAAGTTGCAGTTAGCCTAGGCTCATATTCTCCTATTCAGGCTAGAAGAGGCAGCACAGTAGGAGAAAGGGTCCCAAAGGCAGGTGACAGAGTCAGAGACAGCCCCTGCTCCTGTGGTTTAGGAGTCCTCCATAAAGATACTGTAACATGTGCGATGGGGCTAGGTCTGTCCCATGCAGGCTCCATGGTTGGTGGTTCAGTCTCTGTGAGCCCCTATGGGAAGGTTAGTTGATTCTGGAGCTTTTCTTGTGGTATCCTTGACTTCTCTGGCTTCTTCAAGCCGCCTTCTCTCTCTTTGGAAGGATTCCCCAAGCTCCACCTAATGTTTGACTGTGGGTCTCTGCATCTGTTTCAATTATTTTCTGGGTGAAGCCTCTCTGAGGGGTTATGCTAGGCTCCTGTCTGGAGTGTAGCAGAATATCATTAATAGTGTCAGGGGTGGGCTCCCTCTCATGTCGTGGGTCTCAAGCTGAGGGAAGTCATGGGTTGGCCATTCCCTCAAGTTCTGTTCCATCTTTATCCCTACACATCTTGTAGATAGAACAAATTGTAAGTTTTGTAGCTGGGTTGGTATCCCAATCTCTCCATTATAAATCTTGCCTGGTTACAGGAGATGGCCAGTTCAGGCTCCTTATCAACCATAAGTCTTAGCTAGGGTTCTCTCGTAGATTCTTGGGAGTTTCCATTGCCCTAGGTGTCTTAACTCATCCCAGAGCTTGCATGCCACCCCCCAGTCCAGTTGTCTCCCCCAGTACTCTGTCTCCTTCTGTCCTCCCCCAACATAATCCCTCCCATTCCCACCCCCACCCCCCCACAAATCCACGATGTCTATTCTATTTATTTCCCTTTCTCAATGAGATTCAAATGCCCCCGCCCCCTTGAGCCCTCCTTGTTAGCTTCATTGGGTCTGTGGACTGTAGCGTGGTTTTCTATTTTTGGTTGGTACTTACTTTATCTACTTTCATGTTCTTGAACAAGTTTCTGTTTGTGCCTTTTTACCTCTCTGAAATATGTGGATAAAAGTAATGGCGCTATCTTCATGACCCTGTCAAGAGACAAAAATAAGTTGACATTAATCTGGGACCCATTTTATTAAGGCTGTGGATCATCTGAAATAAGCTAATGGAGTGTTTCATGACTAGTCTGGTTGTGTGTGTTTATGTTTAGGATGCTAAAGAACAAATAAGCCCTTTGGAGACAGCACTGGAAAAGTTGCAGCAGGAAAAAGAAGAATTAATCCATAAAAAACATACAAGTAACAAAATGGCTCAGGATAAAGTAAGTTCTCGGTTATGTATTTTACTTACCCAGTGTCTGCGTTAAACATTTATAGCACTATTATTTCATATAAATAACTGCGAAGATAGAGTATCTTCAGGTTTGTGATCCCTCTGAGCCGGAGGTCTTCCTCGGTGCTCTGCCGCTTATCTCCTTGAGGCAGAGTCAGGCCTCACTGAACCTGAGTCTCACTGGAATGGCCTGGTGAGCTCCCAGGATCCTCCTTTCTCCCCTACCTCAGTGCTGAGTGACAGGCACACATAGCTGTGCCCAGTTTTGGTTTGGTTTTGTTTGTACCATGGTTGCTGGAGATTTGAAGTCAGGTCCTCTGGCTAGCATAGCAAATGCTTTTATCCACTGAGCTGTGATAAATTTTTGACATTAGCAAATTCTTGAGTATATCCGGCTATCCTGGAACTCTGTCTGTAGACCAGACTGGCATCCAACTCACAGAGGTCCACCTGCCCCTGCCTCTCAAGAGCTTGGACTAAAGGTGTGTGCGCTGCCACCACCCGGCCATGGTTTTTTTTTAGTTTTGTTTTGTTTTTTGTTTTTTCTCGAGACAGGGTTTCTCTGTATAGCCTTGGCTGTCCTGGAACTCATTCTGTAGACCAAGCTGACCTCGAACTCAGAAATCCACCTGCCTCTGCCTCCCAAGTGCTGGGATTACAGGCGGCGTGTGCCACCACTGCCCGGCTTCATTGTTTGTTTCTTGAGGCAGTCTCACTGGTAGCTCTGACTGCCTTGGCACTTGATGTATTTATAGACCAGGCTGGCCTTGGAGTCACTCGATCCTGCTGTTTCAGCCTCCCTCCCAGGCATATACTACCATGCCCAGCTCATCTAGTCTAAATGTTTTTGTTTCTGTATGTCCATGTTAAGTTCTATAAATGTTTTCCCACAGATTAATGATATCAAAGAGAAAGTTAAAAATATTCATGGTTACATGAAAGACATAGAGAATTATATTCAAGATGGAAAAGATGACTATAAGAAGGTAATTAAAACAAAATTAATATTTCTTTGTTTTTATTTCATGCACTTAATGTTTTTTAATTTTAATTAATTTATTTTTTCTTAGCAAAAAGAAGCTGAACTTAATGAAGTTGTCATTCAATTAAATGAATGTGACAAACACAAAGAAAAGATAAGTAAAGAAATGGGAACCATGAGGCAAGATATCGACACACAGAAGGTAGGCTTGCTTCCCGAGGGCAGTGTGTCAGCACTCTGTAGTGCGGTTCATCAGCTAGAAGATAAACTGGGCAAAATGCCAATAGAAGCAATAACTCACTCTTCTTTATTTTTTATTTTTCATTTTTATTTTTAGCAAAGCCCTTGGGTGGTAAAAGTTTAAACATAAAAGGCCAGACACGGTAGTGGTGGCACATGCTTTTAGTCCCAACACTCAGAAGAAAGAGGCAGGGGCATCTCTTGAGTTCAAGGCCAGCCTGGTACATATATTGAGCTCTGGGCCAGCTGGGACTACTTAAGGTATCCCCTCTTTTTTTTTTTTTTGTTTTTTGTTTTGTTTTGTTTTTTGTTTTTTGAGACAGGGTTTCTCTGTATAGCCCTGGCTGTCTTGGAACTCACTCTGTAGACCAGGCTGGCCTCGAACTCAGAAATCCGCCTGCCTCTGCCTCCCAGAGTGCTGGGATTACAGGCGTGCGCCACCACCGCCCGGCTAAGGTATCCCCTCTTTAAAAAAAATAAGTTTAAAGATAAATTAAGTATCTCCCCCTCCCATCCCAGGCTCCTTCCTAGATGTTGTTTCTATCAGGTTTTTTGTTTAATCTTGAAGAAATGTTTTACTTCTGTGTCAACAGATATACACAGAGATAAATATGTTTATATTTGCATATATACTTAAGTTTATATATGTATCTTACATTTGTATTATTTTCTCTTTTCAATTAATGTGTTTTTTTATCTTACATATTAACTGACAGGCTTTTTTTTAAGACAGGTCTCAATGTGTAGGCTAGGCATAGGACTAAGTTCCAGTGCATCCTTAAAAGTTATATACAAGGGAAATATAATGTTAAGTCATTTTGGAATTGGTATGTGTATAATTTTCTCTATTAATAAAGTTAATGCCTAAGTATAGTTAAAATTAGATTGAGACATTATCTTTTCCAGACTCATGCCTGTAATCCCAGCAGTTAGATTTCTAGTTTAGTCTGGTCTACAGATCGAATTCCAGGACAGTGGGGCCTACACAGAGAAACCCTGTCTCAAAAAGCTAAAAAGGAAATTAATTTGACATGTTATCTTGAGCATGCCTTAGGCAGGCTTGGTAGTTAGTGTCTTTGAAACAACATCGTTTTTTCTGTTTGTGTAGGGTGGTTTTTTTGTTTTGTTTTTCAAGACAGTTTCTCTGTGTAACCCTGGTCACACTGTAGATCAGAACTCACAGAGATCCTTCTGTCTCTGCCTCCCGAGTGCTGGGATCAAAGGTGTGTGCCACCACTGTCCATAGTCTTAACCCAAATTGGATGTTTGCTTTATTTATTTTGTTGTACATGATAGTTAAATTTTCCTTGAAGACTTGAGGATATAGTTTATTGTTAAATATTTGCCTTTTGAGGATTAGCTAGAGCAGCTTTCTACTGGGTATCTGCCTGGGTATCACCAAGCATTTTTTTTTTTTTTTGATTGTTTCTTTGAGATAGGAACTCACAGTGCAGACTGACCTGTAACTAGTGTTGCTGAGAACCTTGAACTCCTGACCATCCCATTTTCACCTCCCAGGTTGTGGGATTGCAGGCATGTACAACCACGCCCAGGCATCTTACATGTGAAATATCAGTACAAGGACAATTGCTCTGCCTCATACATGTATCTGGAATGTCAGCTTGTAGTGTGAGCAGGCACCTTTCAGTGCGCTGGGAGGCAGGAGAGGAAAGAAAAGAATTTCTTTGATGTCTTTTTAGCTAACATACATTCTTTTTGAAGATATATATATATGTGTGTGTGTGTGTGTGTGTGTGTGTGTGTGTGTGTGTGTAGATGTGTATGTGTGTGTATAAGAATGTACATGCCTGCAGGGACCACATGAGGGCATCAGATTCGCTGGGACTGGAGTTACAGGTGACTGTGAGCTACCAGCATGGGTGCCAGGAGCCTAACTCCATCCTCTGCAAGAGCAGCAAGACTCTAACAGCTAAACTGTTTCCAGCCCTGTGGGACACACTGCTTTTGCTCGTGGACATCAGACCTCCAGGCTCTTGGGCTGGAGAAGTAGCTCAGTTGGTAGGGTCTACCTAGCATGCAGGAGGCCTTGGATTTGATCACTAGCACGCATAAACTATGCACATGTGTGTTACACATGCAGTGTTAAACCTTGGAATCCCAACACTAGGGTGGTAGAGGCAGGAGGAGGAAACAGAGCTATGCTTCTGGCATCCTGGAATCATTGAGTTTGCCAACATCTTGTTGTGAGCTTCCGTACCCTCTGTAATTGTGTGAGTCAACTGTCCTGATGATTTCCCCCTTGCATATCTGTATGCTATTGGCTCTGTCTCTCTGGAAGTGAAAATGGCAGACTGTATGCATTACTTTATCGGCTGAGCTCTGTGGCTGGAAACTCACTTGGTATGTGTTTAAGTCATGTTAAGTTGTATTCTAAAATGTGCCTAGTCTACCGGAGACTTGATGTGCCAGGGTGGGAAGATACCCAGCCCCCCCACCCCCATTAGAAGGGAAGGGGGAAGGATTGTGGGAGGGGGGCAGTGAGCGGGATGTAAAGTAAATATGAAGAAAGGAAGGAAGAAGGGGGAGAGAGAGCACGCATGCGCGAGAGCACGCATGCGCGCGCGCACGCGCTGAGCAAGTCATAAGGAGCAGTGCTCTCCTCCTCCATGGCCTCTGCATCAGCTCCTGCCTCCAGGTCCCTGCACTGTTGAGTTTCTGTGCTGATTTCCTTTGGTAATGAACAGAAGTGTAAGCTAAGTAAAACCTTTGCTCTCCAAAAAAAAAAAAAAGTTTCATCCTAAAGAAGTAATTTGGCCGGGCAGTGGTGGCACACGCCTTTAATCCCAGCACTTGGGAGGCAGAGGCAGGTGGATTTCTGAGTTCGAGGCCAGCCTGGTCTACAGAGTGAGTTCCAGGACAGCCAGGGCTACACAGAGAAACCCTGTCTCGAAAAACCAATCAATCAATAAATAAGAAAGAAGTAATTTGAATTCTAGCCCTTCTTTCAGTGAAGGAATATATATGAAGGGAAAGTAGGAGATTATTTGACTTACCCAAGGTCATAAAACTATAATAAGTTCACCCTATTTTGTCAAGTTTCAAATACAGTACGAAACAGCACTGGTGAAAATCAAGCAGTGTGACACAGGCAGTGTCCAGGGTCACTGAAAGATCCTGTCTCAAAAACAAGAAGTACTGAAGTAGACTGTGAGGAGTGACACTCAAGGTTGTCCTGGCTGCCACACACAGGCATGCGCAAGCATCAAACAGCACTGATGAACTTTACGTGCTAACCTATTTTCCTTTCATTATCTCATTCTTTATATTCTGTGAGCTGCTGTTAGAGTTCCCATTGCTTACAGTACAAAGGAAAATTGCACCCAAAGCATTTTATAAGCACTTACTGAGCCAAGCACTAACTTCCTTAACCTGCCTTACTTATAGTGTTAACTTTACAGTAGGTGGCATTATCACCATATTCCATGCAAGCTGATACTTAGAGAATTTAAATTAGTTTGCCTAAAATTAGTTTAAAACTCAGTTTAAAACTGAGAACATCACCTGACTTCACAAGCTGTTGCCTTTACCTGCTGTGCTTTCCAGTTAAAGTAAGAACAGAGGCTAACCTAAAAGAAAGTCCTGTCTTTCTGAGGACTGTGTGCAGCCAGCTTGGGAATGCTCCATGACAGGCTTACCTGCAGTGTGATAGCACTTTATAAAGAGCTCTTTCACGTAGTCACAGAAGTTAATTCAGCTATTAGATGACACCACATGAAAGCACCCTTTCCGTTTTCCTAATAAGGAAAACTACAAGTCAGGTTCTTCATGGCAAGGCCGCAGCGAGCAGAGCTGCTGCAGAGTGTCTAGAGTTGCCTCAGCCCTGAGCAGGGGTCACCTCGGCTGCCTTAAGCTGCTTCTAGCAGTGCTTTCAAGAATGCGCATAATGGCACCTTAACGTGTTTTCTTTCTTGAGAGTCTCACTGTGTATCTCTGACTGATCTGGAACTTTTTTTAAAAAGAATTACTTATTTTATGTACAGTGTAGCCTTCTTGAGACACACCAGAAGAAGGTGTCAGATCTCATTACAAATGGTTGTGAGTCACCATGTGGTTGCTGGGATTTGAACTCAGGACCTTTGGAAGAACAGTCAGTGCTCTTAACCACTGAGACATCTCTCTAGCCCAATCAGGAACTTACTATGTAGACCAGACCTGCCTTGAACTCAGATTGTCTTCCCTCTGCTTCCTGAATGCTAGGACTGAAGGCATGCACCACCACACCCAGCTTTACCATACTTATTGATACTTTTTAAAAATCTGGACATAGTGGGTCTCAGGAGTGTATTTGCATACAAAACTTTAGCAAGCATGAGGGGAACTCTGCACCCCCTCTCCTAGCACCCAGGCCTTCAGTGTTGGAAGCCAGTCAGTCAGAGCTGCTCTCCCCTCTGCTCCCACGTCACTGCGTTTCCACAAGTTGTCCCTACCAATCTCAGCTTCTAAATTGTCTCTTCATATTTTTCTCTTGTAATTCATTGTAATCACCAGGAAAACTATCCAGGTAGTTGTTTATCACTCTTGCCAAGTGATTGAGTATCTTCTTTGCTGTCTTTGTTTGAGACGAGGTTTCTCTGTGTGACAGCCCTGGCTGTCCTGTAGACCATGTTTGGCCTCCAGCTCCTGAATGCTAGGATTAAGGCATGTACCACTATGCCTGGCTTGAATGTCTTTTTAAGGATTAAGACCTTTTAGAATCAACAGCCAGTTTGTTAATATTATAGGTTGACTGGCAGAGTAATCTCAAATGCACAGCTCTGTGTGGCTTCCTATTCCCTTCTGTCATCCGGAGGAGTGGGCATTACCAAGGTTTAATATTCTGTAGTTCGTTGGATTTTGTAGTAATTACATAGACTCTACTAGTTGAACATCCCTAACCCAAAAGTCTGAAATGCTATCAAACCCACTGTGTGGATTTTGGATATTCAGAGTAGGACCCACTCAACTTGTATTTATCATCTTTTTTTTTTTTTTCAGGTTTTTCGAGATAGGGTTTCTCCTGGCTGACCTGGAACTCACTCTGTAGACCAGGCTGGCCTCCAACTCAGAAATCTGCCTGCCTCTGCCTCCCAAGTGCTGGGATTAAAGGCATGCATCACCACTGCCCAGGTGTATTTGTCATCCTGAAGGGAGAGATTGTATCAGATGTACTCTAAAGGATCTACTAGACTGGGCACACGTAGGAGATGAAAGGACGAGGGAATAAAGTAGGGGAGGCTTTAGTTTGTATTGCTCTTGAGATTTGTTAAAGATTTGTTTTTAACTAATACCAAAAGAATATAAATATTATATATGTTAATAGAGTTGCTCTTCAGACCTGCAGGCTATGTAGCAGGAGTTCTGGGAAAGATGATCTACCAAGTTGTAGATATGAAATCAAATGTCTGGGCTGGGTGTAGTGATAACACACCTTTAATCCCAGCAGGCTGAGGCTAGTGGATCTCTGTGAATTCCAAGGCCAGCCAGGACTTCAAAGTGAGACCCTTTCTTAAAATATATAATAATTAAAAATAACATCTGGTTAATCTTTCCATTTTAGATAATTATGTTGTGTGTATAAAATTATCACATTTAAAGCCGGGCATGGTGGCGCATGCCTATAATCCCAGCAATTGGGAGGCAGAGGCAGGCGGATTTCTGAGTTCGAGGCCAGCCTGGTCTACAGAGTGAGTTCCAGGACAGCCAGGACTACACAGAGAAACCCTGTCTCGAAAAACCAAAAAAAAAAAAAATCACATTTAATGACTTTACCAAATGTATCAATGTTTTGAAGTAAATAAGTATACAAAAATGCGTGCTCTACTCATTTATTAAGAGGCATATCCCCTGCTGGGCGGTGGTGGCACACGCCTTTAATCCCAGCACTTGGGAGGCAGATGCAGGCAGATTTCTGAGTTCGAGGCCAGCCTGAACTACAGAGTAAGTTCCAGGACAGCTAGGGCTACACAGAAAAACCCTGTCTCAAAAAAACAAACAAACAGACAAACAAACAAACAAACGAATGAATAAGGCATATCCCCTGCCAAAGAAGAGACCTTACCTCATGGACAGGAAGGGGCAGTACAAGCTTCTCTGACCTTCCTGTCCCTTCCATCTGCTGGTTGAGACTCCCTCTGGTCAGTTTAGCCCAACTATAAGGAAGGCGACTAGGTGTCTGCATGTGCCTGTTAGCGGCTTGTTGGGGAGGTCATGTCAGTAGCTTGTTTATTTTTGTTAACTGATAACAACATTTATATCTAGATACAGGAAAGGTGGCTACAGGATAACCTTACATTAAGAAAAAGGAAAGAGGAACTCAAAGAAGTAGAAGAAGAACGAAAACAGCATTTGAAGGAGATGGGACAAATGCAAGTTTTACAAATGAAAAAGTATGTTTTCATAAATAGTGTTTGTTTATTTTTAAGGTCTCCTTGTACATCCTGGGCTGGCTCCAAACTCAGTGCTCTGGCCTCTACCACATGAGGGCTGGAATTAGGCGTGATCACTGCATCCAATATAAAATTGTGTTTCAGTGATGGTTCTTACTATTATAAAGAAACCAGGAGCTAGAGTGGTGACTCAGTAATTAAGAGTAATGGCTGTTCTTCCAGAGCACCTAGGTTGGTTTCCCAGTGCCCAGTTTTCTGCAATGAGGTGTCTTCCCAGAGCCTTTCCCCAATATTACTTTCTCTCTTTTTGCTTTTGTTTTCAGGCACGCTTTTTTTTTTTTTTTTTTTTTTTTTTTTGAAACAGGGTTTCTCTGTGTGGTCCTGGCTGTCCTGGAACTCACTCTGTAGACCAGGCTGGCCTCGAACTCAGAAATCCGCCTGCCTCTGCCTCCCAAGTGCTGGGATTACAGGCATGTGCCACCACGCCCGGCTTTGCTTTTGTTTTATGAGTATTTTGCCTACATGTATGTATGTGCACCACATTCGTGTAGTCCATGTAAAAGCAAGTAGACAGTGTTGGATCCCTTGGAATTGGCTTTAGGTGATTGTAAGCCACAATGTGCGGTTGTGGGAATTGAACCAGGGTCCTCTGGAGGAGCAGCCAATGCTTTGAACTGCTGAGTCATCTTGCCAGCCCAAGCTAGATTTCTTTAAAAAAATAATTACTTCTGTGATTATAATTTAGCTATTTTTTAAAGACAAGGTCCCACTGGGTAGCGTCCTAAGTGCTGGGATCAAAGGGTAGGCACCAGCACGCCTGGCTGCACATGCATCAGACTGCTTAGTGCATCTGTTCCTAACAGACCTTTCACTGCTAGGAGATGGCAGAAGTGTCAACCAAATAGATGATCAGCTCAGTTCCTAAACTTGTGAGCTATGTCTAGCACATGACAGGGACTTATTAAGCAGTTGATAAATAAATAAAAAATTTTAAGGTATATATTGAAGCCTGTATAATATGTAAAGGTACCAAATTTTTTTGAATATATTACTTCTTTTGGGGCAGATTTATGATTTTTAGACTTTTGCAACAGAAACAAAATTTTTTAATGAATTTTACTATAGAAAGTAATTGATTGCAGATAAAATTGTACTGTGTCTTTGACATTTGTAAATAAAACCGATTGAACCTGTTTCCCGGTAACTTCTCATTGTTGGCAGCAGGTAGCTGTTCTTAGTTCTAAGTGTGTGACTTAGCATGTGACTTAGCTGTGTGAATCCCCAGCAGTTCTAAACCTTGTCAGTGCCTGCAGGCCAGGGGCTTTCCTGGCGCTCATGTGGTATGAAAGTTACTTGGTGTACATAAATTAAATCCTGCAGAAGTTTGGAAGGAAGAGAATTCGCTCCAAGTCTTAGAAAACAAGGAGAGCTGCTGTCGTGTGAGTATCATTGCCAGGAGAATGATAGCTGTCCGAAGGAACTTTCTGCTTAGGTTGCAAAGAGCTAAACAGTGGTCCTTACTACTCATTTCTAGTGAGCACCAGAAGTTGGAAGAGAACATAGACACTATAAAGAGAAATCACAGTTTGGCAATGGGGCGACAGAAAGGCTATGAAGAAGAAATTCTTCACTTTAAGAAGGAGCTCCGAGAACCTCAGTTTCGGGATGCTGAGGAAAAGTACAGAGAAATGATGATCGTCATGAGGACCACAGAGCTGGTGAATAAGGACCTGGACATCTACTACAAGACTCTTGACCAGTAGGTACCTGGGTGGGCTTTGTTTTCTGCAGTGGTAGCAGCTAGCACACTGTGCTCATCTTTTTTCCCATTTTTGTCTCTTTAAGTATATGACATTTTATATATACTAGGGAATGAAAAAAATACTTGCCTGTTGCATGTGTGCTTACCTGCCCTAACCAGTCCAAGTACTACTGGCTGGCTGAGCCATCTCTCCAGCCCAGATTGGTTTTCTAAAATGATTTTACTAGCCCAGTATTGTGGCTCAGTGCCTCTCAGCCCAGCAGGTGGAAGGCTGAAGCAGGTGAATTGCTTTGAGTTTAATGTAATGGGATTAAAGTGAGAAACAGTTGTGGCCTTCTTGTGCAGTCCTCTCGAGTCTTTTTTTCTCTTCTCTTCTCTTCTTCCTTCCTTCCTTCCTTCCTTCCTTCCTTCCTTCCTTCCTTCCTTCCTTCCTTTCTAAGAGTAGAGAATTGGGGCTGGAGAAATGGCTCAGTGGTTAAGAGCACTGACTGCTCTTCCAGAGGTCATGAGTTAGATTCCCAGCAACCACATGGTGGCTCACAACTGCGTGTAATGGGACCCGATGCCCTCTTCTGGTGTGTCTGAAGGGAGGACTAGTATACTCACATACATAAAATAGGTAAATCTTAAATATAAAAATAAAAGTATTTTTGTAGCTTGGCCTTTAGTCTGAGCATTCAGAAGGCTGAGGCAGGTGATCTCTGAGTTTGAGGCCAGCATGGTCTACAAAGTGAGTTTCTAGACAGCCAGGGCTACACACAGAAACTCTGTCTTGAAACTTCCTCTCCCCAGAAAACAGAATAGTATTTTTAAATTACTGATTTTATTAACTTATCAATTATAAATATATTAATGGGGTCAGTAAGATATTTCCACACATGCATACAGTAGGCACTGATTAAATATCACCACCCCATTCCCTAGTTATGAGTGTTTTCTTTTCAGAATTTGGTGGGGAGAAGATCTCACCATGTAGTCCTAGACAGCCTGGAATGTTGATACATAGCCCAGGCTGGTCTCAAGCTCACAGAGATCTGCCTACCTCTGCCTCCCAAGGTCTGGGATTAAATCATGTGCCACCGTCCTCAGCCTTTCCAGGACATTTTTTAAGCTGTGTATATTGGAAACGTAATACTTTGAATACTATGGTAAATATATTTCTTGATGGGTTTCAGAGTTTTGTTTTTTAAACTTCCAAAAAGTATATTGCTTTTGTATGCTTGTAAGAAGAGGGTGTGTATGTGCGTGTACATGCCATGGCCCCTCTCTCTCTGTGTGTGTGTGTGTGTGTGTGTGTGTGTGTGTACATGCCTTGGCCCCTCTGTGTAGGTCAGAGGACAACTTTGTGAGTTGGTTCCCACCTATCTTAGCATGGGTTCCAGTGATTGAGTTAAAGTCATCAGGCATGCGCAGTAACTGCTGACCCCTGAGCTATTTGGCTAGTTTGTTAGAGTTGGGGTCTTTTTTGTTTGTTTGTTTTGTTTTTTCAAGACAGAGTTTCTCTGTGTAGCTCTGGCTGTCCTGGAGCTCACTCTGTAGACCAGGCTGGCCTCAAACTCAGAAATCCACCTGCCTCTGCCTCCCAAGTGCTGGGATTAAAGGCGTGTGCCACCACCGCTCAGCTTTGAGTTGGGGTCTTAACTGTGTAGACTGGCTTCAGATTCACAGAGATCCGTGTGCTTCTTGAGTACCTGCTGGCATTGAAGCTGTTTTTGTTTGTTTTTTGGTTTTTGTTTTAAAGAATCTTCAAACTGACCTCCAGAGTGTATGACAGCCCCTTCTCCTGCATCCTTACTAGCATTTTGCTTCATAGTAGTAATTTTTTTTTTCCCCCGAGACAGGGTTTCTGTGTAGCTCTGGCTGTCCTGGAGCTCACTCTGTAGACCAGGCTGGCCTCAAACTCAGAAATCCACCTGATAGCCCTGGCTGTCCTGGAACTCAGTCTGTAGACCAGGCTGGCCTCGAACTCAGAAATCCAACTGCCTCTGCCTACCAGAGTGTGGGATTACAGGCATGCGCCACCACCGCCCGGCTCATAGTAGTCATTCTAACTAGAGTGAAATGGTCTCTCATAATTCATCAGTGAATTATGTGTGTTTCACTGATGGCAAATGATAGTAGTGTGGTTTTGTATTGCCGATCATTTGTATCTTGAGAAGTTCCTGTGCCACTCATTTGCCCCTTCTTTAATTTATTATGTTAAGGCCTTTTATAATTTTATAATTTATTAAGTAAGGGGTTACTGCCCACTGTTGCTGTTATTAATGTTACAAGGAAACATTCTCATTCCCGAGTTGATTGCATATTCTGTTATGGTCTATGCCTGGGGTTCTTGGGAACAAATCCCAACAGTGGTCCATTAGAACTGCTTTGTTTAGTTAGCAAACCAACCGCCTAGCAGCACCCCTTGCACCTGCGTATGAGTTTTTATGGTGTTTGCTTTTATAAGCTTCTCCTGGGATGCACCCCAACATAAGAGAGACACCTGCACCAATATAAGAAGCCATTTGGCATAAGACTCCATTTTGATTAGGGGATCAACTAAAGTTTTAGGTTTCTAAGTCCTCCCTGGGAATTGGCATCCTACTTGGCAGAAAAAGACAATATATGGGTAACTGACATCCTGGTTGGCAAGTTAAGACATGAATGCTAGGCAAGGCAAGTCCCCTGCCACAGCTGAACACCCCACCAATGGGAGCAGGACAAGTACCTCAAAGACAGTTCCTAAGGAAGTCCCAATCCCTACATCCTGATTGGTGAGATAACTTGGCGCAGATGATTATAGATTTCAGGCTTAAATAGTCTGTGGGAGTCTGGCTCCTGAGTCTGGTCTTCAGCCCTAATTGATCGGTCCTGGGGTGAATGCTGAATAAACTGTCTGACTGAGATCTGTGTACCTGTGGTTTATGGGGCAACTCCTAGACCCCAACAGTTGAACCACTCGTTTGTTGTTGTTTGTTGTTTGAGACAAGGTTTCTCTCTGTGTAGCCCTTGCTGTCCTAGAACTCACTATGTAGACCTGACTGGTCTTGAACTCAGAGATCTGCCTGCCTCTGCATCCTGAATGCTGGGATTAAAACCATGTGCCACCACAGCACAGTGAACCACTCATTTTTAAGTTCCTTCTGTGTTCTGGATGTTTACCAAGCCAGATGAGTAAGTAACACCTTTTCCTGGTCTGTAGGCTCTTTGTTGATTGTCTCCTTTCTGGGCAGAAGCTTTGTAATTTGATGTAGTTTTCTCTTTTGGGTTCTGTTCCCAGGACTTTTAGGATCTTGCCCCCTCAGTAAGCCCTTGCATGTTGCAGAAGCATTGCCCTGGTGCGTCCTTCCACAGTCTGAATTTCAGATGTTACATGTTACCCATGTTGAATTTTATGTGTAGAGAGAGGTCTAGTTTCATCCTCTGCATCTAGATTCTTAGCTTTCCCTGTACCATTTACTGAAGAGTGTCCTTTGCCCACTGTCTGTCCTTAGCCCCTTCATGGAAGACCAGGGAACAGTAGAGACATGCTTATATTCCTAAGCTCTCTGCTCCTTTCCACTGATCGGGATCTATTTCTCGGTCAGTACTGTGCTGTTCTGATTGCTGTAGTGTTTAGACTACTCTGTGGTAATGTGATAACGTTCTCTGTTGTCTTTTTTGTCCACGATTGCTTTGACTATTTGGGTTTTGTCTGCTTGCTTCCTTGTTCATGGGTCAGTATGAATCACTGACTTTTCCCCTAGTTACCTGAAGTTATCCTTAGTATTTTGATGTGGATTGCATGGAATCCGTAGGTCAGTTAGGGCAGCAAGGGGACAGTTCAGTGGTACTCCCATTCCGTGAGCGTGGACATGGACTGTCTCTCAACCTTTTGTGTTCTCTTTGAGTCTGTTACTGGTGTCTTACAGTTTTTTCTTTCTCATCTTTAAGTAATTCCCAGGATTTTGTTTTTATAACTGTTGTAAATGAGATTGTTTTCATATAGTTTGTTGTTGGTCTATGAAAACACTGATTTTTTTTTTCTTTTGGTTTTTCGAGACAGGGTTTCTCTGTGTAGTCCTGACTTTCCTGGAACTCACTCTGTAGACCAGGCTGGCCTCGAACTCAGAAATCCGCCTGCCTCTGCCTCCCAAGTGCTGGGTTTAAAGGCGTGCGCCACCACCGCCCGGCGAAAACACTGATTTTTATATGTAGATAGTTTTGATAGTTTTCCTTCTTTCTTTTTTGTTTGTTTTGTTTGCGAGTTTTTTGGGTTTTGTTTTGTTGTTGTCCATTTATTTGTTTCGAAACAGGATTTCTCTGTAACTGTCCTGGAACTCCCTCTATAGACCAGGCTGGTCTTGAACTCACAGAAGGCCACCTTCCCCTCTCCTTTTTGTTTGTTCAGACTTTTGAGATAGGGTTTCACACATCGTACCCAGGCTTGCTTGAACCTTCGTAACCCCGACTGGCCTGGACCTCCTAAGTGCTAGTCTGGGTCTGGCTCCATGCTCCAGTTTTAACTCTCTGTTCCCTACAGATGGTGGTAAAAGACCTGGCTGTAGCCATGGAAACGGGAAACAGTGATGGTGATGGAGCTGATGGAGCTTACTTCTAAGCTGAGGGAAGGGGAGGGTTGACGGGTGTTTCTCCATGATCTCACTTGTGCAACGGGCTCTTAGGGAACAAGTTGTCATTCCTGAAAGGGGGAGGGGCTTGAGAGAAAAGGAAAAGTTCTGTGTCGGGTATGTTAATGTTTGTGCAGGTTTCCAAATAAAGAATTCAAGCAGAAAATTAAATACAGAATCCTGGGTCTAGACATACCTGTGGCATTTGAAGCTGGAGTGGTGGTCCATATAGAAAGGGGCTAGAGAAGGGGGGGGGGTGTATAGAGATAGTGTACAAGTGGCTCAGACGCTGGGGAGGTAGACAGCTTGTAACTTGCAGAGTGAGTGAAGCAAACTTTTCAGGAATCTTAACTCCTGAGATGCTGAGTAAGGTGGGCTGAGCAGTGACTTTGAATTTGACAAGTTGGAGGTTTATGACCGGGAAGCCAGAAGTTGTAAGTTGGAGTGGGTGAGGAGAAAATGGCGGGAGAGAAATGATGCCATACCCTGCTGCAAAGGCAGCTAGAACCTGGGCTCATGACGGACCTAGGGGACCAGTGACAGGGTGGTAGGTTGTTACCGCATTTACAGGTGTGCTGTGAGCTCAGTCCTTGTTTACGGCACCTGGCTCTGGGTTTCTGTATGACACAGAGTACTATGTCCAGGAGCCCTCCAGCAGCTGCTCAGTAAGGCACCACATGGTTACATACACATTAAAGAGGTCACAAAAGAGGGCCAGAACCTGTCCTTTCCCTAAACTGCCCAGTCAGCCAGGGGAATGCCTTGATATCACCAGGCTGTCTGGCCTGGGGAAGATAGGGCATTTCTACAGAGGAATGTGAGGTATCACACTGAGTAAGCAAGAAGGAGCTGGGAGCTCTCTGGAACCAGCCAGGAGTGGGCTGAGGTGAGGAGATGCAGGGGTACTTTCCAGAAATTTAGCTCACTTAGAAGCACTGCCACACCGTTCAGTGAGGTATCTTATCTGCTAATCAGATGCATTCTTCTAAATAAGAAGAAAAATAGCAGTAAAATTTCCTTCGAATGGAGTCTGGGGTTTCTCCTGCAAACAGTGATGTCTTAAGATTCATATGTGATCCCTAAATTTGCCTTCTCTCCTTGCCAAAGAAAAAGTCTAAAATTTCCCTCATTGTTTGTCATCTTAGAATAAAGCATACTGTGTGTCATTGTTGCACAGCAGTCTATTTAAGGTAACACAGGAAGTTAACAGTGCATTTTCGAGAAGAGCTGATTAACATCTGTTATTAGTAATCATCTAAAGCAGCAGTAAGCAGAAGCATTGGTAGAAACACTGGCCAAGAATGGAACATACTTAGGATGCATGACCCTACACACAGCGCTACAGTTTAAACAAAATTGGAATATGTTACTTGCCCAAAATGCTGTCCAATATTTTGTTTCCGCGATGTGAAACATGTTACATCATACTGCTTCTGAGACTTGGGAAACATTCAACCCTCACAACTTTGTATCTGAGGAAGCCAGGTCTCTGCCAGGTAATTGATAGCCTGGGTCCCTGCCCTCAAGGGGAGTTCTGGTGGAGAACTTTATACAGGACTCGTCCTGTCCTGACTATGGATGCATTATAGTTTCATATAGTAGCATCCTGTAGGAGATTGATTACAAATCATAATAGTTTTAACTTGGGGAGAAAAAGTCACTTAAATTTGCCAAATTAAGGATTCTGAGTTCATCGAGAAGAAATCCTAATTTGTTTATAACATGGTACTCATGACTCCATTTCTTTGGGCAGGAAGACTTGTGCTGACCCAAATATAAGGAGTCGGAAGGTTCTCCTGGTACTGAGTCTAGGGCAGTAGGAACATTTAAAAAGCCAGTCATGGGGGCTGGAGAGGTGGTTCAGCAGTTAGGAACCTATGCTACATCTTCCTTCTGAGTTCAGTTCCCTGTACCCACACCAGGAGACTCACTACTGCCTGGCATTCAGCTCCAGGGCATCCTATGCCTCTGGGCTCCTTGAGCACCTATATTCATATATACAGGCTCACAAACACATATGCATATATACACATAATTAAACATAATATTTTTTAAAACACTAATAAACCACAGCTAGGTTTGCATTTTTTTGTCATTGTTGTTTTTATTATTTATTTTTTGGCACAATTTTAAACACAAAGATGAAAATGCCTTTGAAAGTATCCTTACTACTTTTTTCCAAACTTATTTGGATTAACTTAGTTTTTATGCTTTCAAATTAAAATAATAATTACAAAAAGTCTATATATATTTGGTTTTTCTAGCTACTCATCAGCAGTATGGCTTGAGACATGGGGATCTGATTAGGGTTTGCCTTTGTGTACTTCGTATTTTGAGCAGTAATTCAGATTTTACACTAATCGTTTGTCTTCTTGGTCCTTCAGATAGTTTGAATAGAGAAGGAAGCAGGAGCTGGACAGGTCTTGAGGAAGGAAACTTGCGGTCTCTTTAGATGATTCTGCTCTCACCTCTTAAGCACCTGCTTTCTCATGGCTGCATCTTAATTCTACCTTGTGAGCATTTGATTATACACTAGTGACCAGATGCTGAGGTAGGAAAGTAACCTTTAAAGTAACAACAAAAGGCCTGGCGTGCTGCTCCATCTGTGACATCAGGCTGGAAGCCATGTGTGCTTCCGAATAGGGTAACGCAGACATTTCTTCAAAGAGCAAGCGTGGGAAGCAGCTGGCCGGCTTGGACGCAGAGGAGAGCGCAGCCTCCTGCTGAACAGCCCAGTCCCAGGCATGTAAAGGGGGCCCGTGTGAAGACGCAGGGGGACATGCTGTAGCAGTCCTGACGCTATACTGAGACGGCTGGGTTCCATTTTGTTTTTCTTTTAATACTTTATTTTTTTTTTAGAAGTTTTAGTTCTGTAGAAAAGCTGAGCAGAAAGTCACAGAGATCTCTGCTATCCCCAACATGTCCACGCAGGCACAGTTGCCTCCACCATCTGCCATCCAGAGTGCAGTGTGCATCCGTTCAGCTGGTGCCACGTCCTGTGGGATGAATGAGATGAATGAGATGCCTCCCACAAACAGCAAGTGCACAAACAAAGGCAAACCCTAACCAGATGCCGTCTCAAGCCATCCTGCTGACGGATAACTTAGAAAGACCAAATCCATATAGACTTTTTTGTAATTATTATTTTAATTTGAAAGCATAAAAACTAAGTTAATCCTAATAAGTTTGAAAAAAGTAGTAAAGATACTTTTAAAGGCTCCCTTTAGCCGGGTGTGGTGGCACATGCCTGTAATCCCAGCACTTGGGAGGCAGAGGCAGGCGGATTTCTGAGTTCGAGGCCAGCCTGGTCTACAGAGTGAGTTCCAGGACAGCCAGGGCTACACAGAGAAACCCTGTCTTGAAAAAACTTAAAAAAAAACAAAAACAACAACAACAAAAAAACCCCTCCCTTTGTTAGCACAAGGCTCCTTGACTTTCTGGCCATCTGACGCCGCCTTCCGGATGGGAACCTTTGTTACCTGGCAGACACTCTAAGGCTCAGGGCCACTGGAACTACCATTCATCCACACAAAATGCAGTGGAGTATTAGAGACGTCTTTAAGGCAGTCTTTCAAGCTATTAGTGAGTATTTAATTATAAAACTGAATAAGTCTATAAATTGCTGTCTTAGATCTTAGAAATTCGTATGCTCTTTTGAGAGCCCATGTTTACAAGGAAAACAGTCTACTTTACATGCATTGGTGGACTCATTAGCCAGCAGACCGCACTCTAGGCCACAGCAGAGCTATGGACTTGCCAGATTACTAGTCCTGTCTCAAGGTCATGCCTTTTAAATTGTTGCCTCAAGAGACAGCAAAGATATTTTAGGGCCATTCTTTTTTTTAAGGGGTAGTTTCTTGTAGTGCTATAACAAGTGCTAAAGAGTAATTCAATCCCTTGACAGCTCCAGTTTGCACAGGGTTCCTGCAGGGCACTGCTTCAGGACAGCTCTCCTTGCATCCACTTCTCCCAGTCGCTCGCTCACTGCTGCGGAAGCTGTCTTCACCTCTGCACGTGTACTCCTGTTGCTCTCACCCCTACACGCCCCATTGCTTTCTGCTAGGCTGATAGGTGATTCCTGCTGTCATTATAGGAAAGACTCCATCCTCGCCGTCCCCATTTGAGCTCGACTCACAGTGCCCCTCACCAAGCTGCACAGTTTGTTCCCTTAATGCCTATGTTTTCCTGTGCATTTCTCCTTCTTGGAATATTCCCTTAAGCCTGTCACAAATAGACATTCAGTCCATATTGTTTTTGCCTTATGCTTCTCCATACTTCACATCTACAAGTCTGAGAACACAGGTCGGGGTAAACATGGGTTCACTTGGTACTTGGTGACAGTGCCTAGTACTCACCAAGGCACTGCACTGCTCACCCTGCTTCCCTCACAGTGCCTTAGCACAGTGTGAATGGGATTGAGTTATTCCCTTTCTTTCTTTTCTGTTTTTGAGGCAAGGTCTCTCTGTGGAGTCCTAGCTGTCCGAGAACTCGGTCTGTAGACCAGACTGACCTTGAACTCCTAGATCCACCTGCTCTACCTTGCAGGTAGTGGGATTAAAGATGTGCACCACCACCTCCCAACTCACTCTGTTCTTTTTTATGTAACCATGAAGTTCTTTTATGTTCATAGGTGTGTTTGCTTCATTGCTTTTAATGTTTGTATAATCCATAAAATAGATTTTACCTATTTCAACCAGTGACATTAGGACACTTTAAAAGTTGGCCACTGCTGTCACCGTATATATGACTTTGCATACTTGTGCAGATAAACCAGAAAGATAACTTCTTAGAAATGAAGCTACTAGGTCAGAGG
This sequence comes from Apodemus agrarius, assembly GCA_964023405.1. Classification (NCBI taxonomy): domain Eukaryota; kingdom Metazoa; phylum Chordata; class Mammalia; order Rodentia; family Muridae; genus Apodemus; species Apodemus agrarius. The sequence goes on along the minus strand of OZ030015.1, from coordinate 37,790,509 downwards.
GTATGATCATTTTTAACTTGTTAATACCAGATTGGTTTCCAAAAGCACTTTTTTGTTTGTTTTTGAGACAGGGTTTCTGTACATAACCCTGGCTGTCCTGAAACTTGCTTTGTAGACCAGGCTGGCCTCAAACTCAAAGAGAGCCTCCTGCCTCTGCCTCCCGAGTGCTGAGATTAAAGATGTATGACACCAACACCTGATCAAAAGCATTTTTAAGCCGTGTATTTCCACTTGCAGTGTATGAGTGTGACTGTCAGTGTGGCCGTGACCCAGTGTCGCATGAAAATGCTCCATTTTAAGTTCTTGCTTGTTTTTTAACTTTGTTCATAACATCATTGATGACTTAATTTTTATCTTCATAGTTCTGTACCTTAGTCAGGGCTTCAGTCCAAGGATTACAAAACTGCCTTTCTTTTGGTTACTCTCCAGTAATCTTCCTGACCAGCCTTGAGTAGCAGGTGTGTGCCACTACGCTGGACTGGTTACTTTAACTTTTTTTTTTTAAAGAATTATTTATTTATTTTATGTTAATACACTGGAGCTATCTTCGGGCACGCTAGAAAAAGGCATCAGATTCTATTATGGATGGTTGTGAGCCACCATGTGGTTGCTGGAAATTGAACTCAGGATCTCTAGAAGAGCAGTTAGTGCTCTTAACCACTTGAGCCGTCTCTCCAGCCCCTGGTTACTTTTAACTTTAGTGTGTGTGTGTGTGTGTGTGTGTGTGTGTGTGTGTGTGTGTGTGTATGTGTCTCAAATGTGTATGTCACAGCATCAGGGTGTCAGATCTTGCTTTGATGCAGGATCTCTTATGTACACCTGTCCCCTGAGCTTCCAGGGACTCCCCTATCTCCACTTCACATTTCTTTGTATGGGAGCTGGATTTACAGGCACATATTAACCGCTTTTACATGGGTTCTGGGAATTGAACTCAGCTCCATAAGACTTGGCCTGGCAAGTGCTTTTACTCACCTGAAACAGCTCCCTACTTTTACTCTCTGTCATTTGAATTTTATTTTGAAGTGCGATACAAATGATGCTATATTTTTCTCCTTTCCAACAGTATTGAAGTTTTTCCAATTGATTGGAAATGTCAGTTACATTAGTTACATTTTATAGTTTTTATTGACATTTGTAAATAGGATGTGTGTGTGTGTGTGTGTGTGTGTGTGTGTGAGAGAGAGAGAGAGAGAGAGAGAGAGAGAGAGCGCTCACATATCTAGTAGCCTAGTAGCTCTTTATCTTTTTTTTTTTTTTTTTTTTTTTTTTTTTTTTTGAGACACGGTCTCTCTATGGCAGAGGGCCTCTAGGGCTCATCACTTCAGATGGTAAATGAGTTTGAGGTCCTCCTGCATTCATCTCCACAATGATCAGAGCCACTGCCCCTGGCCTTTTACAAGGGTTCTGGGGTTCTGAATTAGGACTGTTGCTGCCTGACTCATCTCTCCAGTTGTAGGACCCCCCAACCCCACCATTGTCTTTCCTAGCAGTGTTAGAAACTAGATAGTAAACCGGGGGGTGGGCGCATGCCTGTAATCCCAGCACTTGGGAGGCAGAGGCAGGCAGATTTCTGAGTTCAAGGCCAGCCTGGTCTACAGAGTGAGTTCCAAGACAGCCAGAGCTACACAGAGAAACCCTGTCTCAAAAAAAAGAAGAAGAGGAAGAGGAAGAGGAAGAGGAAGAGGAAGAGGAAGAGGAAGAAGAAGAAGAAGAAGAAGAAGAAGAAGAAGAAGAAGAAGAAGAAGAAGAAGAAGAAAAGAAACTAGATAATAATACTATATCAATTGTTTTGAGACAGGATGCCATTATCTGTGTGCCTCTGACTGTCTTGGAGCTCATTATGTAGAACAGGCTAGCCAGAAACTCCTAGAGGTCTGCCTGCTTTGGCCTCCCAAGTGTTGGGATTAAAGGCCTGTACCCCCATATCTAGACTCATTTCTTCTTAACTTGGTCATCTTAATATTTCAGTTGATTTTCTTGAATGTTTAGGTATCAGTCAAACCTTACCTGCAGAAACAGTGGCAGGTGCCGCTCCTGCCTGTCACTGTGCTCCTTTCTCTTTCGTGTCGTACAAGCCACAGCACCTCTCCTGGTTAGTGTGGGAAGAGTCTTGTGTCTGTGTTGGATGCTTTTGCTGTTGCTGTAGATGCCCAACTGAGACATTTTATGAAAGGAAAGACATTTTCGTCCATTTGTCATTTACGTGTGATTTTTACCGAAACTCCGTGCTCGTGCAGCAAGTGTTCCCTTTATCCTCACTGGCTCATCAGTTTTCCATATGCACTGTTACCTCGAACAACTTTCTTCCCGTCGTGCTGTTCTTGCTTTCTAGGGATAAATACCACTCAGTAAGCTGAGATTGGGGGCTGGGGTGGGGGAGATGGTGTGCTTGCCTGAGATGTGCTTACCCAGGTGTCCATGTACAGCAGGAGAGTCTCCACTAAACACATTTATGATACTTACTTCTCTCCTCATAGGAAAGACAAACCCTAAAGTGTTTGCTCTTTTCAGTTTCTCCTTGCTTTATACTCCTTTGTATACCCAGAAGGTAGGCATGCTTTGAAGATCTGATAATACTCTTCTTGTCCGTTCGCTGCCTTCAAAACAAACAAACAAGAAGAAAAACCTATCATAATCAAAGCTGCTAGTGTCCCAGACATTTTCTGTATCTCTGGCAAATTTTATAGGATCTGTTTCCGTGGTAACTGGAGATTGGAGAGGTGCTATGTGACTTGGAATGTGGCTTGCCTTTCAGAAGGTGAAGCTTACTGGTGACCACTTGCGTCAGTGGCTTCTTCAGATGGCCTACTGCAGTCACCTTTGTCATCCCCAGTGGTTGCGCACTGTGCTGTTAACTCCAGAGAGACTGAACCGTCGGGCCAGCCGACAGTAGCAGTCGTCATTTCTGTGACTCCTGAGCCTTTCTGTCCTGAGGCGCCCTCTCCCACTGCTCTGGCTCTCTGCCCAGCTGCTGTGTGTCCTCCGTTCACATGCTTATTTATGTTACCAACCAGAGAAAAAATGACATTTTAAAAGGTCATCTGTAGCCGAGCAGTGGTGGCGCACGCCTGTAATCCCAGCACTTGGGAGGCGGATTTCTGAGTTCGAGGCCAGCCTGGACTACAGAGTGAATTCCAGGACAGCCAGGACTACACACAGAGAAACCCTGTCTCGGGGAAAAAAAAAAAAAAAAAAAAAAGGTCATCTGTAAAATTAGGATCCTAGTGTATAAAGCTTTGGAAAAGTAGCCTTCACATATGATTGGTTTCCAGAAAATTCTGTGAAGTATTTTTTGTTACAGTTTTCCCTTTTTAAGAAAATAATAGCTGGTTTGTCTACTCTTTATGAAAGAGGCATAACGTGTCAGACAGAGATGAGCGTGAGTGAGAAAATAGAGACCTGGTAAAGCAGAGAGGCTTCTCCAGGCCTACCACTTCAGCAGTCCTGCATCTGATACTTAGACGTATTTATGTTGAGTCATTTCTTTCTCTTTGGCTGGTGACCAGAAGATCACGGAATGATTGTACAGAGGCAGCGGCATTACGTTTAGTTTCTTTTTTTGTATATATCAGATAAGAGGCCTGCAAATGGAAGGGAGTCCGCTCACATCCTTTGCATGGTGGTAGCTGTGAAACTTGCCGTCTTACCACGGGAGTGACTTTGTCAGTCCTGTCTCCTGAGATCTGAGGTAGCTAGGGCAGGCATGGTGTTCAAGTTTAACAGGAAGCTTTGGCTTTCACAAACATTTCTTCTTTCAGTGTCTAGAGACTACTGCTTTAAAAGAGGATTGGAAGTAAGGGCAGGCCTGTGGAGGTCAGTTTGCACTAGTGCTAGGCCTGGTGACTGATTAAAGAGTCAGGCTTCAAAGTAAAGGCCTCCTTTCGAGCCAAAGATGCCTTCAGGTTGGTAAAATTCACAGATCTGAGAAATAATAAGGGGCCACCTTTTGATAAACCTTAACAATTCTAGAAAATCCTGGCCATGGTGAGTGGTGGCACACACCTTTAGTGCAGCACTCAGGAGGTAGAATCAGGTGGCTCTCTTGAGTTCAAGGCCAGCTTGGTCTAGAGGACAGGCTGTAGAGACCCCATCTCAAAGCAAAATAAAACTAAACATTCTAGAATGGCCAGACAAGTTACAGAGATTTGTCTTTGTCCTGTGACAAGAGCCTCTGGCTAGCTGCACCCTCAGCCTTAGCACATAGGTCTGCCTACAACAGGCCTCCTTTCAGACAGGGTCTCACTGTATATAGCTTTGGGGAATTTACTATGGAGACTAGGCTAGCCTCTGCCTCCTGAGTGCAGAGTTAAAGGTGTGTGTGTGGACCACCACACTCAACCCTTGCAGCTTCTGAGAACTTAAGTCCTTGGATGCCAGAGGAAAAGACAGAGATGTGTGAAAACTTGGGGCCTGGCACATTCCTGGCAGTTCTCAGTACCAGGGCAATGGCATTGCTTGGTCCTGTTTAATTTTTTGCTAGGCCTTTCCATAGTCTACTTTTTTAATTGAAAACACTAAGGCAGTGACCTTATTTTTATTATCATTATTAGTTTATATATTCATATATAATTTAGCATATACTACTACATAGTTATGTCTTTCATATAAATAGTACATATTGTATTAAGTAAAAACTGGCCTCCTTTTTCCAGAGCAATAATGAAATTTCACAGTATGAAAATGGAGGAAATCAACAAAATTATTCGTGATCTTTGGCGGAGTACCTATCGAGGGCAAGGTAACTAACATGGTGTGTCCCAAACGCTAGTTCCAAGCTCTGCCCACAGCCTCTCCTGTGTGACCTTAGTTGCCAGCATTGCCTCTCAAACCCCTTCCTGAGCATGTCTTTGAGAGGTTTCTAAGAATTCTTATCTTTGCAACATCTTACAACAAAAAGAAAATGCAGAGTTTCTCTTCCAGAGCCCTGTAGGACTCATTGGCGGCAGTAGACATAATTAGCTGATGACATAATGGGTTCTGTGAAAGGCAGATAGGGATAGGCCCCGTGCGATAAGAAAAATACCCAAAGGAAACTCTTAGAAAAGAGCCGGGCCCCGGGCTGGGGTGGGCCATCCAGCTGCATCGTGGCAGACCACGTGACCCTGAGTCTTCCTGGCCAGAGAGTTTGCAAGGCAGCCACTGCTTCTAAGGACATCAGACTCACTATTGTCGCCAGGCTTCCATGACGATGTGTATAAGTGACAGAGTATGGTGTGTGTTCTCTAAAAATGCTCTGCTTCCTGTCTCAGATATTGAATACATAGAAATTCGATCCGATGCTGATGAAAATGTGTCGGCTTCTGATAAACGGCGGAATTACAACTACCGGGTGGTGATGCTGAAGGGGGACACGGCCTTGGACATGCGCGGTCGGTGCAGCGCTGGGCAGAAGGCAGGTATCAGCAGCGAGGGGCCAACCTGGCCTGAAAGGTGGTCCTGATGCTGCAGAAGCCTCAAGAGGACCATTAAATGAATGAGACGTGCCTACAGCTTCCTTGCCGCCCTGCGAGACACACATGGCTCCCATCGATGCACCCTCCGGGGCCAGCTAACATGCCCTGAAGCACTCTGGAGATAACTTTTTTTTTTGGTTTTTTCGAGACAGGGTTTCTCTGTGTAGCCCTGGCTGTCCTGGAACTCACTTTGTAGACCAGGCTCAGAAATCCACCTGCCTCTGCCTCCCAAGTGCTGGGATTACAGGCGTGTGCCACCGCCACCTGGCTTGAAGATAACTTTTAAGAAAAAGGGTCAAGGGACTGGAGAGATGGCTCAGTGGTTAAGAGCACTGGTTGTGCTTTTTTTTTTTTTTTTTTTTAAGAGGTCCTGAGTTCAATTCCTAGTAACCACATGGTGATTCACAACCTTCTATAATGGAATCTGATGCCCTCTTCTGTCATGCAGACATATAGGAAAATAGAACACTCATATACATGAGTATATTTAAAAGGAAAAGGGTCAAGGTTTTTCTCACTCACCCATTTTCACTAAACAGCATTCCTCAGAGTAAAGTCACTGTTTCATGGGCCCCCAACGATGATCAGACTTTGGGCTGACCCCACCACTACCTAAACTTGGCTGTAATCCTAGCACTATGGAAGTAGAGACAAGAAAATCAGAAGTTCAAAGTCATCCTTGAGCCCAGTCTGGGCTACACAAGATCATATTCAAATGAAAAACAACACTAGCAAATGAGAGCCTGAGTTGGACCAGACAAGGCATTCTAATCTGTGTCACTGAGAATATAGCCCCAGCATAGGCCTTGAGCTCCATTACCTCAGTATAGCGTTGAGCTGGGCTTCAGACCTGCTGTCCAGCTTTGGTATCTTAGGGGCCCCTTACTACATAAATATGACTCAATGGCCCTGCGTGAGGCTCCTGGAGGAGGGGCAGTAGGTAGGTTTGGAGTATGAGGGGAAATCAGGATGAGAAATGATATCTCAATGAGGCTTAAAGCATGAGACCTGCCCGGCGGTGGTGGCCCACGCCTTTAATCCCAGCACTTGGGAGGCAGAGGCAGGCAGATTTCTGAGTTTGAGGCCAGCCTGGTCTACAGAGTGAGTTCCAGGACAGCCCGGGCTACACAGAGAAACCCTGTCTTGAAAAAAACCAAACAAAACAAAACAAAACAAAACAAAAAAACACATGAGACCTGCCTCCCAGGATCACAGGGAGGTCATGAATGTTTGATTTCTGTTAACCACAGAGTGCACATTCTGAGCTTTCAGATTAAAGCAGATTTTCATAAAATTTTACAGGCTTAGGAAAGGATGTCACATTATTGACATAATTATCCCAGTTACTGCAAAGCCAGACAGCTAATACCAATTTCAGGCAAATGCAGGTTACTGTCACAATCATAGTCTGAAGAAATGACTAACTTGCAGTCTGTAAACAGGATCCCTACATGCTTTGTTTGGTGATGTCCAGTGTTCATTATAAATGAGTTTGAAAGATGGTCTATGAACAAAAGCCAGTCCCCTGTAGCTGCTCTGAAATTGTGAAAGCTGGCAGTGCTTGCTTCCTGGTGTGAGAAGTGTCAGCTGGATGGTTGGGAGGCTGGGGGTGGGAGATGGGCAGGAGTAGGGGTCAGAGGCAGGAAGCAGAGCAGACTGCCGACCTGCTCGGGGAGTCCGTGAAGGCGTGCACTGCCCTGCGTCCAGCAGACAGTGAGCTTAGAGCTCACACAAGAGCTCTCTGCTCCTCCCGGAACAGTCTGGGTCCTTTGCTGTGTCCCTTCAACCCTGAGGGCTGGGGCTGAATCTGGGAGTTTAATGTTTGATTTTTTTAATAGCCGTGAATGTATGTAATAGGCTCCCTGCAGATAAGTACAAATAGAGTCATACTCTAGTAACTCTAATGTATGATTTTTTTTTCTCTCATTGACACAGTTATACAAGGAGACACTTGGGTGTGATTTAGAACACACTACCTGGTTTCTCTTTTGGACCAGAGAATTATGGAGACTTAAAGATGTCTCTCTAGGAGTTAAAGTGACTGTGAGGTTAGGAAGGTCTAGTATGTTTGCATTTTCCTTTAAGTTTCATCACTGAGGGGCTGTAAGGCCTGGAGTGGTTTCATACACCTTTAGTCCCAGTGCTCAGAGGACAGAGGCAGGCAGATCTCTGAGTTTGATGCCAGTCTGGTCTGTGTAGTGAAGTACAGGTGAATCTTAAGACTTCCATTAAAATTATCAACTGCTCATGAATTGTACACATCATCCCTCAGCCTGTGATGCCAATTTTTAGTAAATCCGGAATGCTTACAGAGCCGTTTTTCAGGATTTATTTCAGCACAAATGATAGGCTGAGAGAATGTAGTTAATGGTCCACCTTCCAGAAGAGCGCGTGTCTCCCTTGAACTGCCCTGACCTCCGCAGCCTGTGACACTGCCCACCTCCCCCACCCTTTCTTGGTTTTGGAGACGAGGTCTTATTCTACATAGCTGGGATTGGCCTAAAACTCAAGAGACCCCCTGCTTCTGCCTCCCGAGAGCTGGGATTCAAGGTGTCACCAGCACGCTCAGCTCATCCAGCATGCCCTTCTCGTCTCACATCTATCGTGCAACTTTTCTCCAGGTGCTAGCCTCGCTCATCATCCGCCTGGCACTGGCTGAGACCTTCTGTCTGAACTGTGGCATCCTCGCCCTGGATGAGCCTACTACAAATCTTGACCGGGAAAACATTGAATCTCTTGCACATGCTTTAGTTGAGTAAGTATTTCAAGTTTAGGGGCAGGTTGTAATGTTTTTTAAAATACCAATAGCAGAGCCGGGTGTGGTGGCGCATATCTTTTATCCCAGCACTTAGAGGCAAAGGCATGCTGGTTACTGAGTTCAGGGCCAGCCTTGGCCACATAATGGATTCTAGGCCAGGCTATGCACTTTGCATTTCTTTCTTTCTTTCTTTTTTTTTTTTTAAAAGATGTATTTATTTATTTATTTAATGTATTTGAGTACACCATTGCTCTCTTCAGACACACCAGAAGAGGGCATCAGATCCCATCACAGATAGTTGTGAGCCACCATGTGGTTGCTGGGAATTGAACTCAGGACCTCTGGAAGAGCAGTTGGTGTTCTTAACCGCTGAGCCATCTCTCCAGCCCGCACTTTGCCTTTCAATAGTAATTTTCCAGATTCTCTTGAAAAAGAACTCGTAAGGCTGGAGGGGATGGCTCAGTGGTTAAGAACACTGGCTGCTCTTCCAGAGGACCTGCATTGATGTCCGCTCATAACTGCATGTAACTCTAGCTTCAGAGGATCTGACATCCTCACACAGATATACAAGCACTTAGAACACCAGTGCGCATAAGTTAAAAGGAGCTAGAGTGTTGAGACAGACACGTCTTGCCTCTCCCCGGGTGTGCACAGGGTAAGTGAGGGCACGGAGTTCCGGGCCTTGTCTGCATTTCCTGTGACTCCCTTGTCAAGCACGGGTGTCACTCTGCCCTGGCCAGACACTTAGAGCTTTTGGAAGAATACTGGTAATTAGACAGTGCCAAGGCTAAATTGTAGTCATGTGTGCCCCGTTCACTCGTGCCAGCAGCCTCCAGGGAGGGCAGCTTGTATTTTGTGCGCCGCTGGCTCCAGGACACACCCCTGGCTCTAAGGCACTGACAGTGCTGGAGCTCCAGCCAGTTTTTGGTCGTCCTGGGGACCAGCAAGGAGAAGGTTGTGGTACTGAAACATGAAGTGCATCCAGTTCCGCGCAAGTGATAGACAAGTTTGAGTTAAAACTCTTGTTGCATCTCACTCAGAGCTGATAGCTCAGCATGCTGATGAGCAAAACTCCCCACACTCAGGCCCTTGTGTGTCACAGCACTGATGCATCTGGTGACTGGAGGAGGCAGAATTCTAGGTAGGCCCAGCTCCTCAGAAGGAAGCGTCATTTCCCTCCCTGCTTGTTGTCTGCCTGATGTACTTTTAGACTTTGAGAGAAGTGTTGGAGAGTCTGGGCAGAGGAGCGAGCTGGGCTCTGGTTGATGTTTTAGGTTTTCCTAGACTTTTCCCTGCATCAATAGCAACTTAGGATCTTGGGAACAGGATCAAGTCAAATTCTTGACCTGGCCATCTAGCCAGATGGGTGGGGACGAAGCTGTGCATCCCAGTGTGTGAGGAGGGGGTAGGACTCTTACCTGCCTAGGTTGAAGGCCTCAGCTCTCCTCTATTTCCTGCAGAGCAGCCAAGGGCCCTGTCACACCTGGCCCAGGAAAAGCCTGGCTGCCACAGCTGTCCTTGTATCTGACAGGAGTCCCAATGGCTTTTCCAGATCTGTGTCCATTAGTAAAAAAGTGTTCTCGGTGTATTGTTTCAGGATCATAAAAAGTCGCTCACAGCAGCGCAACTTCCAGCTTCTGGTAATCACTCACGATGAAGATTTTGTGGAGCTCTTAGGGCGATCTGAGTACGTGGAGAAATTCTACAGGGTGAAGAAGAACATCGACCAGTGCTCAGAGATTGTCAAGTGCAGCATTAACTCCCTGGGCTCTTATGTTCACTAACTTGTTTTGGGAGAGATGTGGATTGTGTGAAGGGGACCATGTGTGGTGGGTTTGAGAGTTCCCTGGGGTCGCGAGGCTGCCTTGAGTGAAGACTCAACACAGTTCCCACAGTTCCTCCAGCTCTGCTCAGCCCTTCACTTCCTGCCCACTGAATGTCATCCAGATGAACCGTGCTCCGAGAGCGGAGCTGACAGGACGGGTGGCCACTTCAAACAGTACTATTTTCTCTGAAGTTTGAGGTGATAGTGAGTGGCCCTGCTGTAACATGAATCCATGCACACAACCTGTCTGTCTGAGCCTCGGTCTCCCCTGAAACCACAGCCATTGAGTGGAGCTGGCAGAGTGACAAGAACCCTCGGCGATCATGAAGTGGAATACCCAGGTCCCTCCCCGTGCTGCCCTGCCAGATAGTTGCCCTGCCTGGTTGGTTGAGAGGAATTTCCCCAATCCTGACCTGATCTGCCTGTCATACAGAAGCCTGTCACTCTCTTCAGTGTGTCATGTGTATCTATGTGGCCTGGCCATAAAGCCCGGTTAGTCTGAATAGCAGGTTCCCCTGTGGGTGGGTAGGAGGCTCACCACAGCTGGAGCCTTCCTCCATGCACAGACCTGCAAGGGCCAACCACACTCTCACTCCAGAGGCCACACCTGTTGGAAGTCCAGGTCACATTTCTGTGGCATTGCCAGCTGAAGCCTCCTGTGTAGACAGGGCACACCTAAGCCGCATGCTTGCAGATTCCACTGACAGTTCCATCACCCGCTTGGCCAGGCCTGTTCCGTGCCAACTGCACAATGATGGGCATCAGCTTGAGAACAAAGGTCCTTTCTTCCCACCCTCTTCCTTCAGGAACATAAAACCACATGTAAGTCAGATGCATACTGACAATAAGTTATAAGAAAAATTACTTTAAAAGAATTGTATATATAGCATCATTTATTAAAGACAAAAGCAAATATTTGTGTATTCGTGGCCAGGACATGTTTGTTTTACATACAGAATTAATCTTCATGGAATATTTGATACTTCATGAGGATATAAAACATCTTAAACATTTTTCAGAATTGATTAGTAGTTTGATTTTGTTTATTTTTATTTTTATTTATTTTTTTTTTTTCGAGACAGGGTTTCTCTGTGTAGCCCTGGCTGTCCTGGAACTCACTCTGTAGACCAGCCTGGCCTCAAACTCAGAAATCCTCCTGCCTCTGCCTCTGCCTCTGCCTCCCAAGTGCTGGGATTACAGGCGTGCACCACCACACCCGGCAGTAGTTTGATTTTATCATCACTTTTAGTGGTGGTGGTGCACGCCTTTAATCCCAGCGCTCTGGGAGGCAGAGGCAGGTGGATTTCTGAGTTCAAGACCAGCCTGGTCTACAAAGTGAGTTCCAGGACAGCCAGGGCTATACAGAGAAACCCTGGCTCGGAAAAAAAACAAATCAAAAAAAAAAAAAAAAAAAAGACAATATAATCACTTTTAAAGTTGCTTCACATAGCCTGGTATGATGTCCCAGTACAGGCAGGTGAACCTTTGTAATTCAAGGCCAGCCTTGTATTCACAGCAAGATCTTATGTCAGAAAACAACATTTTTTCACAATTATGCAAATAGTAAGGGAGGTTTATGGCAATTTTAAAAGTTTTTGGAAATTCTGTCACACCCAAACCATTCTCACGAGGCAAAGATTCACTTAGTTCCAGAAGAGCATATTGATTCTGTGACCAGACTGTCTATCCCAAGGACACAAGAGGGTCCAGAAAATAGCCTGTCCACTAACCACCACAGCAAAACTGAAGACATCTACTGGGCAAATATCTAACCCAAATATTTTCTTGTCACGGAGTTGGAACTTAAAGGCAACAGCATGTAATAGAAGACGTAAGCCAGGTAGCATCCGCCCGTAAGCTATAGAGGCCCTGTCTGCAGTGGTGGGGAGGGAAGGCAGTAGCCAGGTGGGACGCACACCTTTAAATCCCAGCGCTCAGGGGGCAGCGGCAGGCAGGTCTCTACAGAGTTCCCAGACACCCAGGGCTACAGGAAAAGAGAAAAGTGTGAGATGAGAGCAGCGCTCCCAGTTTCAGAGCTACTGGGCACGCAGGACACAGCTTCCCTCACAGCTGCTTTCACTCCACCCCCAGCCAGCTTTTAAGTGCCATAGGTGCCCCTCTAGTCACCCATGGGCTGAAATTCCAATGCCACTGTTTGGTGGCTGAGTGGCCCCAGGGAAAATAGTCACCCTCGGGCCTCCCACCCACCTATGAGAGAAAATCTTGCTTATGTTGTAGGGTTGTTCCAAAAGATCAGTGATTTCATATTTATAAACCCAAACAGCAGTCAGTGCCAGCTGATCGTCGGCACACGGAAGCCCTTACTCACCAGTCTGGCCCCGCTACAGGCAGTATCCCTTATCCTCCATTTTGACTTGCTCGCCCCCTCAGTTCCCTTTCTGGCTGTGATAAAACTGACCAAAACCCAAGCGGGGAAGGAAGGGTTATTTGACTTACTCTCCTAGTCACAGCTGGTACAGAAGCTCACAGCAGGAACTGAGGCAGAGGCCCTGCAAGAATGAACACTACCTAACTGGTGTTCGCCCATGGCTTGCTCGGTTTACTTTCTTACACAGCTCAGGCCCCTCTGCCAAGGATGGCAGCACCCACAGCGAGCTGGGTTCTTAAGCATCAATCATCAGTCAAGAAGATGCCTCGCAGACTTGTTCACAGGCCAGTCTGTTGGAAGCTGTTCCTTTACTAAGGGTCCCTCTTCATAGACAACTCTTGGTCGTGATGGAAATGCACACAAACCAGCCAGCACAATAAACCTTGTCAATTGACACTGTTAAGCTATAACTTTTCCTTCTTTACCCCTAAGACCTCACAGTAATATCACAGTCTAACTTTTTTAAAGATCCATAGTCCTGGCATCTCCAGTATGCTGGAGTCTCCACGTGCAACTGCTACACCTTCACAAATGCCCACCAGGCCTCTCTGCAGGTACTCTACCTTTTCAACATCTCTCCATTATCCCTTCATGCCTTCAAAACAATATCATGTGAGAGTCTTACCCATTACCAAATGTGATCTCCAGCTTGAGATAGTCTTGGCCCCTTTAACCACAGTTGAATCCAGAAGACGTTGCAACAGATTCTTACATCACGGTATCACATGAGCAGCCCCAGTAGTTTTTTGCTTCCCTCTGAGACTTCACAAACCAGGCCTCTACCATCACCTCCTGACATTTCTATATTCCAAGCTTTTAGCCCACTAAGCTCTGCACACTCAATGGCTTTTCTGTCCTTCAAACAACACGGTCAGTGCTGTCACAGCAATACTGCGCCATCAGTACCACATTCTGCTCAAGCTTGCTTTTCTACTGCTGTGCTAAAACACCAACCAAAACAACGTGAAGGAAGGGGGCTTTGGCTTGCTCTTCCACGTCACCGTCCATCATCAAGGGAAGCTGGAGCCGGAGTTCAAGGCAAGAACCTGAGGCAAGAAATGAACAGACCACGGAGGAGTGCTGCTTCCCGGCTTTCCCATACTGCCTAGGACCACCTGCCCAGCTGTGGCCCCGCCCACAGCGGTCTGGACTTGCCCATGTCAGTCATCAAGAGAATGGCCCATAGGCCAGTCAGATGGAGGCCATACCTCCAGGTTCCAGGTGACTCAGGTTTGTGTAAAAGCACACCCTTATGGTCATTTAAGATTTTAGCATCCAGTTAAATCGCTCCAAACTAGCTTTATAATCACAGGTGATTTCAGTATCCAAATAGTGATAACATCCAGCTTCACAGCCCTGTTCTTCTACCCCATGAGAAGGCTAGCACTGGGGCTAATCACCTCCGCATTAAGCGCCGTCCCTAGAGAGCACTGAAAGCCCAGCAGTCCTGGATCCCACTGCAGTTTCATCCCATTGAGTCTAACACCTTCCCCTCCTTTGTTTTCCTCGTGTGTTTACTTCCCCCTCCACAGAGTATATCCCATGACGCATTGCCATAGCCCCTAGCTGTGCTGCCTGTCCTCCATGCTCAGTGTCCTGGCCACCCATCCCTGGATAAGCTCAACTGTCCCTATGAGATCTCCTTTGCTATGTTTACTAGACCTGCTGTTGCAGGCTTCAGCCTGACTGCACTTTTTTCTGCACTCATTTATCCCCTGATTTTGAGCCTCATAGCTTCAGAATTTAGCCTCTTAGTTCAATGCAGAGCCTGAACTGACTTCAGATGAAAGCAGTCAGCCAGGGTGAGAGCCAATTGGTAAACCAGCAACCACAGTGGGCAGTGGGAGCTTGATCCCACGAGGAGCCTCTGACATGGTAAGATGCACATCAGTGTGCTACCTGAAGGCATGACTCTTCACGCACTCTTGGTGGGGGAACTGGCTGTGAGGACCCTCAGAGCTACATCCACAGAGAAGACAAGGGGCTGAAGAGATGGCTCAGTAGGAAGGCCCTCACATGTGAGCAGGCCCAGAACTCCTGCTTGAGTGGCCTATATGCTGATGTGTGTCAGTGTTTGTCTGCAGTCCAGATCTCTTCTAAACTGATTCACCCAGCAGCCTGTGGACAGCTGGAGATCCAAACACACTCGACTATCTAACGAACATCTGAAACTTAGAGCGACTCAGCCCACTTCTCCAGAAACTCCAAATAATGACTGCACCTTCTTCCAATGTCTTCAACAAGCCCAGCATCTTACGTTTTAACTCAACAGTTCACATCCATTCCCTCAGTTTGAAACTTGACTCTGGGAAGGTTTCCAGAGGCCCACCAAGATGGCTCAGCAGGTGAAAGTACTTGCTGCGGAGCCCTGGTGTTCTGAGTTCCAATCCCTGGCCCCATGTGGTAGAAAGAGAGAATCAACTCCTGCAAGTTGTCCTCTGACCTCCACAGATGCATATGAATACATACATATGAAATGCATAAGATGTACTTTTAAATTATTTTTTAAAGCCATCTAGAATCTAGCCATTCCCCTGCCACCAAAACCAGCAGTGCTCTGGCCCGGACAGCGTCGTCTCTAACCTGGAGAGTTTGAGTAACCACTCAGCTTCCCACATTCACTGAGCCCTGCTCAGCTTGTTCTGTCATGGCAGCAGCCAGCGATCTTGTAAATGCCCCTGAAGTGACAGCAGTTACAGGCCTGTAAGCCCACTGTGAGCTGGAAGTGGAGATGAGAGAGGCAACAATTACCCCTGCGCAGCAGCGCAGCAAAGTGTCTCCACGTCTAGGCTTGCAGCATCGGAACATATGTTATAGTGTATATAGGAAACGTTCAGAATCCAAGATTAGAAGTAGTCTCTAGGGCCAGTGAGATGGCCCAGTGGGCAAAGGCCTTGTCAACATGCCTGACGACCTGAGTTTTCGATCCCCAAGACTCAGGTTCAGGTGGAGCGCCAACTCCACAGAGTCACCCTCTGAGTTCTCTCACGGGCACATGTGCATGCATACAGTAAGCATGTAAAAACACAAATTTTAAAAGAAGAAAGGACAGCTCTACTCCACACTCGGAGCTTTTATACCATCACAAAGTCAAAACAATTTAAAAACCCTAAGTCAATGCTCAGCGATGCATGCCAAAGCCAAATACACTGCAGAGGTAACATGAAATGATGTTAAGGTATTAGTTAAAGGGCCAGGGCTGGCGTTCTGTTGGTAGAGGGCTTGCCTGGCATGCATAGAGCCCTGGGTTCCATCCTAAATAAGCTAGGTACCACAGTCTACCTGTAATCCAGGCACTCAGGAGGAGGTAGGAAGATTAGAAATTCAAAGTCAGCCTTGGCTACATAGTACATTCCAGGGCAACCTGGGATACATGAGACTCTGTCTCTACATAGGTAGGTAGGTAGGTAGGTAGGTAGGTAGGTACGTAGATAGATAGATAGATAGATAGATAGATAGATAGAGTTAAACACTTCCCACAAACAAAGGCCCAGGGCCAGTGTCTTCATTAGTGATATCTGTCTGACGTGTAGAATAACACCATTTTTTAAAAAAACTCTTCTTAAAAAGCAGAAAAAGAAAAAGGAGCACAGTCAAGGTCATTATGCAAGGTCATTCCTCCATGGATAGCAGCCAGCAAATTAGAAAGCAACGCCTCTTTTTGTTAATACGCTAGACTGGCAAACAGAGTAGTGGATGTTTTCAGGACGCTTGCATACGTTTGTGACATCAGACCCCCCCACCCCCAATCCTTGACCTTCTGGATGGTCCCTTCCTTCTGAAGTCCCTCCCTCCGCCTCTGCTTCCTTATCTCGTGAATTCTATTACTCTTCTTTCTCCTGCAGTTCACTATCTGATGAAAACATGCTAGCAAACCAAATATCTAAAAACAGATAATATGCCAGAAACCCAGGCAGCCAATGGAAATGCAGGACCTGGTCAACAGAACAGAAAGGACACGTGCAGCACGGGGAGAAACATCCGTGAACCAGCTACACGACATGAGGTGACACCCCAAATAAGTAGGGAGCCCTTAGAGTGCAGCAACATCTAAAATGAGGCTTTCATTTTGGCGTACACCTGTTTGCCTTCCTGTGTGTCTGTACACCGTGTGCATGCAGTGCCCATTATGACCAGGAGAGGGCACTGGAACTGGAGTTACAGACCATTGTAATCCTCCATGTGGGTGCTGGGTGCTGAGCCTGGGGCCTATGCAAGAACAGCTAGCATTTCTTACTTCTAAGTTCTTAACTTAGCCATCTTGACAGCCTCCACAATGTGGCTTAAAAACTGATTTTAAAATGAGCAAAGAACATGAATATGTATTTTGTTAAAAGAGGGCAGGGGCAATAAAAGCCAGGATTGGAGGCTCATACCTGTAATACAATCACTTTGGAGGTAGAAGCAGTAGGATGGGTAATTCAGGGACAGCTTGGGCTACACAGTGACTTCGAGGGCAACCTGGGTTACATGAAACCGTATCTAAATAAGTAAATCGGCTAATAACTCCATAAGTGATTTTCAACATCCTTAAATAATAGGGAAGTGCAAATCAAAGCCACAGCATAGGGCTGGAGAGATGGCTCAGTGGTTAAAACACTGGATGCTCTTCCAAGAGGACCCAGGGTTGGTTCCCATCATCCACATGCTGGCTCACAACTGCCTCTCACTCCAGTTTCATGGGATCTGATGCCCTCTTCTGACCTCTTTAGGCACCAGGCATGTATGCTGCACATACTTATATGCTTTGAGGACATTAGGCCAAGTCACGAGGCCAGCTGCAAAAGGGAAATAGCTGCCCGAGGCCATGCACAGGGGCACCTGAAAGTCCGGCTCATAGAGACCAAAGTACTGGGCTCCCGAGCCTGGGCGAGGTGGGGATCTGGAAGGCTGGGGGCTGTTTCTCGGGATGGAGAGTTCTGGCTTCAGTCACACTGCATGAATGAAGGCTTAGCAATCCTGAGCTCAGCATAAAAACAGGAGAAGGCGGTGGTGGCGCATGCCTTTAAGCCCAGCATTTGGGAGGCAGAGGCAGGCAGTTCTCTGAATTTGAGGCCAGCCTGGTCTACAGAGGGGGTTCCAAGATGGCCAAGGCAACACAGAGAGACCCTGTCTCAAAAAACAAAAATCAGTAAATAAAAAACAGGCAAAGAAGCCGGGCGTGGTGGCGCATGCCTGTAATCCCAGCACTTGGGAGGCAGAGGCAGGCGGATTTCTGAGTTCGAGGCCAGCCTGGTCTACAGAGTGAGTTCCAGGACAGCCAGGACTACACAGAGAAACCCTGTCTCAAAAAAACAAAAAAAACAAAAAAACAAAAAAACAAAAAAACAAAAAAACAGGCAAAGGTAAGGTTTATGTGTGTGTTGTCAAGAGACATGGGACTGTGATGGTAATGATACGCAGAGTGCCTCATGTTGATCTCAAAACTTAAGAAAACAAGCCAGGCCGCTGGAAGAGCTTGACCGGGAGGGCGGAGGAAGGGAAGAATAGAACGCATAGTGTGGGGCAGTAGACCGCGCTTCCAGACAGAAGAACTGGCGGGTTCAGAACCCCGTAAATCTCATACTTGAGAATGGCAGGAGTTAGAACTGGCTCCCCACTGGCTCCCTGCCCTGGAGCATGTGGCCGTGACACCTCATTAAGAGGACCATGACAACCAGTCACATAGCACAGAACCTAGAGTTCTCCGTGCTAATGGGGTATCTAGCTAGGCCGGAGGGCTTAGCCAATGAGCTTCCCTTCCTGGGCAGTCCTTCCTGCAAACGGTAATCAATCTCTGGTTCACCCTGAGTGAGACGTACGCATCCTCGTCAGCCATAAATAACTGTTTGGACAAGCAAAGACTATCTCCTTCATCAAGGACTGCAGCAGGGGTGGGGGTGGGGTGGGGAGGTGGGGGGGTGGGGGGGTGGGGGGGTGAGGGGGTGGGGTGGGGGTGGGGTGGGGAGGCCTTCATCATACAAAGCCACACCTAAGTCTCCTGAAGAAGCCCCCCCCACACACACACACATACTCCTAGCACTCATTCAGAGCTAATCTGGATCCCCATCCCTACCCTGGGCTCATTGCAGGCCAGTGGCCCCATTCCCAACTCCTCCCCCCAGTGGAGTCTGGGTTCACTGGAGTTTGAGGACCCAGCCCCCGCCATTTCTCCCCCAGAGAAGCACAGGCTGGGACCCCATCTTAGACTGCATTATGCCTTCCCTGAGCAGCATGTCAGAGACCCAGCACCATGTCATAGGTGGGAGAAATGCAGCCGAGGGCCCATGTTTAACCTCCCAGAGATGCTTGTTGGAGGCGTTTTGACACCCCAACAGTGAGACAGAAATGCAGACCCAAGCATAGGCAGGACAAGATGGCCTCAGACTCATGGTCCTCCTTCTTAAATCTCTTGAGTGGTGAGATTACAGGTGTGGCTATGTTACCTGGCTTGCTGTCAGAAAATTAAAATAACTTTAAATAAAAAGTGTTCAACTTATCAAAAAAAAAAAAAAGTCATAGGACCTCCCTGAGAGTGGTGGCACAGGTCTTCAATTCTAGTGCACAAGAGGTAGAGGTGGGCGGTTCTCTGTTGAGTTCAAGGCCAGCATGGGCTAAACATTTGAATTCCAGGCCAGCCAGGGCTATGCAGTGAGACTTTGTCTCAAATAAACAAACATACAAACTAGCTAACAAAAACAAAAACAAAAACCCACAGGATCTAACCTTTAATTTCTAACTGGGGCTGTGGCTCTGTTGGTAAATTAAAGTACTTGCTATATAAACCCAAGGACCAGGTACCCAGGTAAAACACCAGCCCATCCCCATGTCCCACATAAAACACCAGACTGTCCCTGTGTGGCTCTGCTCAAGCTCTGGGGAGACAGAAGCAGGACGACCTCGGGCTGGCTGGATGACCTCGGGCTGACTGGCAGTCATTCTAGGGACTCAGCCTCAGCTTCAATGAGAGAGCCTACCTTGAAAAATAAGGTGAAGAATCCTTGATGAAAGCTCCCAACATCAACCTCTGGCTTCCATACAAGTGTGTACCCCCATACACACTCAGAACTGATTTACACACACACACACACACACACACACACACACACACACACGACTACATATACCACAGAGGCACAACTACACACACACCCAGGACTACATATGCCGCAGAGATACAACTATAGACACACACACACACACACACACACACACACATGCATGCACACATGCGGACACACACACAAAGGGTGGAACAACTGGAACTGGTAATGCATTCTTACCTACAATCCAAGGGAAGCCTGTAACACAACGCACAAAAGGACTGGGTGTGGCTGGCTGAGCAGCGGAGTGCTTACCTGGCAGACGCAAGGCCTTTGGGTCAGTTGTCAATACCAATAATCAATCAATCAATATTGGAGGCAACAAAGACTAAGTATGGAGAAAAAAATAAACAATTCACAAATTCTTAGATTGTCACCAAAGAAACAGGAACATGATTCTCTCTCTCTCTCTCTCTCTCTCTCTCTCTCTCTCTCTCTCTCTCTCTCACGCGCGCACACACACACACACACAACCCCAAAGAATAAAATACTCTTGGGATAAAAAAGGAAAGCTATGGAAATATACCAGCAGAGGGATTTTTTTCCAGTGGAAAGCAGAAGAGAAATGATAAGAAATGATACACACCAGACACCAGGAAGTGTAAAACACAAACAAACAAACAAACAAACAAATCCATAGAAGTTCAATTAGAAAAGGGAATAGAAGAGAAAGGCCGTCCATTGCCCTTCCCTCCCCCCAGACCAACGTGTATGTATTTATATGCACATATAATTGTTCTAAAGTACATGCCACGTGAGGAGCAGAAGAAAGGGAGGGAGCCAGGCGGGATGGGGGAGGGAGGGAGGGAGGGAGAGGGAGAGAGAAAGAAAAAAGAGGAAGAGAAAGGCATATGTAGTCCTGTGTGTGTGTGTGTGTGTGTGTGTGTGTGCACAGTTGTGTCTCTGGGGCATATGTAGCCAGGCGGGATGGGGGAGGGAGGGAGGGAGGGAGAGGGAGAGAGAAAGAAAAAAGAGGAAGAGAAAGGCATATGTAGGTGTGTGTGTGTGTGTGTGTGTGTGTGTGTACCTTAGTGACTTGCTTTTCCAATCAGGGATCTTGTTCCTGTCTATCACAGCAAATAACATCGGCCACTCCAAAGTGCATCACTGGCAATTAGAGCACAAAGACCAAGAAAATCCGTTCACTTTCCAGAGAAAGGCTGAGGGGGAACATAAATTCAAATGGACTTGGCTCTGGAGCTTCAGAAAGACAGATGCTTAAAAGTCCAAAAGAAATTTTTCAGCCAGGCGCGGTGGCGCACGCCTTTAATCCCAGCACTTGGGAGGCAGAGGAAGGTGGATTTCTGAGTTTGAGGCCAGCCTGGTCTACAGAGTGAGTTCCAGGACAGCCAGGGCTACACAGAGAAACCCTGTCTCGAAAAAACAAAACAACAAAAACAAAACAAAAAAGAAATGTTTCCATCTAAAATGTTATATTTAGCTAGACTGTGTACCTATTTGATATTGACATAAAGTATTTAGATGCACAAGTTCTGACAACCTTCACCTCTTATAAGCCTTTCAGTAGAAAGCTTCAGAAGGCTTGGAAGGTGGCTCACCGAGGGGAAAATGCTTGCTATGCGAGCATAGGGGCCTGAGTTCGGACCCTCCACATCCGCGTATATAGGCAGGGCACAGTGGAGCATGCCTGTAGCCCCTGAGTTTTCTGGCCAACCAGACTAGCTAAATCAGCAAGATCCAGTGTCTGTGAGAGACCCTGTCTCAAAAAAACAATGGAGAGTGATAGAAGATAGCTACAGTAGCTTGTGCATGTGCAAAACAAACACACACACACACACACACACACACAGAGAAGTGCACACATGCATTCTCTACACACACACACACACACACACACAGAAGGGCACACACATGCATTCAGTGCACATACACAGACAGGTGCACACATGCATTCACTATACAGAGAGAAGTGCACACACATGCATTCACTACATACACACATACACTACACACACGTAGACAGACATCAAAAGACAGAAACTGTCTGAAGATGAATGGGTAACCTGATTCAAGCATCCCACAGTTTTCACATGTCCTGGACATCATGTGGATCCTCCATTAATATGCATAACTTTTATGGTTTTATATATCAATTAAAATCAACTATAAAAAATTTAAAACTTAAAAGAAAGTTCCCACAGTATCTCGCTGAGACAGAGGAAAAGCTGGGAGCAAGGACTAGGAGAACAGAGGGTGGGGCAAGGACATGTCCCACACGTGCGCATGCGCACACAGGTGACCCGGAGTCACCGGAGTCAGAGAGAGTATTTCCCTACCAAGGCCACAGGATAGACTTCTAGGGAGGAGAATTTAGGGTTAAAATCACTGAAGAAGGGGGATGGGGGAGAGGAGGGGGGGAAGGAGGGAGGGAGGGAGAGAAACCACCTGGTGACCTACACCTGGAATGTCAGCACTGAGTCTGAGGTCAGCCTGGTCTACGCAGGGAGACCTTGACTCCAAAACACAAACGATCATAAGAAACCGTGTAGGACCTGAGATTTGTATCCTACTGGCAAGCTAAGGAAGCCCACTGCCATAGACTCACAGATGCCCGCAGAAGAGGGTTTCTTGGCTCAGACAGGTATTTGCCACAGTCCTGCCTTTCTGCCCTGGATCCCAGTTCCAGCGCGGTGCAGCGCCAGCCAGACCATTCGGACGGCACACGGTGTGCTGGAGTAGGAGAGTGAAAGCCCCAGGTTACGGACCTGGCCTTCTCTATGAGCAGCGAGTTGCCTGCCTGCCTTTTGCTCTGAGGAAAGCAGAATCTCTTCCTGGATCATGTGTTTTTGCAGACACCCTTAAAAGCTAAGCTCACTCAGGGGTTAAGGGTGGAAGACCCTGTGGAGAACCGAGGGCCACACTGCTGGGGTTCTCTTCTGAAACACATGGCAAATAAAACTTCTCTGATAATCGACTGAACAGTTGTACTTAGTGAAACAACTCGCACTGTCTGCATTCTTTTTTTTTTTTTTTGGTTTTTCGAGACAGGGTTTCTCTGTGTAGCTCCGGCTGTCCTGGAACTCACTCGGTAGACCAGGCTGGCCTCGAACTCAGAAATCCGCCTGCCTCTGCCTCCCAAGTGCTGGGATTAAAGGCGTGCGCCACCACGCCCGGCCTGTCTGCATTCTTACTTACCAATTTGCCACCTTTTCTTTGCAAAAGAGACCCAGTGCCTGGGGCAATCCAGAAACCCAGCAGGAGCTGTTCTGAAATTCCAGCTGGTCCCAAGGGGAGCAGAGGGGCAGGCAGGACCGGTCCCCAGGCCAAATTACTTTTGGAAACCTGCAAACAGACCAGCTGCAGGCCATGGGCTCCTGAGTGGCCTGAGCCCAGGCCATGCCCTCCAGTGGTTTGTGTATATTGGTTTCTCCCGGGTATAATAGATAATTGGAGCAGGCTGGATGCAAAACACAATCCTGGCACCTATCCCAGCACTGCAGAGGCAGAGGCAGGAGGATGGCCCCAACTGCAGGACCATCTTGGTCTAAAACACATCCAACCTTTTGACATTGTCATCTACAAAGTTCACACTCAAGAAC
Source organism: Apodemus agrarius (assembly GCA_964023405.1). Lineage (NCBI taxonomy): Eukaryota > Metazoa > Chordata > Mammalia > Rodentia > Muridae > Apodemus > Apodemus agrarius. Next base: position 37,767,442 of record OZ030015.1, on the reverse strand, counting down.
AGAAATCAGTTACACACACACACACACAGGGAGAGAGAGAGAGAGAGAGAGAGAGAGAGAGAGAGAGAGAGAGAGAGACTTGTTTTTAAATCTTTGTGTTTCAGTAAATTTAAGATTGTGTGTTTGGTTGCTTTTGTCGCTCCAATTTGGACATACTGAAACTGCAGGATAGCAAGTTAAGCAAATCTAGACTTTGTCTAAAAAAAAAAAAAAAATCAAAAGGGTGGTGGTGGTGATGGTGAGGAAGCCAGCCGGGTAGTGGTGGCATTTGCCTTTAATCCCATCACTTGGAACTCAGAGGCAGATGGATCTACAGAGCGAGTTCTAGGATTCTCAGGGCTACACAGGGAAACTCTACCTCGGAAGGGGATTAAAAAAAAAAGTTGTCAATTCTCCAACTGCAGCGGGGCGTGGCCCCTCTCCTGGTGGCCTGTTGGCGGCGGCGGCGGCAAGAGGCAGATGCAGGCGCGCGATATTCAAGATGCGCAAAGGCGCTTGGGACACTGATCCAGCGGTCCAGCTGGGACCGTCCCGTTTCGCACGGCGGGTGGTGGCCGCTTCCCCGCGGGGCAGCTCTGGCCGCGCCTTCCCGGAGACCACGGAGGAGGCGGCGAGGGCGTCCTCTTATCGACCCCATCTCCCGTTACATAAGGCCGCGTCCCTATCTCCGCGGGTCATCGCCGCGCCAGTGCGCCTTCTCCCACGCGCGGGGGGGCGCCTACCTGCTGCTCCCTGCACGCCTTCTGCTTGTCTTGAGGGGCAGGGGCCTCGACTCACCCACGCAGCGCCCAAGGTGTTTCCCCAAGCCTTTCCCCACCCCAGGAGACCTCCAAGGGATCTGCCACCTTGTCCCATCCTCCAGATTGAGAAGTCGAGGCCCCACAGGGGTCACTCGGCTAGGCAAGGCACTTCAAATCCTGGGAGGGCACTAGGCTCAGAGGCAGATCTCCAGTTCCCGGGTCTGTAGAGGGTCTGGGGGAACCTCCACTGTGGACAGAAAGCTGACATGCTCTGCCCAGTGGGAAGAGCGAGGCAAGGCTGGATTCTGCAGGCGGGACGGCGTTAGAGTCCCTTGAGGAAAGTTGTGAGAGGACGGAGTCAGGCTGAGGAGAAGAAATGGGTGGGGGAGAATCTGAGAAAGAAGAGGGACCGTGGAGGGGCCGCTGGTGGCCTAAGGGAGGAAGTGGGTGAGGGTGCATCTTGACATCACTACCCATTAGGCAAATGCTGTGGCCTCTGCAGGGGGTGGGTCGCTCAGTATGTGGAAAGAGTAGGGAAAAGGCTATGTGTGGGTGTCCCTGCAGCAGAGAAGCTGCCCCTCCAATCATTCTCAACATTCTGGGAAACCTGATGCCCTTGCAGGACCAGCGCAGCCGGTGTGTGTGTGTGTGTGTGTGTGTGTGTGTGTGTGTGTGCGCGCGCGCGCGCGCAGGGAGTGTGCTGGCCACAGTCCGGCCGTATCAATAATGTCATTAATGCTCTTTGGCCTGGGCTGGAGTTTGAGCAGTCTGCTGCCAGCCCAACCCAGATACAGTGTCCCAGCAGAAGGACCAAGAGAAGACACTGGCAGCCCCTGTCCAAGCTTCCTACGGGCAGAATTAGCATCAGAAGAGTTATACTCCCTAAAGGTCAGGGGATTACCAAAGCTGGCGGCATTTCTGTGAACCTTTGGGCAGGACAAACGTCTATATCCCTCCCACTCGTGAAACTGAGGGGCAGTGATGCGGTCGAAAATGACTTCTTATTCTCTTTGTCCTATTTGAATTTTGTATCCAAACCATGCGTTGATTTGGTGATTTATGAGATATGTTTGTTAAAATCAAGAAGAAGAAAAAAAGAAAAGAAAGAAAGAAAGAAGAAAATGTCCCCAATTCTCACAGCTAATAGACTGATACTCACCTGCCCAGAGGCTGACAGGTACTTAGTGGCCCAAAGGGGTCAGTGCTGGGCAGGCTGCCCAGGAGCTCGGGGCAGTCGGCAGGCAGAAGTACTGGGGCGGAAGTTAGCCTTGCTCATGCCCACTGTGGAAACAAGCCACCCAGAACTCGGAAACTCTGTCCCGGACCCTTCTCAATAAATCCACTAAATCAGACCCTTTCCTTTAGAGGGCACTGGATTTTCCAAAAAAAGAAAAAAAAAATTCAAGATGCGTAAAGATGTGGTTTTCAGATAATGCCCAACAAAGCGGAGACCAGGGGTGAGGCGTCATCAACTCTGGTTTATAAAAGCTGCCTCACCAGGCTAAGGCCACAAGCCAGCAGCCTAGGCCAGCCCACAGTTGTACAGCTCCCTGGGTCTCTCACTGGCACTGGGCTTCATGGCGCTCTGGGTGACTGTAGTGCTGGCTCTCGCTTGCCTTGGTGGTCTCGCCGCTCCAGGGCCGGTGCCGAGATCTGCGTCTCTCCCCACGGCCCTTAAGGAGCTTATTGAGGAGCTGAGAAACATCACACAAGACCAGGTGAGGAGCACATACAGCCCCTTCCCGGAAGAGGTCATGAGCAGGCTGGGTCTGGGCCCGTGAGAATGACAGAAGAAGCCCTCGGTCCCGGGGCTCAAAAATGAGGACGGATCGCAGCTAGCTTGGGGGTACAACAGTGTATGGACCGTGAAGGCTCCTCCGAAGGAAAGACCTTTACAACAGGACAGGATTGATCTAAGAGAACCCGTGGAGGAGAGGCCCCTGGATAGACGAGCCAGACAGGTCTCAGACTGCTTAAAGCCTAGGGACAGTTATGGAGACTGGGAAGGCTTGAGGTGTTGGTCCCAAGCTTGCAGGGGTCAAAGAACGGTGGGCGAGAGGGCCAGGTGATCGTTATCTGATCTGATAACGACTGGCTAATCATTATCAGGGGTCTGCGGGAGTGGTGGCCACGGTTTATCCAAAATGGAGATTTTTCTCAAAATGGCGTGGCCATGGCTAACAAATAGACCTTGCAGGGCTTTGGTAGAGTCGCTCGGGGCCTGGCCCCACTTCTACCAGGTGGGGGCTCTTCCACAGAGGGAAGCGGGGAAGAGCCAGCAGCTTCCTAGGACCATTTGGCGTCTGCCAACTGGATTTCCCATGCCATGTGCAAATGGATTTCCTAACTCTTGTCCCTGTCACGATTTCAGTCAGTGGGAGAGAAGGACGCAGTAACACCAGCTCCTCTCCCTACTGGCAAATCAGCTCACAGCTCACAAATTGATCATTGCCGAGCCCGGCGCTGGATGCTGTGTTCTCTCTACTGACACCCCCAGAGGCAGGCGTGGTGGTTTGGTTTTGTAAGGTCCAGGGAGGTTAATGTCAGACTCAAGCCTTGGCCTTGTGTGTGTGTGTGTGTGTGTGTGTGTGTGTGTGTGTGTCCCTAACATAGTGTCCCATTCAGAGAAAGGTGGTTTGCGAGGCTCCCACTGCCTCACATCTGACCTAAGTAGACAGCAGCCTCTCCCACCCTTCCTTTACCAACCCCCCTCTGGCCTTCTCTGTAGACCCGCCTCGTCCTGCCCAGACAGTGGCAAACTTCAGATAAGGCATTTTCCTGCCAATAGCCACTCGGTTTCCGTTTTTCGGTTCTAAGACTCTCATTCCTGTCCTAGCTCCTCGTGCAGGCAGACCAGACACCGAAGCATAGGGTGTTGAGGTGTTGAAGAGCTGGACTACACTACCCTAGGGGTGCTTGTGGGCCTGGCCTGGCTGGCGTAGGCCTGTGACTCCTGATACCATTCTTACTCATGGTCTCTTTGCCTCCTCAGACTCCCCTGTGCAACAGCAGCATGGTATGGAGTGTGGACCTGGCAGCTGGCGGGGTAAGGAGCCTGGGCTGGGGGGGAGGCGGCGGCTTCTCTTCTCTAAGCCCAGCTCACGTAGCTAGGGCTTTCCAAATAAACCTTCAGAGATAGGAGTCCCTGGAATGTCGGGACTTTAGAGATTGAGACAGGAGGATTACCATGAGTTTGAGGCCAGCCTGGACTATATCATAAGTTCCAGGCTGGCCTAGGCTACAGAAAGATATCCTGCCTCACAGAAAGCAATTGAAAAAGCCAACCCTAGAACAGCAGTTCTCGGTCTCCCTAATGCTCTGACCCTTAAATACAGTTCCTCAGGCTGTGGTGACGCCCAACCATAAACTCATTTCATTGCTACTTCATAACTGTAATTTCGCTGCTCTTCTGGATCATAACTTAAATATTATGTGCGAGATGTCTGGTGTGTGGTCCTCAAAGGGGCCGAGACCCACAGGTTGAGAACCATTTCTCTAGAAGCTATCTGTATTCCCCATAATTTAGGCTCCTCCTACCACCCGTACCCACCTGGCCAGTTCAACGGCCTTCCTGTGACCTGAGCCAGGCCTGACATCTGCCCTCTCTTCCCACAGTTCTGTGCAGCCCTGGATTCTCTGACCAACATCTCCAGTTGCAATACCATCCACAGAACCCAGAGGATATTGAAAGGCCTCTGTGCCCGCAAGGGCCCCGCAGCGGTAAGCCCTGTTCCCCCCCTGAACCCGCTCCTGCGTCCACCCAGGTTCACTGTGGTTGTAGGGACCCAGACTTAGGGAGTTATGGTGCTTGGGCTCGAGGGCTCCCAACTTTTACCTGAGCCTCAGTTTCCACATTTGTAAAGTAGAGGCAGAACCAGAACCAACCTGTCAGGGACTTTTGGGAGCATCGTCAGGGCCGGTCCCTGGAAAGCCCCTGTCGCATGCCAGCTGCCCCTGACCTTGGCGTCCCTCTGACGGATGGGCCTCTCTTTTGTTTCACAGGTTTCCAGCCTCCCAGATACCAAAATCGAAGTAGCCCAGTTTATAACAAAACTGCTTGGCTACTCAAGGCAACTTTATCGCCACAGCCCCATCCACTGAGGAGAGGCCAGCCCCAGACATCTCAGCTGCGGACGTCTCAGTTGTGGACTCAGTTTCCTTTCTCACATCAGACATTGCTTGGGGAGGCCGGGAGGGGGGATGGGGAGGGATGAAGCTGCCTCAGCTTTGACCTCAGCCTGCGCTGCCTGGCGAAGCGCTCGGGGTCTCAGCCTGGCCATCCCCGCCACCCCCACCCCAGGCATCCCATCCCTACAGCAAACTGGGTCGAGTCCAGCCTGCCCACACAGGATGACTGAGGCAGACAGCGGCTTGAGCACATTTCTTCATCTTATTTATTATGATTGTATGTTATTTAAATGAGTCTGTCAGAATCGGGCTGGGGAAATGGTCTGCTGCCTATGCTGGGGCCCCAGCATTGAAGCAGTGGGCTCTGGGGTCCCTGGCAATATTACTGTATACACAATTCTGCTACCTCACTGCAGCCTCCAGGTCTTACCCCAGGCAGGAGACGGGAGGGAAGGCCAGAACGACACTCCTGTCTGTCAAGCAGCAACCAGCCCCAGCCGTGAAGTAACTTATTTTGTTCTTATATTTAAAGTATTAAATAGCTTAGCAAAGAGTTAATAATATATGGAAGAATGGCCTGTTACACTCAAGGTGTGTGTGTGTGTGGGGGGGAGAGGTTTGTCATTGAACACGTTTTTCATTGACTGTCAAACTAGAAACCGGAAATAAAGATGGTGACAGATAGACCTGCCTGCTTTGGCTGTCTTTTTTTGTTTGTTTTTGGCCCTTGGGGATGCTGCCTTGTGGGCTCCAAACTGAGGAGCCCGGTGTGAGGTTGGCTGCTCGGAGATCAGAGGGGCAGGGCCTGGGCGGAGGGAAAGAAAAGCCTCTGGTCTGTGGCCGACCGAGCAGATACGCCCCCTGTCTACTGCTGGTGAGCAGAGGGAGCTTGGGCCAGGAAATGTCTAGGGCAGGCGGGGAACCTCTTGGGTATCTCCTGATGACTGGCCAGCCTTGTCTGCACCACCCACACAGTCTCAGGTCTCCCTTGCCACCCTGGGAGACACGTAAAAGCCTGAGGTGCATTACCAGTGCCTTGGAGGCTTGTGCTGGGAGGGTTACGCTGCCTCCTCTCTCAAAGTCACCTGCCTAAAGTCACCTGCATGGCTCCTCTCCAGGACACTGCCTGTTTGGATGTCCCCTGGTGAGGAGACATTCACAACTTACTTTCTAGGGACACGCTCTTTCAGTTCCTGGAGCCCACTCATTGCTTTCTAAGCCAGGATGAATCGGTTGACATGTGGGGACATGGGTAGACAGACAAGGCCCTGGAAGGCAGCACCTCGGAAGCAAGTGGCCTGCCTCTCTCCCTTGCTGGCCCGCAAGCTGGAGTGGTGGGAACACTGCATCAGTAAGCTCTAGCTAACACGAAGCCTGTGAGGTACGGCCCAAAGCGGAAAGCCACTGAGAAGGGCAGGAAGCTTCTGCAGCAGGTGTGGGGTGGGGTCAGGGAGCACTCACACTCTGAATGCCACCAAGAGTCATCCCGGGGCAGGCCAGACGCTGAGAGTCCAGTAGTCACAGCTGCGCGTCAGCCAAGCAACACCAGAAGACACGGCAGGAGTTTAGCCAGCGGTGTGCGTGTGTGTGTGTGTGTGTGTGTGTGTGTGTGTGAACAGTCCTCCCTTCCTGCCTCACTGCCAACAAAGACGAGAGGCAGAAGAGGCCAAGCAATGCGTAGCACGGGTGTCAGCTACTCTGCAAGAAAGAGGGGCTGTGCACAGCAGCGCAGGACCGGCTTCCAGCTCTGCCAAGGTGGCCACTGCTTTGATCATAAAAAGCGAAAGAGGTTAGAGAGTATGTTCTACAGCGGTGCGGGGGAAGGGGGCGCCTCAGAGGGCCCATGCCGAGGCATCCCTTCCCCCGAGGGACCAGACACACACTGGCATAGTATAGAACAGAGTTTATTCAGGACATGGGGAGTGGAGTTAAGAGGGTAGTAGAGGGAGAGAGAGAGAGAGAGAGAGAGAGAGAGAGAGAGAGAGAGAGAGAAGAGAAGCAGAGGCCGGCCATGACCACGTGGAGAGAGGGGGGAGGGGAGGAGAGCCAAGAGGGGCAGGAGAGAAGCTGAGAGAGTGAGAGAGGTAAGGGGGGGGGGAGCAGCCCCCTTTATAATAAGCCAGGCCTACCTGCCTGTTGCCAGGTAACTGTAGGGTGGGGGGGCATACCTGGCTGTTGCCTGGTAACTGTGGGGTGGAGCTTAGACAGAACCCTGACAGTCCCATTTTCTGAGGCCCATCTCTGCTGGCACAACACCAGCCACCCTGACTAAGGACTGCAAGGCATGGTGCCGGGCAGAACTTACCAAAGCAGGGAAGAGGATACTCTCCTTCCTCCGTCCTGCTGGGAGCACTGCTGGGGAGTCAGGGGGAGCACTGGTCTTCTTGCCTCCTTCTCTACCCATAGTCTAAAACCAAAGACCAAATGGACTTTTTTTTTTTTTTGGTTGTTTTTTGTTGTTTTATTTTTTGAGACAGAGTTTCTCTCTGTGGCCCTGCCTATTCTGAAACATAATATGTAGACCAGGCTGGCCTCAAACTCGTATTCACCTGCCTCTACCTACCTGGTGCTGGTATTAAAGGTGTGTGCCACACTGACCAGCTCGGTTTGTTTTTAAAAAGGGTGATGTGTTAGCCGGGCGTGGTGGGGCACGCCTGTAATCCCAGCATTTGGGAGGCAGAGGCAGGCAGATTTCTGAGTTCGAGGCCAGCCTGGTCTATAGAGTGAGTTCCAGGACAGCCAGAGAAACCGTCTCAGAAAAAAAAAAAGGAGTGATGTGTGTATGTGTGTGTGTGCCCATGTATGTACATGTATGTGCATGTGTGAGTGTGCATGTATATATATATGTGTGTGTGACTATATGTGCATATGTGTGTACATGTGTGTATGAGTATGTACATGTGTATGCATGTGTGTAACTATATGTGCATATGTGTGTGCATGTGTGTACATGTATGTGTGGCTATGTATGCATATGTGTGTACATGTGTGTATGACTGTGTGCATGTGTATGCATGTGTGTGACTATGTATGCATGTGTGTATGAGTGTGTGCATGTATATGCATGTGTGTGACTATGTTTGCATATGTGTGTGAGTGTGTGCATGTGTGTACATGTATGTGTGTCTATGTATGCATATGTGTGTACATGTGTGTATGAGTATGTGTGCATGTGTGTGTGTGTTGTATAAGAAGCTAGAGGACAACCTTGGGTGTTGTTCCTCAGGAGCAATCTACCTCGTCTCTATATGTCTCTCATTCACTGGTCTGGAACTTTCCTTATTAGCCTATGCTGGCTGGCCAACAACCCCCAAAGATCCTTTAGCTGAAGTTACAAGTCTGCACCCTCCTGCCCTCTTCCTCATGCTTGCAAGGCAAGCATTTTACCCACTGAACCATCTCTCCAGGCCCCAAGAACAATATTTCTTAAAAACAGACATTCATTTGTGTGTGTGTGTGTCTTCCCTCATCGTGATAGCTTCATCTTTACCCAGGTCTCTAAGTGACCAGGGTGTCAGACTGTCTGCCTGAAACAAGGGAGACAGTTCCGGGGTAAACACTCGCTGTACAAGGCTGAGGGCCTAAGTTCAATGCCTGGAACTTGTACAAAAAGGTCAGACACGGGGGTTGGGGGGTTGGGGGCGGGCAACCGGAGTGATAGCGTTCTTACGGGAGAAGGAGACAGGAGAATTGTCCTGAAACTCATGGGACAGCTGGCCCTCAAAAAACAGGGAGAGACAGGGCTGGAGAGGTGGCTCAGAGCCATCTGGTTAAGAGCGCTGGCGAATCTTCAGAGACCCTAGGTTTAAGGTCTTGCCCTCACAACTGCCTATAATGCCAGTCCCAGAGTATCTGCTGCCCTCTTCAGGCCACTACAGGTATTGCACACACATGGTGCACAGAGGTATACATGCAGGCAAAACCTTAGCGCACAAGATAAGAAATTAAAATCTCAACTGGGCATGGTGACACACGCCTTTAGTCCCAGCACTCAGAAGCCAGAGGCAGGCAGATCTCTGTGAGTTTGAGGTGCATCCTGATCTACCGAGTGAGTTCCGCAACATCCAAGGCTGTTACATAGAGAAACCCTGTCTTGAACCCCACCTCTCCCCAAAAAACTTCTCAAAAAAAAAAAAAAAAGGTCAAAAGTAAGAGCCAAAAGTTGTCCTTTGACCTCCACCCACATGTACGGAATGGCACAGGGGCACATACATTTAAATGTTTATTTGTGTACACACAGACACACACAGAGACACACATAGAGACAGAGAGAGACAGACAGACAGACAGAACAGAACAGACACACACACATTTTTTAAATGAAGGAAGGCTCTTTCACTCTACAAGAAGCATATGGAGTCATTCCAGGTCTCACCACTAGGGGTCCACAGCTAGTCGCATCCTCATCTCGTCCACAGCTCCAAGCCTTCATGCTTCTACACTGGGCCTCGGGCAGAGGGGGATCCTGTGGTCCTCAATAGGGAGCCCTAGGCCTCTGGGGACAAAGGATGCCTTACACGGTCACCAGACAAATCTGCTAAAGCTGACAGCAAGGAGGTGTCCCAGTAGGAGCAAGAGCAGGAGGGAGAAGCAGGAGAAATTTAACTTTGACGCATCGCCTTGACTCTAGGTCCTAGCGGGACCACCGGGCATCTAGGAAGCTCCTGGGCACTTTCTCCCACATGCAAAGGAAACCGTCAGCAAGGCCAGAGACAGAGGAACTGGGGGAAGCTGAGGGCCCCTGGTGAGTGGGAGACAGAGCCGGTCAGGACGTGGGGTGCGCTGCCCTCAGCACCCCAGGCTCAGAGGGTTTCACTGAAGACGAGAGGGATGGGGGCGGGGGCGGGGGCGGGGGGCTCAGGCGAGAAATGAGACTCAGTTTCCGCTGAACTCCACAGCAAACAAACACTTCTGCCACTCAGGCAAGGTGTTGAAAACACAGTCACTTCAGGGGTTTCTCTGAGGCCAGTCCCTGAGCTGCTCAGTTCGAAGAGGAGCTTGGCAAAGGCCTAGGCCTATGTCCGTCCCATTGTCTGAGACCGGCTAGGAGGGTGGGGCTAATCAAGTCATCCGCTGTCACATCTACGTAGAGCCGCGCTTTGCCCGTGCAGGCAGCTGGTCAGCGGACGCCGGGCTCTGCTTTGCTGAGATGGTGGCAGGTACCGCTGGCCATGCACCAGGCTGAGTGTCCTGGCCGTGGGAAACCCTGGTTGTGCGGTCCCTCGCTTTAGGCTAGTCAGGCCTGGAGCTGTGTCCACAGTCACCCTCCCCCACGCTGCCCCCTCTCACTGTGAAAACTAAAAGTCACGAGGCCTCGTTTTATCTTCATTCATTTCTCGGCTCCACCCAAAAGCGACAGGGCAGCATGGCTTGCAACGAACTTTCCCAGATCAACTGATTTCTCGGCAGCCAGGGAGGGCCCCATGACGAAGCCACTCGAAATCCCAGAAGCAATTTTCTACTTACGACCTCACTTTCTGTTGTTCTCTCTTCCTCCCCCCTCCACAGTGCCATCTCGAGTGGAAAGTGATCCCCTCACAGACGGCCTAAGAAACGCCCCCAGCCCTGCCCTGTCTGGGCTGCTGTGTGGTCAGAGGTGACGCAGGCACCAAAATTAAATATAGCAGACCTCGTCACCTCCTCTCCGAGCATCACAGTGGGCCAGTGCGTCTTCCTGCAGCCCTGGTGGGGCGGCAGCTCCGGTGTCTCCGGCAGGCAGCGGGCTACCGGCCACCCCGGCCCTGTAGATCTGTGATCCCGGGCCCCACCCAGACCCACTCTTAAGAAGTTCCAGGGATATAAGGGGGGGAAAAGGCAACTTCTCGCCTATTTGCTCCTCCATGTTTTCATCCCTGCTACAGACTTTTAAAATAAAAGTCTGACAGGGGGCAAAACCAGATTTAATATAGAAAAGTAGCACATTCTTGAAGTCCATGGAAGGGACAGATCAGGACTTGGGCTGGAGACAGGGCAGCATCCTGGGACCCTCTGCTCTTCCAGGAAAGAACCCAGTCTGGGAAGCCACGGCTGTGGGCCAGGCAGAAGAGCCACCTCCTCTCCTGGGCCTCTGTGGGAAGTGACGACAGCGATGGGAGACCATCAGTTCTGAGTCCAAGGCTGCAGTGACATATGTTCCTGAGGACAGTAGCTGCGACTTCAACTTCTCTCTCTCTCTTTCTCTCTCTCTCTCTCTCTCTCTCTCTCTCTCTCTCTCTCTCTCTCTGTCTCTCTCTCTGTCTCTCTCTCAAGCGTACCTGGCATCTCAGGGAACAGAGAAGCCCAAGGCCACACAGATACTCGTCCACACGCCCTCTTCTCTAGTGCATGTGCTTTGGTGAGGTCCTCTCTGCGTCTGTGATCAGGAGTCCTTATCTGGACCTTCCAGAGACACAGGCAGACACGCAGCGAAAGGCTCAGGGTGAGAACTCAGGGTTCAGTCAGCTCTGGCTTTAAGTTCCATGGTGTCCCTGATTGCAGACCTTGTTGCTTGGGCCAAGTCTCAGGTTCCACTCTGAAGCAGAGCTCCACCCTTCCCACCCACCCACCGGCCCGTCCATCCCACCCGCCCGTCCATGCGTCCGTCCACCTGTCAGCCAAGACTCACTGTAGCCCTACCAGGTGCCACTGATCCGGTTCCTGAGCACGGCAAGACCACATCCAGCCAGACAGCAGAGCGACAGCACAGAGGTGCCAGGCCCCTCAGAAGCCACAGAGGAGAGGAGCTGGCCAGTGGTTGGGGCAGAGCACAGGAAGCCAAGTGCGCCTCGCTCATGAGCTGGCTGGCTGCATGCAGTCTGAGAGAGAGACTTTGCAAAGGGAGAGCAAAGCGTCAGACGCCAGTACTGGAATGACCCAAGCCTTGACCAGGAAGATGCATGTACCCTAACTCTGGTACTCAGGAGGTAGAGGCAGGAGGGACAGGAGTTTGAGGGCTGTGAGAAATATCCAAGACCTCGAGGCCAGGCCATATCTGAATCAGAGTTTAGCAGAGCCATTCTGGCAGCGAGGGCTGCAAAGGGCGGGGCCAGGGAGACGCCTTACCAGGCTCCTGTAGAGACCCAGGTGGGAGAGGGCGGCATGAGCGGGGTGAGAGAGACAGTCTAATTCTGGAGGGGTGTGTGTGTGCAAGATATGTGCAAATTATATATTTATACTTTATATTACATAAAGTAACCATGCATAGGCTATCTATGGCACATTAATACATACGTGCAGTTTCTATGATTTCCATGTTTGTGTGCGGGGTGAATGTCTGTGTGCGACACGTAGAGGCCGAGTGTTCCCCTTGAAGACAGCATCTGTCATGGAGCCTGGAGCTAGCAGCCCAGGCTGGCAGCGCAGTCATTCTCCTGCCCCCCCACCCTCCACAGTGAGGGGTTATGGGTACACGAGAGGCCATGGTGGCTTTTTCTACTTGGGAGCAGGGGGTCTGAACTCAGGTCCTTATGCTTGCTCAGTAAGCCTCTTACCCTAACGACATCTTCCCAGCCCTGTATTTAAGTGTGTTACCCATACACACTTTTCTGCAGAGCCTCACACATTAGCTCCACCACTGAGCTAGACCTCCGAGCCCCGTATCAACTTTTTTTGGTTTTGTTTCTCTTCCTTCCTTCCTTCCTTCCTTCCTTCTTTCCTTCCTTCCTTTCTTTTTTTTTGAGACAGGGTTTCTCTGTGTAGCCCTGGCTATCCTGGAACTCACTCTGTAGACCAGGCTGGCCTCGAACTCAGAAATCCGCCTGCCTCTGCCTCCCAAGTGCTGGGATTAAAGGCGTGCGCCCCCGCTGCCCGGCCCTTCCTTCCTTCCTTCCTTCCTTCCTTCCTTCCTTCCTTCCTTCCTTCTTTCTTTTTTGAAACAACGCCGTCCTGGCTGTCCTGGAGTTTGCTCTATAGACCAGGCTGGCCTTGAACTCACAGAGATCCTCCTACCTCTGCTTCCCAAGTACTGGTATTAAAGGCACAAGCCACCATGCCCGGGCCCCCAAATCAATATATAGTTTTTAAATCTTTAAAATGTAAAAAGGTTATGTATGTGCATGCAATGACCCCAGGAGGCCAGGAGAGGGCATCAGATCCCCGGGAGCTGGAGTCCCAGGTGCTTGACCGGCATCTGATGTGGGTGCTGGGAACCTAGCTGGGCCCTCTGCAAGCATGGTACAAATCCCTGACTGCTGAGCCACCTCCCCACCCTCCAAGAGATTTCTTATAAAAATGTCAACTATTTACAAAAGTACCCCTGAGGGATCCATTACCCAGCCTCAGAGGTTAGCGTGTGATGGCCGCTTCGTCTCATCTCTACTTTCCTTACTCCCTTACTGACAACGACTGTCCGACTATCGGGGTGAGAGCAGAAGCTGGGGTGAGCTGGCTGCAGCCCGTGAGGTCTGGATGCACCCCGTGTGGGGGACCTGAGCTCCAGTCCACCATCAAAGCTGAACTGTGGACACCACGTTCCTCCCTGGAGCACAGCTCGGCTCGGCCTCCCCAGTCTCAGGACAGCACAGTCTCCCAGCACAGGATCTGGGTCCTCCCACCTTACCTCCACTCCCACTGCACAGAGAAGCCACCTTGCTGATGTCACTATTTTATCAACCCATCACCCTTATCTCCCATCACTTCCCACGGGCCTCTGTGATCATGACCCTCACTTCTGCTTCTTGAGACTCTCCACCCCTGGGGTTCTGACCCTGCCCATGTCGGGCTCCTGGGCAGGCCGCCTACCCCTCTTCCAGTACTCCTGGTGGGTATGGGTCTCTTCTTATCTCCTTGCCTTTCTCAAGCCAGTATAACTCCATCTCTGGAAACGCCTCCTCCCGTGCCCAGAGCCACAGTGGCCCCTCAGCTCGGTATTACTGTTCTCATACCTTCTAAACTGCCATCTCCCAGAACAGCCGGAAGCTCCCTGGGCCAGAAACCTAGGTCGCCTGCGGCTGACGTCTCACTCAGCCCAGTGGTGATCCGTGGCTTCCACTGCTGCTGGCGATGATCACAGCTGGGGTTGTTATTTTGTGTTTTTCTTTCAAACATGGTATGCTTATATACTCTTTCCTGATGTGCCAGATACCACGCCAACACTTGACACTTACTACCACACGTGATTTTCTCACATCCCTTCTCTACTCTCAGCCAGTTTTCCTGGAATACCCAGACAGAATAACTTACTCAAAGCCACTCAGAAGGGAGTCTGCAGCTGGATTCAGAGATGGTTGACTCCAAGTCTTTCTTCGTGTGTGTATATTCATGTGTGTGCACATGCATGTGTGTATAGATGTGTGTATATACATATGTGTATAGATGTGTGTCTACATGCATGTGTATATAGATGTGTGTATATACATATGTGTATAGATAGATGTGTGTGCATATGCATGTATTTATAGATGTGTGTATATATACATATGGGTATATTTGTGTGTGCACATGCATGTGTGTATAGATGTGCACATGCTTGTATGTATAGATGTATGTGCACAGGCATGTGTGTATAGATGTGTGTATATACATATGTGTATAGATGTGTGTGCACATGCATGTATGTATATAGATGCATGTGGAAATCAGAGGACAACTTGCAGGGAGGGAGTCAGTTACTCCTTCCGCTGTGTGGGCCCTGGGGCTTGAACTCAGTAGATTTTGATCTACTGAGTCACCTCACCGGAGCCCTGACTCCAGGTCTTAACTCTGACATGACACTGCTAAACCACTCAAAGTCACGGGACTCCTTCCCACTCTCACACCCTGGCCAGTCTCAAGAAAACTGCAGATTCTAACAGCCGCCATCTGCCCGTTCTCTCTTCCCGACACCCCCCACTTCCTCTAGGGCTTCACAGACACCACGCTGGGCCTTCCACGGGCTGCCTCTCGCCTGGTTCTGGCACTCGGTCTCACAAGGCCAGCCCCGGCTCCTAGCCTCTGAGGCGCTATCAGCCTTCTTCAGCTGCAGGGGGAGAAGGGAAGGCAAGCCCGGGCTTGGGCAGTCAGGCTGCAGGGACGGCCCGCCAGGCCTAAGGACAGTGGCGTTGCTTGGTTCTCTTCCTTTCTCCTTACATGTGACACTATGGCTTGCCAGTTCCTAGTGGCATGTCTGAGCACCTGCTGAAGTGACTCTGTGTGGAGATGGTTTCTCCAGAGAGCTAGGCACAGCAGAAGGAAGGTGAGGCCGTCTTCCTCGACCAGTGGGCTGTGCGGACGCCAAGTTTCCTTCTGGAATGACTTGGCAGGTTGAAAGGTCATCCCGGCTACATCTCACATTGCACCACAAGCTCCAGGCCCTTCTCAGAGCCGGAGGCGCAGTGTGCGCCCACTCCTGCAGCCCTCTCGACAGCCCGCCTCTGTCCACCCTGAATAAAGTGTATGGTGCGTCAGAGTCAGCTTCCTCTGCTATCCGGGTCCATGAATCTAAGGACTGAAGACCCAACGCTGAAACCCCTCAGAAACAAGTGTGGGAACCAAAGCTCAAATGTCTGCACTTGAGTACGATAGTCATTCAGCAAACCAAAACGTGACGAATAATGAAGTATCCACTGTGTGCAGGGTGCTTACCAAAGTACCTGAACTTAGTACTTAGAACAACCTCACAAGACAACTACAACTGCCACTCCTCAGTTTGGGGACTGTGACTGAGCCCAAAGCTTTCCGTGGATCTCAGACTCGTGGCTCCCAGGAGCTTCCTCTTCACTGGGTGGAAACCAGGGCCCAGAGGGAGCGCTCCTCCTGTGGTCACAGGCACAAGCAGCTGCATCTGGACTCCACGCTCTGGTGCTCAGTGGCTCTCGGCTCACAGAGGGCTGGGGAGGGTCTGTGACGTCACCTGCCTGCCCTGTCCCTCCACTGACCGCAGCAGGCTGGCTAACACTTCACCCCAGACAGGGCAAGCACCTCTGCCTGATCTGCTCCATTCACAGCCGTCTGTCACTTGGGGCAGTGTAAACCATCCTTTCTGCTCTTCAGGAAGACTCGTTGGAGTCTGGGACTGTCGAGGCTCTTTTCTCTGATCTCATCCAACCACTGAAACAAGCGAGGCAAACCGAACTTTGCTTCTGAGCAGAGTTCCCACGTTCTATCCCTTTCTGACTGTCATCTTCCCACAGAGCCCCAGTGGTTACGGTGCTGTGAGAAAAACCTGAACGGTATATTCTTTGGCCCGGGACACTGCGGGATCCAGCCCTCCCCTAGCTGTCCTTCTGTGTCCCTTCTGAGCAGGACTCCCTCTGGCTAGGGATGACAAGCTCCTTCCGGGCCTCAGTCTCCCGATGCTCCACCCCAGCTCAGGTTCAAGCTGGACTGAGGCAGAACAGCTGCGTGTCCTAGGGGGACCCTTCCAAACGCTCTTCTGGAGAAGCCCGCCCTTCGAGGTGGCTCCTTGGTCAAGAGCACTGGCTGCTCTTCCAGAGGTCTCTGATTCAGTTCCTAGCACCCACAAGGAGGCTCAGAACCATCTGTAACGTCTGTCTCAGGGGTTTCAACACCCTCTTCGGGACCCCAGAGGCACCAGGTATATGATTGGTATACACATGAAAGCAAAATACTTGTAAAAAAAAATAATTCTAAAAAGCCAAATGGAAACAAAGAATGCTCCTCGGTCTGCACAGTGATGGATCAGCTTCAGAGCCAGAGAGGTGCTCAGCAGGGAGGTGCTCACCATTAGGGAGGTGCTCACCATCAGGGAGGTGCTCACCAGCAGGGAGGTGCTCACCAGCAGGGAGGTGCTCACCAGCAGGGAGGTGCTCAGCAAGGAGGTGCTCCATGAAGCTGAGCGGACCCACAGAACTCACATAGAAGAGGAAAGAGAAAACCAAGCCCAAATCATAAATAAATAACTTAATTTATTAATTTTAAGTTTTCAAGTTAGGGTTTCTCTGTGTAGCCCTGGCTGTCCCGGAACTCACTCTATAGACCAGGCTGGTCTGGAACTCAAGAGATTCCCCCTGCCTCTGCCTCCCAGTGCCTGGCTTTATATATATATATGTATATATATGTGTGTATATATATATATATATATATATATATATATATATATATATATCTCCCCTTCACCCAAAGAGAACTCTGGCCCTTATCCTGGCTCTTGGCCCAGGGGAACAGACCTGGAATTTGCCTGTTGCTGGTCACCAGCGCCACAAGTGTCTGGAAGGTAACAGTTTCCCAAGTGTTGACTGTCTCTAGGCCTACAGAACGTGACTGTGCCCAACTTTACAACAGTCACAATTAATATATATATATATATATATTTGTAAGTGGGGTGTGGTGGCTTATACCTGTAATTTTAACACTTGGGAGGCAGGGGAATGACCATGAATCTGAGGCCAGCCTTACCTACATGAGTTCCAAGGTAGCCTGGATTTCAGAGTGAGAACCTTCAATTTTTTGTTTTGTTTGGTTTTGTTTTGTTTGGTTTGGTTTTTCGAGACAGGGTTTTTCTGTGTAGCCCTAGCTGGCTGTCCTGGAACTTACTATGTAGACCAGGCTGGCCTTGAACTCAGAAATCCGCCTGCCTCTGCCTCCCAAGTGCTGGGATTAAAGGCGTGTGTCACCACTGCCCGGCTGAATATTTTTATTTTAAAAATTAAAAAGAAAGAAAGAAAGGAGGAAGGAAGGAAGGCCTATGTACTATTAAACATCTTGTTTTTATTAATTAAATAACAATAATGGAAAAAGTAATTTGACACACAGTGACAACCTTAGCAACAAATGTTTCTAGATGATCTTCTAGAAACTAGAAGTCAGAAGGAGAGGCGGGAACCTGGGGGGATATGAAGGGCCCTTTCTATTGTGGAAAATGAGGGAGTCACTGCAAAAAAAGACCTTTGCTTCCAGGCACACTGCGGGGACAGGGTGTTCACTGCTGGGGGGGGGCTGCATGCGCATGCGTGCGTTAGATTAAGGCGGTGGTCTGGGGGCCTGGTGCTGACTGAGGCAGCTGGGGGAGTTAGTTGGTGAGAGACGGCTGTTTTCTGACTAGAGGAGGGTGTGTTCAGTTAAAAAGCAGCCAGCCACTTTTGGGCTAGTGAGATGGCTGGGGGGGGGGGTGGGGTGACTTCAATCCCCAGGATCCACAGGTGCGAGGAGACACCTAACTCCTCCAAGCTGTCCTCTGACCTCCGCACTGATGCTGTAGCCCACACAGAAACACCCACACTCACATAAAATGAAGTGATTTTTTTTTAAACTTTTTTTTTTTTTTTTAGTCAGCCATTTCTCAGGCTTCTGCCTGGGAGTGTGTGGTGGTGGGGACAATCTTCAACCTGGCCCAGAGCCTCCTTATAGGTAAATGCCTCATTTCATGGTCCTGCCTGCCCCACTGTATGTCACCTCTGTCTCCAAAGACCTCACGCTTGTACGAACGGCTGGGCTGGGATGCGAGAAGGTCTACCTCCAGCCTCCGGCTATGGAGAGAGTCCAGAGTTAGCTTTCCCAAGAGGGCAGAGTTTCCGAGGCGCCCCCATCGCAGGAAGCAGCGAGGTCCAGATGCCACGCTAGGCAGACTTTCTTGATATTACTCTGTCTTTCCCCAGGGCGACTCTAGCGCCCTCGGACACCTGTGACCTCTTCCTTCTCTGCAGAGAGTAGAGCCCGTGGCAACCCTATGCTGATAAGATTAATCTGCAAGGCTGATTATGGTGTAATTTCCTATGCTGAAACTTTGTAGATTTTTTTTTTTTTTAAAAAGGGTTTCATTTTCCAAGTGGTCTGATTTCACAGGAAAATTTACCTGTTTCTCTTTTTTCTCCTGGAAGAGAGGTGCTGATTGGCCCAAAGCAGCTGACAATCTGGTGTAATAAAAATTTCCAACGTAAACTCATTTTCCCTTGGTTTCAGCAACTTTAACTCTATATATAGAGAGATCTCTGCGAGCATTGCATTGTTAGCATCTCCTGATAAACTAAATTGTCTCACGTCACCCGACGGTACAGAGCCATTGATGGGTCTCAGTCCCCAGCTTGCTGTCATCCTGCTGTGCCTTCTCGCATGTGCATGTACCGGGAACCATATCCACCAACGCAAGGTCAGGCGTTTGAAAGAGATCATCTACATTTTGAACCAGGTCACAAAAGAAGGGGTGAGTATCCTATCTGACACCATCTCTCCAGATACCCAGGTGATACTGCAGGGGGTTGCAGGCTGGGAGAGCTGAGTTGCTAGAGAGGTGGATGACAGGAGGTTGGGGCAGGACCAGGGACAAAGCTAGGCTTCAGGAGACCCCGTTACTTTCACTTCGGAGGCAGAGGGAGTCTCCCCGGGTGGGGGATGAGGGGTGTAGCGATGCCTTCTCGGTCCTGCCTGGATTAACTTTCATCTTTTGCTCTTACCCCTGTCTGTATCAAGACGCCATGCACAGAGATGTTTGTACCAGAAGTCCTCACAGCAACGAAGGTAAGTGGGCCTGCGGGGTCTGCTTTGGCATATCCCGGAGGCGGGAGAGGAAGGTCACACGCCAGTGTCTGAATGAGAAATGTCTACGATAGAAAACCAGGAGGCCCAAAGGAGGTGTTTTTATACTTTGTGGAGGCTGATTTACTCTCCAGTGTGTTTTACAGTTTCGGATTTCACTAGACTTAGAAGACATGTCAGAGAAAGCCAGGATTTATTCATTGTAACTCAGATAGGGTAGAGATAGCTAGAGTCCTACCTGGCCTTGACACGGTATCTAGATCATATTTGTGCTGTTGAGTGAGAAAGTTCTCTCTCTCTCTCTCTCTCTCTCTCTCTCTCTCTCTTGGGCCATGCATTTCTGAAAAACCAAATACTCTCTCAAAAGCAGATATGAAGATTACAGGTTAAGAGGCTTCTGCTTTGTCTGAGACTTCCTATGCCCCAACAGGCCTCTTCTTTCTGGTCACCTAATAGCCAGCTGGGATGGCCGCCCGTTGCGGGGCTCGGGGGCTCACTCTGTTGCCGTCCCCTTCGGCCTAGCTCAGAACCGGCCTCCGGCTGGAGTGTGGCCACCCCTGCTTCTGTTTGGCCTCTCTCGTCCCTCTCTGCCTCCTGCTATGCCTCGCCCCCGCCCCTCCATCTGTAAGTGGGAGGGGACAGATGTGACAGCTGATAGTGCCTTTTCGCTGACAAACACATGACTGGCTATGCTGTATCAATAGTTCTGTGCACTTCAGTTCCTGTTTTCATGGAAACACACCACTGAGAATGAAAGGCCCCAAAGCCCTGACTTCCCAGTGGTCTCCAGTCTGCCTGCTTTCCACGTGCGCCGGCCGGCAGAGGGTGAGGTCAGAAACAGAGCCCTGTGGGGTGACTGGGGTCCCAGTCCCGCACCCGGGCCATGGATAGGGTTCATCCTGTCTCACCAGAGATCTGTCCTCCCAGCTTTATCTGGACAATCTCATTTTATTCAAGATTATTCCAGGAGTCTGATGCAGGATGAATTTCTGAAGGACAGATGTACATGTATGTATATATGTGTACATTTGTGTGCATATATGTCTCCATATATGTCTATCTCTTTCTCTTTCTCTATTGATATATATTGATATATATGTATATATACATATATATGTATATATACATATATATATATATATATATATCGATAGATAAATCTATCGATCACTGTTTTCTATATATGTAACCTTAAGTATTTACCGAGTCTGAGTCCTTCCAACTCGGATGGTAGCTACCAGAAGCTGAGTCTACTGTCCTGCCGTAGCAAAGAGCCAGGGCAGGAACCAGCTCTTGGCGGCTGGGCCTAGAGGAACTGTGGGGCCTGGGCATGAGAGCCTTTGGTTTTGGCCACAATTCTGCCATTCCCTAACCAAGTGGCCTTTGGTGGGTCTTCACAAACCTTGGAGTCTCGGTGTTCACATTTGGAGATACAAAGGTTGGTTCTGACGGGCATAGGAGGGCTGGCTGGAGGGCAGCTGTAAGAGTTTAATCGAATGTTTGTGACTGGCTCCAGGGCTCGGACCGAAGGCTCAGCCTGGCTGCAGAGATGCAGCGAGTCTGAACTAAGGAAGGGCCATCGGCCAGGCAAGCGACTCGCTCCAAGTGCGGGTCGGCCGGTCTGGAAGACCGCAGGCGCCCGCTCCCACCCCTTCGTTCTCCTGCTGGCTTTCCTCTTCCCCATTCTGCCCCAACACTTACACACGGCTTGGAAACCTTGGAAACGAGCCTTCCCGGCTTCCTTCGCACTCTCCTGTTTCGTGGCCCTTTCCCCAGCTGCTGCAGTGCTTCCTGGGTAATTGGTTTTGCGCTCCTCCCATCCTGTCTGTCTCCCAAACACTTTGCTTACCTTCACAGCAGGGGGGCTACTTCTTTGGGGCTCCCAAAAGACTGCCTTTCCAAAATCTAGTATCTTTACTTTAACTCTTTTGGGGATCAAAAATCCCAGCATCTCCAAGTTGAGTAATCCTGTCGGTGTTAGAGTGTGCTGAGGTGAATCCCGGGCAGGGCATCATGGGAAATACTGGCCGGGATGCTGATGGTCACCCGCAGAGAAGCGAGCGGCAAGCACCGAGCTGGCTGTTCTGGACGAGCTTCTGGGGGTCCCAGAAGCTGTTTAAGACAGAAGCCCTTGAGATGTGCTGTGTGTATGTGTGTGTGTGTGTGTGTGTGTGTGTGTGTGTGTGTGTGTGCATCTGTGCTTGTTCACATGCATGAATACGTGAGTGCACATGTGTGTTTGTGCACACAGTAGCACCCTCTATATTGCTGCTTTTTTTTTTTTTTTTTTTTTTTTAAGACAGTCCCTAATTGGCCTGGAGCCGGGCAAGCAGACCAGGCTGGCTGCCCAGTGAGCCTCCTGTCGCTCTGCCTCTTTGGCACTGGGATCTTCTAAAGTACACAGTCACATCCAGCTGTTTAAAAACAAAACAAAACAAAAACAAAAACAAAAACAAAAAACCCAGCAGGTTCTAAGAATTGAACTCAGGTCTTCATGGTTGTAAGGCAAGCTTTCTAGCCACCGAGCTGTCTCCTCTGGCCCCTCCTGGTTGTAGCAGCGTGCCTCATCGAGAGCACTGACTGATTAGATTGGGCCCAATGAGAGATAAAGGCAGTAGGATAGGACTAAGTTTTCATGAGCCCCAACGAGGCTGGTGGAGGCGCAGTGATGGAGAGGTTTGGTTTGGTCGGTTTGGTTTTTCGGTTCGTCCGTTTGCTTTTTGCTGTATTGAACCCAGGTTTTCACATGTGCTGAGCAAGTTCTCCACCACTGAACTCACCCCTAGCTCTGATAGCTCTGATACTCCAAACAGCAGCAGTGTAAGAGTTAGGTCTGGCTGGTGGAATAAATGAATTCATTTTTGTTAAATAAACCTCAGGAAAAGAAAGAAAAGCAGTTGTGAAAAGTGAAACAGTTTAGAAGTTGCTTGGGCCTCACGGCTCCCCCCCAGGTTTCACCACCACACATCCTGGCTCCGTGGGCCCAGGGCGAGCACGAGGGCTGCTGAGAAGCTCCTGGTCTGCAGGCAACGGAGTAGCCAAGGTCGGGCACAGGCTGGAGGCAGCTTCTCTCGGTGGGATACAGAGACCGGCTCACACGCAGACGCTCTCCGCGATCTGTCGGTGGTTCTCCACCGGTGCATTCTGTCTTCCGAGATCATAGTTCACAGGAAGAGCCAGGGGCTCTTATCTTTACCAAAGATGGACAAAGGCTTACCAAGGCCCAGCTCAGCGGCGCCCTCTCCCTAGAGCCTTTTCTGACCTCCTAGCCCAGGCTCCTGAGCACGTCGCCCACACTGGGCTCCTAACTCTGCCTTTCTTGGGGGCATGCCTTGATCCTCCACTGGACCATGAGCATCTTCAGATTCTGCTCTCTCCCATGGGCAGAGATGCACGAAGCGTGCCCTCAGCAGGCAGGCAGCCATCAGCAGACATGGAGAGGGTCCAGAGCCACGCAGGGACAAGAGCTCACGTGGGCACCTTCAGCTAAAAGAAAAGCCTGCTGGGTGGGAAGATGGGGAATGCGGAGTGCAGACAGGTGCTCCCCACTCTACCATTGGGGTGCTCCCCACTCTGTCATTTACCCAGGGGTGTGACCTTACTGACCTCAAGGCTATCAATAACACCTCCGTGGAGGTGAACCTGAGAAAGCATCTTCAGAAATACTTTCCCACAGATTCAAAGTTAAGCAGATGGACATTCAGGGCAGAAACTCCTCTCAGGCAAGTTCAAAACCAAGCAGCCGACAGCCCCCTGCATCCTCTCTCTTTGCAGAATACCTCGGAGAAAGAGCTCGTCTGCAGGGCTTCCACGGTGCTTCGCAGATTTTATTCCCCACATGAGATATCTCCGTGCTTGAAGAACAACTCTAGTGTGCTCAACGAACTGAGGAAACTCCTTAGGGCCATCAGCGGCCTGAATGCGCTGGTAAGCGGAGCGGGGCGACAGCTTCCAAGTGGCTTGGCACAGTGAGGGCGGCGTGGAAGAGCATGTGGACAGGAGCTCCTGCTCTCGCGGAATGTTCCAGGGGAGTAGTTAGAAGAGAAGAACAGCAACACAAGGCCCAGTTGTAGCCATGCTGTGAAGAAAGGTGTGGGAATAAGAAAACAGGTGACTGAGCAGATATTTGGATTGCGTGAGGAGGCAGGCCAGATGGCTGACTACCAGACAAAAGCCTGGAGAGAGGGTGCATGCGCTCCCGTGCGGCTGCACCAGAGTCAGGAAAGTAGGTTTAGCAGCTAGGTTCGCAGGAGCCTTTGGATGCTGTGCCAGGGATGGAGGGAAACACCGAGGTACCTACAGGGTGGAGCCCACAGTGTTCGCCAAGAGATATTGGTTCACACTGGCCCCTGGATGGAGGGGGTGCATGCAGGATAAGTAGGGAACAAGATGGCCTGGTGGAGGGCCATCCTGATATGACCAGGATCATAAAGGCAGTGGCTTTCCTTTACGGATGGGTAATGTCAGCACTCCGTACCACCTCACAGTTGTCCCCAAGACAAGGGACTGGAGACTGAAGTTTTTTTTTTTAAGTGAGGTGCCTGGTCTAATCTCTGCAATGAATGATGGGAGGGGCCGAGACCCACAGTGCAGCAGCATCATATGGAGGGCGTTTCCTAGGGTCCCCACTCTGAAATGCGTCTGCTTCCTGGGCAGAAGAGCAGTCAGCCCCTCCTCTTGCGCCACAGGCCGAGTGGCGGCAGAGACAGGTTGCAGCTTGCACGTTCCGTTACTCCCTCTGGCCGTCTCTGTCCACGACATGCCCCTCCAGGGACTGTGGCACCCTGACGGCGGACCAGTAGTGGCCCTAGCACATGCTGAAAAAGCAGGTCAAAAATTGCTGGCCTCGTGACAGACAAACTCGAGGTCCAGACAGTCTGGAAGCCCTGGTTTGAACATGCGTTGGAGGCTACCATAGTCGGCCTGACCCAGGCCTGATGGTGAGACCCAGATATATATATATAGATATATATATTCTTATATATTCACACAATGAAATGTTTCTTTTATAGAAAAACTGCACCGTGAATGAGTCCACGCACACAACACTGAAAAACTTCCTGGAAAGACTAAAAAGCATCATGCAAGAGAAATTCATGCAGCCCTGAACCTCCATGCCTTAACTTATGAGTTTTATTTTTTTAAATATTTATATATATATTTATAACTCATAAAATAAAATATTTGTATAATGTAACAGAAATGATAACTACTGACACTTCATTTGGCAATGAGGTCATAGTTTATACTGTCAGAGAAAGCATTTAATCTACTGTGGCTTCAGTGCTGTGGATACAAGAGAGAGAGCTGGCTTCCTTCCCAGAAGTTCCCACTCTCCTGAAGAACACAAGGCACAAGATGATTAGGGACAGAAGCTGGTTGGGGGATGGCTCAGCAGTTAGAGTACTTGTTGCTCTTCCAGAGGACCCAGGTTCAATTCCCAGCATCCACATGGCAGCTTAAAACAATAACTCGAGTTCCAGGGGAGCTGATGCTCTCCTCTGGCCTCCTGTGGAGAGATGCACAGACCATATGCATGTAGGCAAGACTCCCATACACATAAAAACAAAATAAAATAAGGATAGAAAGGCCAGGGAGATGAATCCAGAGGTAGAAGAGAACTAACTCTCTGGATTTGTCCTCTGACACCCCCCTCCCAAACTCCCTAACACGTATACATCTCTCTCTCTCTTTCTCTCTTTCTCTCTCTCTCTCTTTCTCTCTCTCTCTCTCTCTCTCTCTCTCTCTCTCACACACACACACACACACACATACACAAATGAGGGGTATGCATATACACACATATATACACATATATACATACAACTGGGGGTAATACACACATGCAAATGAAGGGGTATGCACACACACATACACACACAAATGAGAGGGTATGCATACACACATACACATACACACACACAGAGTAAATAAAACAAGAACAGAGGCATGGCACAACACCCCACCTTCTATGGGGAGGGATTACTAAGACAACAGAGCCTGAGGCTGGTGAAACAAAAACCAGAAATTAAAAAAATGATTCTTGGGGCTGGTGAGAAGGCTCAGCAGTTAAGAAAACTGACTGTTCTTCTGAAGGTCCTGAGTTCAAATCCCAGCAACCACATGGTGGCTCACAACCATCTATAATGAAATCTGACGCCCTCTTCTGGGGTGTCTGAAGACAGCTACAGTGTACTTACATATAATAAATAAATAAATCTTTAAAAAATGGTTCTTTTAAAGGACAAGGAATGGTAGCACTTATCTATAGCCCAGTTTGAAGCATGCCAGCTTGGATCCCCAGAATCCATAAAAGTGGAGGAGAAAACCAGCTCTATGAACTGTGCTCTGACTTCTACATATGCAACATAAATATATGCAATCATCATAAATATATTAAAGAAAATCAAGAAATTTAAAACTGCTAACACAGTAGAACTACAAAACTTGACTACAAAAAATTTCTTAGGGAAGCCAGACATATGAGTGTGGCCTTAGACCGGTGGGAGACTGTGGTAGATTGAATGAAAATGGCCATCATAGGCTGGTATGTTTGAATACTTGGTCTGCAGTTGGTGGAACTGTTTGGGAAGGACTGGGGGGTGTGGTCTCGTTGGAGGAGGAGTGTCACTGGAGGTAGGCTTGGAGGTTTCAAAAAGCCCAGACCATTCCCACTGTGTTCTCTCTGCCTCCAGCTTTCAGATCAAGACATAAGTGCTCAGCTGACCCTGACACACTGCCCCTGTTCTGCCATCATGGACTCTAACCCCCAGACACCTAGAGCCACAAATTAACACTTTCTTTTATAAGTTGCTATGTTCATGGTGTCTTATCAATTAAGAGCAGTAACTAAGACAGCAACTAAGACAGGACAGGAAGACTGTTTAAAGAGCAGGAGTTGAGGGGTGGTGGAGAACACCTTTAATCCCAGGACTTGGGAAGCACAGGCAGGTGTATCTCTGAGTCTGAGGCCAGCCTGGTCTGTATATTGAGCTTCAGGCCAACCAGAGCTACATAGTGAGACCCTGTTTCAAAGGGAAAAAAAATTAGTTGCTTGGCAGGAGTGATGGCCCAGTGGCTAAGACTACCTGCTGCTCCAGCAAAGGGCCCGGGTTGTTTCCAAGCAACTACATACTGGCTCACGATTATCTGTAGCTCCAGGGGATTTGACACCTCTGGCTTCTGCAGGCACTGAACTCATATGCACATATCCATGTGCAAACACACACACATCTACATATAATTTACAAGAAAAAAATAGCTGGGTAGTGGGGGCACATGCCTTTAATCCTAGCATTTGGGAAGCAGAGGCAGGTAGATCTCTGAGTTTGAGGTGAGCCTGGTCTACAGAGCAAGTGCCAGGACAGCCAGGGTTGCACAGAGAAACTGTCTTGAAAAACCTAAATAAATATTTTTTAAAAAGAATGTGAGCTATGACCAACCTGAATAAATGTGTCCCATCTCTCTCTCTCCATATATATATGTAAATATATATATATATAATATATATTTACATGTGTGCACACATACATGTAAAGTTGATACTTAAGAAAATAGCTAAGTGTAGTCTTGAACTGGGGCTGGAGAGACAGCTCAGTGGTCCTGAGCACTGACTGCTCTTCCAGTGGACCCATGTTCAAATCCCAGCACCCACATTGGTGGCTCACAACCATCTGTACATCTGTAACCCCAGCTCTTGGGCATCTGGCACCCTTTTCTGATCTCCGTGGGTACTGCGTGCAGAACAGAGACACACATGCAGTCAATGCCCTCACACACACAAGAACAACATGCTATTAAATAGCCTTAGTTTAATAATTAATGCTGTTATTAAAAGGGAAGGAAGCGAGAGGAAAAAACCAAGCAAGCTCCGCACCATCAAACTCGCCTGTCGGAAGACGCTCTGTGCAGAATCTTCTACTAGAGGGATCTAGCAACAGTGACTTGGCACTCTATTGACCCTCAGTCACACACATGTGACAAAAATTAGCACCAGCACTGACATCAGACCAAAAATGCATACCAACGCTTTAACCCCTTCAAAATAAGGGGAAAATAAATCAAAAGCTTAAAATCTCACCCTGACCACAGTCAGTTTCACCCTGCCCACATGAAATACCAGCATGCCAAGGGCAGCAGTGGCTTCTAAGGCCAATCGGGGAAACTGTGCAGTGAAAAATTTAATTTCCTCTCTTCTTTTGATTGAAACTCATTTGCATGTCCTGGCTAACGTGAGCCGTGTCTGCCACAGGATATGAGCTGTGGGTTTGCACTTGGTATGTGAGGCCAAGATGATAAAGGAACGGCTGTCAAGAAGAAAGACCTAAAATAGACCACAGGACACAGGCAGGGTCAGTCCGCCACGCCTATGCTCGGACGGTCAGAACACACTAACACTATTGTTTGCATCCAGATAGGGAGCCCTGGACTCTGGATTTGGACATCCAATCATCAGCCTCTGGTTCGACCAAGAGAAGAAAACACAGGTAAGGACAGCCATGGAACAGGAGTGAAGAAACCTGAGGATTAGGAAAGCCATGAGGCTTGTGATTGGAGCAGTTACCGAGGCCGCCGGCCACAAGTCAGCGCTCAGTGGAGGGTGCTCGTCACTGGTGGTGAAGGTGGGACCGTCGGCCCCTCTCCCGTGATGCACATCATATCTGCCTTTGCCCTCACCCAGTGGCAGATGAGTTATCAGTAACTGGCATTTGACGATGGGAAATAAGTATCTCATGCATAAACGCCTAGCGAAACCATAATTAGCTGTGTCCTGCATTCTTGGGGAGCCATTAAGACCTGTTGGCCCCTGATAAAAATGCCACAGGGATATTCCAGCGGGATGGCTCAGCAGATAAAGGGGTTCGCTGCCAAGCTCGAAGACCTGAGTTTGGTCCCCAGGACCTACATGGTGGAAGGAGAGAACTGACTCCCACCAACTGCCCTCTAGTCTCCACAGGGAGTGCTCATGTATTCCCAAGGGCGCGCTGGCTTCTCGCTATGGTCTCCTCGCACTATTGCCTATGCCCGTGGCTTCTCTTCACTCCCTACCCTGTGCTCTCAGGTAGCATCCGACAGTGCCAGACCTCTAAGGACGGGCAGCTCGAGGCAAACGGGAGAGCACAGCTTCCTCGTGGAGGCGGCACAGGCACTGCACGGCCCCTCAGCACGCAGGCCAGCGCCTCAACTCTGTCAGCTCCACCCAGGGCAAGGCATGGGCTTTCTCTAGGCTTCAGGCCAATGTCTTGTTAATTTGCAGGGTTAACTTATTCAAGGCAAGGTAGGGTTCCACCCTCAGGTACTGCAGCGTTTTACATACCTGTCACTGCTGAAATCTCCTAAACTGGCTTCTCTTGAATTTAGCTGGGCATGGTGGTATACACCTTTAGTCTCAGCACTCAGGAGGCAGAGGCAGGTGGATCTCTGTACGTTTGAGGCCAGTCTGATCCACAGAGTTTCAGGACAGCCAGGGCTACACAGAAGAGACCCTGTCTTGAAAAACCAAAAAGCAACTTTAAAGTAGATTTCCCCCTACTGCTATACTAGGGCTGGAACCCGTGGCCTTGTGCACAGCAGGGAAGCACTTTACTATGAGGTATATACCCCTAGCCCTCTTGGTCTCCCTCCCTGGGGCTATGACATTCTTACCTTAACTTTCTAGATTGACTGCCTCTGTGTATGTGTGTGTGTGTGTGTGTGTGTGTGTGTGTGTGTATGCGCACGCACGTGTGCACACATGCACACAGCATGTATATACCTGCGCCTTTATATTACCATGTGAAGACCATACAATTTCCTGGCTTTTTTTTTTTTTTTCTTTTTCAAGACAGGGTTTTTCTGTGTAGCCCTGACTGTCCTGGTACTCAGGCTGGCCTTGAACTCAGAAATCTGCCTGTCTCTGTCTCTCAAGTGCTGGGATTAAAGGTGTGCACCACCACTGCCCGGCTCCTGTGGCTTGGTGCGCATGTTGAAATGCATGGGTATCAGATGGAACTCAGGTGTCGACGTTGTGCGGTGCCTTTCACCCGCTGAGCCCCCTCCCCAGCAGGAGACGGCTTCCCTTCTAGTGAGCTCTTCCTGCCCGTTTCTTCCCAGTGCAACCTGCAGAAGGAACCTGCTCCTTCTTGGGGAGAAGCTCTTGTGTACTGTGTGGAAGCATCACCTGTCAATAACAGCTGACGGCCTATTTCCTGCCTCAGCTAACGGGGGTGGGAGTTCCAGTGGGGCGAGAGGAGCTCCAGCACAGAGTCCGGCTCGGGAAGACTCTCCCAGAACTCCTGAGACAAGATGAAGGAAACTGAGGCACGGGAACGAGCCGTGTGACTCGCATAGAACAGAATGAATGGTTAATTAAGACACCAGGTAGTCAAGGGATGACCCAAGGCTCAGGGTCTAAGTATTTATTTATTCACAAACAATAAGTCTCAGAGTCATTATTTTGGGAACTGGGGTGTGTGTGTGTGGGGGGGGGGGGGGAGCCTGAGGTTAAACCTGCCTGTTCTCTACTGGCTAGTGTTAAGGCGAACAGAAAGCATGCTTTCAGGCCAAGGGCCCAGTGCATGCCAAGTGCCCACTCGGCACTGTGTGTGAAAGACATGTTTGCTCCCTCGGTCTAAGAGTGGAAGCTGGCCTATTGCTTCTCCAGCCCATGACTGGCACGTCTGTTCTCAGGGGCACATTATATGCCACGGGGGTGCATGTGTGTGGTGTGTGTGTCAATGTGTGCACTTGCCGGTGTGGCCCGTGTACACAGTCTAGAGGACGACATTGGGTGTCCTGCGCTGCCATTCTGCCTTAGGTCCTTAAGACAGATACTTTTCACTGAAACTTGATTGTGTCTGCCCCCCTAGCAGGGCTGGGGTCACAGGCACCGATGGCCACGTTCAGCCTTTACATGAGTGCTGGAGATGTGTATTCAGGTCCTGATGCCTCCTCAGTACCGAGCCACCTCCCCAACCCCAAGATACACTTAGGAGGGCACCGGGGCACTTAAACATTGCTAGCGGCAAAGCGAGCTGGGGCGGCTACTGTGGGAACTATATGGAGGGAACTGAACTGGAAAATTAAGCATGGACGGACCCTATGATTCAGCTGCAAACCCGGTGGACGGACCCCCCTCCAGAGATGCTCGTACACTCACAACCACTGCAGTCATGCAGCTATGGGACCAAGCTATCAACAGATAACTAGATAAAGAAGATGTTCGTAGACACAGTGGAACTGTGCTTAGGCGTGAAGAATGAAATCATGTTTACAGAAAGTAGATGTAGCTGCAGATTATGTTAAATAAAGCCAGATTGAAAATTTTTTTTCCATTTTATGCAGAATCTGGATTTAAATCCGTATACTTAGAGCTTGTGTACATGGGTAAAAATGAAAGGGAATTGAGAGAGGCAGGAGAGGGGCTGGAGAGATGGCTCAGTGGTTAAGAGCGGTGGCTGCTCTTCCAGAGGACCCAGGTTCGGTTCCCAAGGCCCACATGGCAGCTCACAGCTGTCTAACTCCAGTTCCAGGGAATCTGACAGCCTCACACAGACACATGCAGGCAAAACACCAATGCACATAAAGAGAAAGGGGGGAGGGGGAGAGACAGAGAGAGAGGAAGAGGAGGAGGTGGAAGAGGAGGAGGGAGAGATCATCAGGGATGGGGTGGGCTGAACAAGGAGAGTGGGTGAGGGAGCTAACGAAGCACAGTATCACACTGGTATATGTTAGCTTTCCTTCTAGGCTCCACCCGTTACCTGCAAGAGCCAGGCATGCCTGGCTTACTATAAAAGGGGCTGCTTGTCCCCTCCTCTTTCTTCTCTCTCTCTCTCCCTCCCTCCCCCCTTCCTTCCCCTTCCCTTCCCAACTCCCTTTCCCATGTCCTAAATAAACTCTGTTCTATACCAAACCCATCTTATGGCTGGTCCCTCAGCGGGGAGGGCCGCCTCAGCATGGGCCCACAGAGGCACCCCCTCCCACCTCACCATACCCCACTCTATCAAACATATCCTTAGTGCTTTCTTTTTATAAAACACAGCAGTATATGTGTATCAGCATGCCACAGTGAGACCATTTTGTATGCCAACTTGAAGAATTAACAGCAAAAAGGAGATGGTCCAGCTAGTGAGGGGCAGGGCTTGCTAGAGTTAGAAGCTGAGGCTAATAGGATTTCTGAAGCATCTCTGGTGGCAACTTTTAGTTTGGGTTAGGCAATATCCTCTTCGTTAAGATTGGTATCGGACTCTGAGAAAATTCTATTCGGTTGTAAAGTCCCAGTTGAGTTCTTAGCTACAATCGGAGAGATGCAGCCTTTGACTAAACTCAAATTTCCCCAGCCCTCCCGAGGGGCTGGGGGAGGGAAGCAGGTGTGGGAGAGCGTCTGATCTGTCCCATGCTTCAGCGAGAGCCATAGCCGTGTTTGGGTAAGACGACGTGATGTTCTGATAACGCTGATAAAAGTACTTGAAGGTTGGGTCGCAGGAAGCCCAAGATAAATGCTGAGAGGAAACAGGTTGTTTTTGAAGTAGCCCTCTTCACAATCATTTTCCCACACGGGGGCTCAGCTTCTCGAGAGGACAGAATACCTCATTTGCTTTGCAAATCAAAGAGTTTAAGGAGGAGAGATTCTGCTAATCCACTCACAAATCTCTCCGGAGGCTCTGCCCTTCTGCCCAAAGCTCAGGCCAGGGCTCAGAGCCTCCCGACCCATCCTTGCTGGATTTGGACTGACTGTGATCACCATTCATTCAGATACTACCTAGTTCTACAAATGAATTTGAGTGATTCACTGGAAAAGATGAGGCCAGGAAACAATACGCTGCCTAGCCTTGACGGCCTCTGCCTGTGACCTCAGCACTCAGGAGGGGGTGGGGCAGAGTCAAGACGATCAGAAACTGAAGGTCATCCTTGGCTACATACAGAGTTGGAGGCCAACCTGAGCTAAATGAATCAGTCTCAAGGGTATTCAGGATGGGACAAAACTGGATTGGGGATGAAGTTGTCCAGCCGGTTCAGAGGCTAAAAGCATATAATGCTTCTCCAGAAGACTGAACTTCAGCTCCCAGCTCCCATGCTGTGCGGTTCACAACTGTCTGTAACCCTAGTTTGAGGGCATCTGACAACCCCTTCTGGTTTCCATGGGTAATTACACTCCTGTGGACATACCTCCTCACCCCACCCCCACTCAACACAAAAATAAAATCGTAAAAGCCGGGAAGGGGCACGGCTGGTAAAGTGTTGAGTGTGTCTGTCCCCCCAACAACCCCCCCAAACGCGCGCTCCCCCATGAAAAGCTGAGCACAGCAGTATCCGGCCTGGGGAAGCAGGGAAAGAAGCATCCCTGGGACTCACTGGTCTGCTGCCAGCCCAACCAGTGAACCCTAGAGCAGGAAGACCCGTGCCTGCACACACGTGAGCATGGATGTGTGCACCCCAAAACTATCGTTATTCATCTTCAAAAAGAAAGGGAGTAGGAAATGGTGATTCAGAGTCCACTAGGCAAGAGGTGAGGAGGTGACCATTAGATCTTACAGTTCAATCAATAAAAAACCCAAAAAACCTTGAGGGCCAGGGAGATGCCTCAGAAGTTAAGTGCTGGCTGCTCTTGCGGAGGACTGGGGTTTGGTTCCCAGGGCCCACATAGTGGTCCGTTCTGAGGGCCCAGATGTTCTCTCCTGACCACTGCAAGCACCAGGCACACTCACAGTACACAAACAGATTCGGGCAGACTATGCAGACACATAAAACAACCCAATCTTTCAAAAGGAAATGGAAACCGTGAAGACCCCCTCTTCCCAGAGGCCTCCGGGGCTGTCATACTCCCCGCCCCCCCCCCCGAGTGTCCAGCTGTTCTCCCCAGCCACCTGTATGTAATTCTGCCCTAAGTGTATATGGTCTTGGGGTTTTGGGTGGGGAAGGAGGAAGGGAGATGGTCCCATCTACACAGCCATGGAGAAGCCTTATCCTGGCACAGCCACGCGGAACACATGTGGTGCACACACATGCAGCCAGCCACACACACAACAAAATAAAAATAAATAAAGATGTTTTAAAAGACATTAGGTGGGCTGGTGAGATGACTCAGCAGTTAAGAGCACTGACTGCTCTTCCGAAGGTCCTGAGTTCAAATCCCAGCAACCACATGATGGCTCACAACCATATGTACAGCTATAGTGTACTCATACACATAAAATTAATAAATAAATCCTTTTTTTAAAAGTAAAAGACATTAGGCATTGGGGAGGCATTTATTTTTTTTATCTTAATGTGCTGCATGTACACACAACATTGATATACACAACTTGGACAAGTACAATTTATACATAAAATACAGCTCAAGTGTGGATTCTGAATTAATGGAGCAAACCTTCTGTATTTGTTTCCTGGTCGGTGACAGCATTACAGTAATGCTGCTCAGGGTTTCACTGGTTCTCACTAGTCAGACTGCAGGGTCAGCTGAAAGGCACTAGGAAGAGCTCTGGGTTCTAGTAGTTTAAAAAAAAAGGAAGACAGAAAACAATTATATACGTTCCGAAGGGGTGGAGGAGACGCTGGGTGTAGTGGCGCATATGTATGAGGTGAGGTAGGAGGAACAGGAGTTTAAAGGACAACCTGGGCTACACAGAGGGTTTGTGGCCAGTCTGGACTACAATGGACTCTATCTCAAAATGGAAGAGAGGGGAGAGGAGAAAATGGGCAGACACGGGTGTGTGTAAATGTAAACCCTGCCCATTCCTTAATCCACAGCTCTATAAGGAAAACAGGTGTTCCTTGTGTTAAGAGTTTAAAGAGAAAAGGGGGATGGGCCACACAAACTTAAAATGGGAATAAAGTCGCTAAAACTATAATCACAACTTTAAAACATGTAACACTTTCCCCTCTCCTTCCAAACTAACCTTGATGTTCTGGCTGCCAAAAACATGAATTCAAAAATCACCTTTTCCAGAATATAAATGAGCCAGCTTACCAGAGGATTCTGGGGTAAACACCGGCTGCAGAGCCGTCCTCAGGCAAGCCTGCAGAGGGTAGAGTGGACGCTGATGGGGCAGCCCTGACTGTCAGGACGTGCAGAGCCAGCCATGGCATGCTATATAGTTCCTTTCAAATAAATACGTCAAGGAAAAAAGGACCCGCATCAACGGCCTATTTATAGATCTGTTCTACTCATTGAATTCTGTACATTTATTTTAAACATTAAGCAAGTTTGTTCTACATCTCTATCCATTCATGAAATTAACGCTGAAAATACAAATGTCTCCGTTTGCAGATGAAGACAGAGTCCGTGAGAAGCGGCCCCAGCACGGCTGTGGAGAAGTAGGCGCGGACCTTCTTCAATAACCTCCCCACCTGGCGAGAAGTGAGTTTGGTTTTCAGAAAATGAACACTGTGCACTGGTTAGCGTTTTGACGTCAATGCTTTAATAAACATGTGGCTTGGTATGATGACATGCACCTGTGATCTCAGCACCTGGGAGGCTGAGGCAGAAGGATTACGCGTCCCAGGCCAGCCTGGGCTAACAAACAAACAAACAAACAAACAAGCAAACAAAATTGCTAAGTCAAGATGCTTAGACAAGTTTCTAATATTTTTAGTTTTATGGAGTTATTTTTGTTACTGTGATAGGCTTTAACTGGATTTAATTTCTCTCATGTTTTAGCTTAATTTACAGTAGATATTCCTTCTAGGCCAACTGAGCTGTTAAATGATAGAAACATCGACTTTTAAAATGAAGGCATATAGATTCTTCTAATTGCTAACAGTTACATTTCCATCATTGCAAAGTTTGACGTCACCAAGACGCTCGGCTCAGATGAGCCTGTACAAGACAGACTGACTGACAGGCAGGCAGGCAGGCAGGTACACTTGCGCAGTGCACGCGCAAATACACAGACGCAGCTCATCGAGGCTACACCCACAATCCTGAAGATGCTACCACACGGCCAGGCTCACACCAGCACCCTGCACACACAGGATGCTCAGGGCTCCAATTCAGGAGAGCCTAAAAGTGTCCTGCCTCGTGTTCCACCCCCTTGCCAGGGCTGCCCCTCTCTTCAGCCATCCACAGCCACACAGAGCAATGTAGTTATAAGTCAGTATTTATCCAAACTTGTTAAAATCATAGCAATCTAAATCTAATTAATCCTAGTGGAAAGGATTAAAACTTTTGCAACCAATAGCTCAGAGTTGATTGCATAATTTTAAACTTAGGTTTAGGAAGCACATGACCTTCAAAAAAAATCATATGAGTAAACAACAAAACCAAAATTTTCCATTTACTATAACTTATCTTACTATACAATGGATAATTTTTTTTGTAGAGGAATGCCATCTAACTGGATTAATCGATACAAGAAATCCAGAAGAGTATTTTTATATATAAAATTTATATACAAAATAAAGAAAATTAACAGTTATATTTTTTACTTTGCTTCTTGTCTGAAAAATGAGACTGGTCTCAATTTTTATAATTATTTCCACCAAATTTAAACTTAGGGCATGTCTGTAAACTGTGTCCAGGGAAGTTTTTCGAATGTGTGTGTGAGCGAAGCTCGCGGCTTCTGCTGGCTTCAGGAGACGCGGGAGCCAGCTCGGCAACAGCAGCAGCTCAGTGTGGGGCAGAGCGCAGGGCGGGAGCGGAGGGTGGACGGGGGAGCGCGCGGTCAGACTGCGCCTTTAAAACGTAAACCTGCGGAGTGGTCGGTCACACTTAACAATTTTCCACAGGAGACCAGTAACAGCAGTCGGTGTGCACTTAGATGCAATCAATGTTACTGTGACGCTGGGCTGCATTTACACAGGCCAGGCAGGTGTAGAATCAAGTCACTGCTTAGGTGAGCAGCCCAGACCGGCACAGAACAAGGTGATCTGCTATATGCTGTGTGCAACCGAGACAGACCTGGTTCTATTCTGAGACTCTGCTCGTCTAGTTCCACAGTAGTTGAGTACACAGCCAAGAGCCGCACATTTACTGACACTCACGGTGCCCTCACTTTCTGCAGAGCGGTGTGGCAGACACAGTGAGCCAGGCCCAACGACCACGAGCTGCGAGCTCACATGTTACAGAAACTTAAGAGTCTAAAGATAATAGGAAAATCGCTCTCTCCAGTCTCTCCATGATTTACAGCTTCCATTATGTGAACCATACAGGTGTCTTCCATATCTTAATTAAGGATTTCTCTCCAGGCATGAGATATCACTCTTTTTATTATTGTAACTTTAATTCTGTAACATTTACTGAAGTAAAGAATCAATTACAGTCTCAGGCTTTGCAGAACGCTTTCTGTTAAGAGAAGAAAAAAACGCAAGGTGAGTGATTTTCCCTAAGACACTGAACTGTCAACAGTTTCTGTGGCTACGGTTCAATAAATGGTTCAAATGCTGCCCATGCCTGATCGCGGCATAGTTTGATTGTTACCCGTTTTTTCAGAGTAGGTCACTGAGAGCAAGCATAAGAACATGCTGCCACAGCACAGTTCTTCAGAGTGGCGAGGAGCTGAACGCTGGCAGGCAGGGCCACACAAGATGCGGCAGGTAGCAGCTAAACTTATCAGGGATGCCCTGTGGTCCTCTCTTCTGAGGATGCTAATGGTACAGGCAGCCTCAAGAAGCAGGAAGAGAAGTTACATTTCCCAGATCCATAGCCTACAGGGGCATCTCATGGGCCTTTGTTGCTGTCAGCACAATCAACTGCATGCCTCTCAGGAAGCACTGCATGTTTTCTTATTTCTTAGGAAAACTACACGTTTGTTTTTCCCACACCTTGGTTCTGTTACACAGTTGAGTCTGCACTGTATGTTGGCCCACAAGTATTTTCTTTACCTTAAGTTAAACAAGAGGCAGTGGTGAATTAGAAAAACTCTATCCAATTTGCCAAATTATTTGTTTTAAGATGTAGACAGTTTAAAAAATGTAGCTGAGTAATCTGGATCCTCTTAAAAGACAATAGTCCAGCAATAATGGGGCCTCTGTTCCCACACTGACAAGGGACAGAACCACTCTCAGAGCTTGCTCCACTGCCCTCCTCTGCCTGTCTCTCTGTGAGGCTGGCCAACTGTCTCATTCTGATTTGCCACATTTGAATTGCATCTTCTTAATAGCAGGTGAGCTCAGAATAAGCATCTAACAGCAGAGCAGGGGGCTGCAGAGATGGTGCGCCACTCAGAGGCATTTGTTCCTCTTCCAGAGACATGAGCTCACATCTCAACACACACATGGTGGCTCTTGACCAATCATTCCAGAGGATCTAATACCTGGTGCACATATAAACATGCAGGAAAAACACTCATAGATAGATTAAATAATATTTATATATTTTTTAAAATTCCATGTATAAATTCAGTTGGCATATAAAAAATGTTAAATCATCTACATGTTATAAAGTACACAAATCATGTGTATTTTAACATGCAGCTGATTCCTTCAAGCCCTAGTTTAATGATTCCAATTTTTTAGTATTACATTTAAAGACCATGTAACATCAATTAACCACCCTACATGTAAAACAAAAGTCTTGTAATTGGTTCAAATTTCTCAGTGTAGGAACACAAGGAACACTAGGAACATTGGCCCAAGCCTGGTCTCCCACTGAGCCATGCGACGAAGCACACACTATACAACTATTACACTGGTGCTAGAGTCACACACACTTCACTTGAGATCTAGGAAATCAGTGTCCTTGGGGCACTGTCTACCATCAGAAACACTGACCAGTCAAACACGGTCTTTTGAGAGTCAAACTAGGCACATTAATTAGCATCTAAGTAGGAGAATCCGTGTACTAATTAGGAGCGAGTAGGTGGTGGGTAACGCTAGGAAAGAACAAGGCCAGCAGAAGCTAGTTCTGTTCCTCTCACGGCGGAAGTCGGAAAGACTGCCATTCTTGTTCTGTTTGGGTAGAGACAGGGTCTTACTATGTAGGCCTGGCTGTCTTGAAATGTACTATGCTGCCGGGTGGTGGTGGTGCACGCCTTTAATCCCAGCACTTGGGAGGCAGAGGCAGGCGGATTTCTAAGTTCGAGGCCAGCCTGGTCTACAGAGTGAGTTCCAGGACAGCCAGGGCTACACAGAGAAACCCTGTCTCAAAAATAAAAAAAAAAAGAAAGAAAGAAAAGAAAAGAAAAGAAAAGAAAAGAAAAGAAAAGAAAAGAAAAGAAAAGAAAAGAAAAAAGAAAGAAATGTGCTGTGCTGTGCTGGGGGCTGGAGAGATAGCTCAGCGGTTAAGAGCACTGACTGCTCTTCTGAAGGTTCTGAGTTCAAATCCCAGCAACCACATGGTGGCTCACAATTATCAGTAATGAGATCTGATGTTCTCTTCTGGAGTTCCTGAAGACAGCTACAGTGTGCTCACATATAATAAATAAATAAATCTTAAAAAAAAAAAAGAAAGAAAGAAAGAAAGAAATGTGCTATGCAGATGAGGCTGGCCTGGAACTCAGATCTTCAGGTCTCTGTCTCCGGAGTCCTGGGTTAAAAGTGTTTGCCTCAGCCAGGTGGCGGTGGTGGCGCACGCCTTTAATCCCAGTACTTGGGAGGCAGAGGCAGGCGGATTTCTGAGTTCGAGGCCAGCCTGGTCTACAGAGTGAGTTCCAGGATAGCCAGGACTATACAGAGAAACCCTGTCTTGAAAAAAAAAACAAAAAAACACAAACAAACAAAAAAACAAACAAACAAAAAAAGTGTTTGCCTCCACAACTGTCCAGAGTACAATTCTCTATTTTTCCTATCAAATTATAACTGCATAAAGAACATAATTGCAAACCACATTTTCCCTGAAGTCTGAGTGCCTTTGAGTGTATCTAAGGTGTCTACCATCTCAGCGCTGTCTCCTCAGGACTCTGGTGTGCTCACCTTCGCCCCGTCTTCGGCCTTGCTTTCCCCTTGGAGGTCCGCGGCCTTTCTAACTTCATCAGAGACTGACGCAGACTCTCTTCTGTATAGGCGAGGTACACATGGGAAAGGTCCACTTCAAACGGCTACGAGAAACACACATAAGGCAAGTTAAACCAGATTTGGGGAAGATTTAAACATGTTGGACACTA
Organism: Apodemus agrarius; assembly: GCA_964023405.1. Classification (NCBI taxonomy): domain Eukaryota; kingdom Metazoa; phylum Chordata; class Mammalia; order Rodentia; family Muridae; genus Apodemus; species Apodemus agrarius. The sequence continues at coordinate 37,728,168 of OZ030015.1, read as the reverse complement.
CGCATTAGAACCGCTAAAGACAAAATCAAATAACCTTAAAGGTATCTTCTATCCCAGTTTGTAAACTGTACTCAAAGCTCAGGAATTAGAGGTGAGGTGGGAGAAAGGGTGCACCAGAGTGACAGCAGGCCATGCAGCAGCAGCCTGTCCTAGCAGCCCCACCCCAAAGCCTCTACTCACAAATGATAAGCCATGCAGTGCCCCATCCTATGAAGACAGAGGCAGTGATTAAGTCTCTTACGTCTCTCTCCTTCTTGTCAGGGACTGGAGTTTGTTTCCTCATGTTATTTCCTGTGTAGGCCACACATTTCTCAAAGAAGGAAAAGAGACACATCTGAATTAATACTGTGACCTGGGAAGGGTGCTGTAAGATGCCCTAATGGCTCACAAGTAAACATGACACTTGTCCTGGAGCACCAAGGAGCCCCAGGCCTAAGCTATTTCCAAAAAAGTTCTCCACACTGTTGTGAATCAGAAAATTATCCTGTCCGTGCACTGGGCTCCCGTCCGCTCTGTCCTGCAGCCGCCTCCTCCCACAGCAGCCAGCACTCTCCATGACGGACGCCACCAGGAGCGAAGGAATACTCACCAGCTGCCATTCTCCTATGTCTTCATTCCAGTGGACGTAGTTTTCAATCATTTCCTTCAAAAAGAGTACGAGCCTACTTTAGTTAACAGTTAAGGTACTGAAAACTATCGATAGGCCTGTGTGTACAGACGACATGGCCATGTGTGACCTTCCTATACCTATGGCTGCATCGCGTTCATAAAAATCCCTTTACTTCCCCATGCCTTGAACTAAGAAAGCTCCTTTAAAGGCCTTGCATTTTATCACTACTGAATAATGTAACTGATGGGGTAGGGGCATGTCATGGTGTTTATGTGGAAGTCAGAGAACAACTCTGTGGAGTCAGTGCTCTCTTTTTATTCCTTCATCTGAGTTCCCAGCATCAAACGCAGGTCACCAGGGTTATATAATGAGCCTTTACTTGCTGACCCATCTCGCTGGCCCATGAGACCTACACTTTCAATGTTAAGTGAAAAAAAGTTGTTTCTCAACATTTCGTACTGCATTTTTGGTTTTGTTTTGAGACAGAGGGTGTAATAGCCCAGGCTGTCCTAACTCACTCTAGAGACCAGGCTGTCCTGGAACTCAAGAGATCCACCTGCACCTGCCTCCCGAGTGTGGGCATTAGATGTGCACTATTGCCAACCAGCCTGCATCAAGTATTTAAAAAATATATATTCCTTGGCTGGAGAGTTGGCTTAATTGCCTTAAATAACCTTGCAATTGCTCTTGCAGTGGATCTAGGTTCAGTTCCCACACCTACATGGTGGCTCACAATTCTAATCCCAAGGGATCTGACACCTCTCTGTGCGCACCAGTCACTAGTCATGTATGCAGTACACATATATACATATAGGCAAAATATCCATGTACATAAAATAAAAATAAATTTAAGTACACACACAGACACTTCTTAGGAATACATGTACATACTATTCAACTACATAAAAACAAAAAGCTAAAGTTGGGATCCCAGGAATCAGAGGGACAGACAGGCTGGGCTGGAAGAGGCAAAGAAACTGAAAGGCTGGGAAACCACCTGGCTAGAAACAGGCTACACTCTAGAATTCAGCTCTGATTTGGGGTAATGAGTTAATGGAACTAGGGCATCCTGAAGTGTCCCAGAAACCCAGGATTGATTCTGGGTACTTGGAGTCAAAGGGGAAAATATCAGACAATTTTCTCATAGCCACACTGAGATTTACAATACTTAAAAATCCCCACACTTTGAAGTGTATTAAGATATACTAGAAGGTGGGCTGGAGAGAAGGCTCCAGGCGTTAAGAGTACCCACTGCTCTTACAGACAACAGGACTCAGTTCCCAACACCCACATCCAGCGGCTCACAACCTTCTGTGACTCCAGCTATAGGGGACCCAATACTCTTTCTTAGACTCTATACACAAACTCACATTCTCACATGAACACAAACTAAAAACAAAATAAAACTTTTGCTAAGAAAAAGATTAGATTTTAAAGTTATGTTGATGATAACAATTGCTACGTGTTTGAAATGATTTTTGATCATGTCTGGTTGTACAAGGAAGTAATAAATTTAGTGTTAATCAACTGCATACATACAGATGACTAGAATGAGCAATTTCATCTTCTGTCTATTTACACAGAGGAAGAGAAAGAGAAAGAGAGAGGAGCAAGAGGAGCAAGGCGGTGGGCCGAGCACATCCGTCAAGGGAGGAACCAGCACACTCTGCTTACTTCTCTTTATTTGAAAGTTATTTGTTCTTTGGATCTTGTGGATTTGGTTATGTCTGTGAACGACATGCCTGCCTGATGCCTGTGGAAGACGGAGGAGGGTGTTGGATTTCCTGGGACTGAAATTATAGGTGGTTGGTTATGTGGGTGCTGGGAATTGAACCTGGGTTCTCTGGAAGAGCAACCAATGCTCTCTACATTCTAACAAAGTGTGCTAGGAACTGGTAGGTCCGTAACCTCCTTAAGTACACATTACAAGGGCCAAGGTCCTTCCAATGGGCTGACACATTCTTAGATGCTTAGATACTCAAAAAGATAATTACATTCTAAAGAAAATTAACATCTTTTATACTGGCTAGTTTTATCAAATTGACACACACTAGAGTTATCTAAAAGAGAGGAATCTTAGTTGAGAAAATTCCTCCATAAGAACCATTGTCAGGCCGGGCAGTGGTGGCACACGCCTTTAATCCCAGCACTTGAGAGACAGAGGCAGTGGGATTTTCTGAGTTCGAGGCCAGCCTGGTCTACAGAGTGAGGACAGCCAGGGCTACACAGAGAAACCCTGTCTCAAAAAAAAAAAAAAAACAAAACAAAACAAAACAAAAAACAATAAATAAATAAGAAAAAAGAACCATCTGTGGGACATTTTCTTAATTAGTGATTGATGGGTGACGGTTCAGCCCATGTGGGCAGTGCCCCACCTGGACAGGTGGCCCTGGGTTCTGTAAGACAGCAGCAGGCCGAACAAGGCACGAGGAGCAAGCTACTAAGGAGCACCCCTCCAAGGCCTCTGCTTCAGTTCCTGTGTCCAGATCTCTGCCCTGCTTGAGTTCCTGTCCTGACCTCCTTCGATGAAAAACAGCAATATGGACGTATAAGCCAAATCGACGCTTTCCTCCCCAAGCTGCTTTAGTCATGGTGTTGGATCAGAGCAATAGTTCAAGCAAATTTTACGGAGGACAACTGGAGCGTTTTACAGAGGACAGTTGGAATATAAACATTTAACATCTTAGTTACAGCGGCTTATCGTCCCCCGTCACCTGGTAGTCCTGAGGTATGAAGTTGTCGATGATGAGCATCTGCAGCCGGAGCTCGCGGCTCAGCTGCCGGATGTTCTCCAGGAGGCCTTCGATCTCCCTCTGGTGCTCTTGCTGGAGATCAGCCATCTACCAGAGAACCCAAGACGGTGCAAAATAAACAAGGCGTGAAGCACACTGCACCTAGGCCGTGACGCTCGTCTATGAGGCCAGAACGATTGGCCCGGTCCAGACAGACTGATACCATCTGGCTATCTCAGATTACTTACAGCTGGAAGGAGGGGGATGCAGGGGATCTTAAGAAGTAAAATGTAAAACAAGTGTTTTTAGTGATGGGGGGGGCGGAGACCAGGAAAGGGGAAATCATTTGAAATGTAAATAAAGAATATATCTAATAAAATATAAAGAAAGAAAGAACTGTAAGCACACAGAGCCAGGGTGGGGTGGCACAGGCCTTTAGTCCCAGCAGAGGCAGGGGGATCTCTGAGTTCAAGACCAGCTTGGTCTACAGAGTAAGTTTCAGAACGGCCAAGGCCACACAGAAAACCCTGTCTCAAAAAAAAAAACAACAAAAACCTGGGCTGGAGAGATGGCTCAGTGGTTAAGAGCACTGACTGCTCTTCCAGAGGTCCTGAGTTCAATTCTCAGCAACTACATAGTGGCTCACAACCATCTGTAATGGGATGTGACACCCTTTTCAGGTATGTCTGAAGACAGCTACAATGTACTCATATAACTAAAATAAATAAATAAAATTAAAAAAAAAAAACAAAATCCAAACAAAACTGCAGGTACACACTAAGACTCTAACTGCATTATGGGCAATTTTTAAGACATCAACCTCTGACTTTGCGGCCATCAGCATGGTCCAAACTTTCTTTAACTTCTTGGTCTTTCCTTGAGCCTCCTCTTGCAGACTGGTGTATTTTTCCTCGATGTCCAAGCGTTCTTGCTATGATAAAAACAGGCTAACTTCAGAATAATTTCCTTAAGTCACAAACTCAATGTAACAAAAGATCTAGACATTTGGCAACCCTTGTCTTTGAAATGATCCATGGTCTGCTCCCTCCCACTTAGACATTTAGAAGCAAGCATTTAACTGTGGTGGGCAGGCTACACACACCACACTCAACATGGCAGCACCTCTTTTTCCTCCAGTTCTTTCCGAAGTTGCTCTGCTCTTATCCTCCGCTCCTCCAGCTCCATATTGGACTCCTCAAGAAGCTTCTCTTGCTCCTCAGCTTTGGCCAACAAGTCCACACCACCGACAATTACCTTCTTCTCCAAAGCAGACAGTTTTTCCAGCAAAGACTGATGCTCTTGTCTAAAATTAAAAGAACATCTTAAAGCCTGGTCATCTGCTGTTCTAAACTCACTGCCCCAATGTAAACGGGACTGAAGGGGCATATGATATCTCTCCAGACCACACCACTACATGGCATTAACTCATCGCCTAAGATATAATTTGCATTGGCCAATATTTTCTCCATCACAGAGAATAAATGATCAGAAAGATCCAAGTCTTAGAAATATATCATACTCAGTGGACCCACCACCCAAAACAGCTATGCTGGAGACGAAAATCAAGCTTTTGGTTGTTTTTTAATTGGTCAGTTTTCCTGATACACAATCCTGTGAAGAAGACTAGAGCCCGCAGTCCTGAGCCCGCTCCCCCTGCCCCCAGCACACTCACTGGGCTTTCAGAAGGTCCTTCTCCCGTCTCTCTAGTTCAGCTCTAGCCTTGTTTCTTTCTTCTTCTTCCATGTCAAGTTTGGTTTCCAGTGCTTTTCTCTCCTCATCAATTTTCGCTTGCATTTCCACCATCTTATCTGGGGAAACTTTCTTTTTACCTATTTGAGTCATGTAATTGCAGCAGTCACTAAGAGCAGTTAGTGCTTCAGACATAAGCATCAGCTAGTACAGCCATGCCTATGCTCAGTCAGCAACAGAGAATGTTAAACTTCTGCTCCTACTTAGTAGTTCCTAGAACTTCTTAATTCATTAATAAATTCAAACTGTTGCCCAACTGTGTAGTGATAGGTAAAGGAGAAAATGAAGAGGAACAAAATAGATGAGCAGAAAACAGGGAAAGAAAATGAACAGGAAAGCCAAATAAAAAGCTAAGCCTGTGAGCTCCCAAATAGCACACAGAAGCTAAAAAGGAAAATGATTCTTCAATCACTGTCACGCTCGATCTGTAAGCTACTTATTTGAGGCAAACATGTCACACTGGTAAGCTGCCCTGATAAATCACAAATGAGCCACCAAAGTAACTTACTATGTCAAACTAGATCCTCAAAGTCCCTAACTCAGATCAAACATGCCAAGGATGAAGTCAGCAGAAGCACTACGAGCTGATAAGGCTAAGAAGCAGCTTCCAACTGACAGCACTGTACTAACGTGTACAGATGAATGCAGGCTGCTCACACGACCGTGTGCAGATGAATGCAGGCTGCTCACACGACCGTGTGCAGATGAATGCAGCCTGCTCAAATGAAGTTCACCAGTGAACCTCAAAATCATGAAGCAATGTGAGAAAGATAACCAAGAGCAAACAAGCACTGCCTTCGTAGTTCTGAAACTGAGCCGACAACAGTTCATCTGTGGCTGACACAAGTTCTTAGAAATGTGTCCCTCAGAACAACAAGCATTTCACAGAACTGTCAGGCCTGAGGCTCTCCCGAAAGCTTGTCATTCTCAACGTCCTTCCCAAAGGACAAGGACAGAGGATTATAAAGTAATGCCTCTACCCCAAATCCAGCCCCTCCTGCTAAGAGGAAAGGGAACTGAAAAGCACTCACGAGGGGACTGCAGATCTGAGTGGACTCCTGCAGGAGTCATGAAGGGCAGGGTCAACTCTTAAGACATTAGGACTTCAAGAGTTTAACAGCATCCTTCCTTCTTCAGAACCAAAGTCTAAAGCAAAATCTAAGTACAAAACCAAAGAGGAGCTGAGAGCTATGATCCAGGCGGCTGGTGTGGTGTGATTCACTGCACTTCGTGCTGGAGGGGGCCTGGGCCATCCACCTTGACCCTTCAGAATTACACTGTACAGAACAGTTTTCACAAACAATTTAATTCCTATTCCCGGTGAACTCTGTGAAAAGACTTTTATCAGCAATAACTTATTAAAAATTTGAGAAGAAAAATCTAGGCTCAGGTTTACAGGAAGTACATACATATTAAAACATGTAACTTCCACCTCAGGGTTACAAACATTTAGAGAAAAATGATAAATACGTTAAAACAAAAATAGCGTGTGAGGAAGGCATGGGGACTAACAGGAGAGATGAGACGTGCAGAGCGATATGTGAATGTACTTTGGACTCACAGTGTTTTGTTTTGCTAACAGTTATAAACAGCTCCAAAGCCCATCAGGAGGCAGGAATACAGAACAGGCTTGCAGAGAAGAATGTATAAATGTTTTCTGTGCTGAGGGATCACCTTACATAGTGATTCCTTCAACCCCATGCTTTAGATGCAAGTGTCTCACCATGCTCAGGAGGGGTTCATGAAGACACTATGCACACAGCTAGGTGCAGTTCAAAGGTCCACACATTTAAGTCCCACGGGGCTCTAGCCAGAATCACTGTGACAAGTCACATTATTTTTTTCAAATAACACTTTAAGCTAAATGTGACTGTGTAAAAATTTGGTGACCAAGAGTAACTTTTACACAGATCTTTAAGTAATGTATTTTTATCCTGTGCTCCCCTAGATACAAGCCACAGCCTCCAACGGGCAGTGTTCAGTGCCCACTGGGGGACACTGTGAGGGCCTCTGCACCCTCAATGAGCACTTTGACGCCCCCCCCCCCAGTGGCATAAGAGCCTACTATACTTCTGAAGAGATTTGTAAAGGAGATGGGCGCGTAGCTCAATGCTTGGCTACCATGTGCAAAGCCCTGGGTTCACTCCCGGGACCCAGGATACACACAGGTTCACTAACCAAATCAACAAAGAAAACGAAACAAAACAAAACAGCAACCACAAAAGCTCCAGAGGGTTTGAAAAAACCTAACCTCAGAAACCTTTTATAGCTCTCGCTAATAAAATTTAGCACAAAAAGTTTAAGTAAATAAATCTAAAAAGGCACGTTGATAGTATAAAAAGTATTTAGCTAAGTCAAAGTGAAGTGGTGAGCCTTCCAGTGCCACCGAAGTGAAGGTGACCTGGTGGGGTGGGCAGGGGTGGAGCCACAGGAAGTGACAACTGAACTAATGTCATATGTGTCACAGGCACCCATGGGGCAGGCAACAAGAACTGACTCTTGGCCTTCAAAAAAGGGGGAAGATGGCTGGATGTCATGTCAGGTACAAGTGCATTCCAAAAACTGACTTAGTAGATCTTTAAAGAATTATGGGGAAGATTTTTTTTTTAACAGCTAAAATGGAATTGTTTTAAAAAGACAGATACTTACCTTGTAAAAATTATTAAAATAAAAAAAGTCAAGTACTTAAATCAAAGGTCTTGAGAAAATGAGTACGTGCACCAGGGGAAGTGCCAGCCAATCACACCAACCTGCTTGGTCTTGCAAAGAAGCGGTAAGCGAGTCGCGGACAGGAAGCATGTGCACGAGACGAGGAGGGAAGAAAGGAAAACATTATTTCCTTTGTTGAGCACGTGTACCAGCATTCATTTAGCATGAGCACAGACATGAATCAAATAATCAAAACTGAAATAGAGCCGACAGAAAAGGAAAGCACGTTCCATACGACAACCATGGATGCTAGGACTCTGTTCACCCGGTGGTTCCCGCACAATATCAGGTGCCCACAGTGCCCCCTGCAGGCAGTACAGCTCAGAGCATGTGCTTATGCTGATGGGTTACAGACATGGAATTGGGAACCTGCTAAGACCTGGAAAATATCTAGAAGGGCAAATGAAGTCAATTTTTAAAATTAGTAAATTAAAAGTAGCAAAGCTCTCATTGTCCGTATCCAAAATTTCCCAATTCAATGTTTTTTTTCCTATATAAAAACCCATTACAGGTGTCCCCCATTTAAAGAAAAGCTACCAGGCAATGAAATAGATAAACTAATTTACAGTAGTTTGTACTGATCATGTGACTAGCAAAGAGTTAATGAATTTTAAAACCAGTCAGTTCATAATAATTTCTTTTCCAACTTGATTTGCAAGCTGCTCTAACGTGTAAAATGAAGTGCACCTGTAGAGTAGCGAACTCACATTCAGCCTGTGGGTAGACTGTTCTGGGTAATTAAACAATGACTAGAGAAGTAAATGACAACTGATGATTCAAGCAAGGGACATTGAAGGGCCATTTGTATTTTTTAATGGGAGGGGACAGACACACAAGTTACACACAGCACCCACATGCTGGGACAATCATCTCTCCACTCCCCAACACACCCATGTTACAACAGAAAGTAAACGTTGAGTATGCAAACAGCAATTGAAGCTTCTTGAATTGGAAAACAAAGGTCTTGAATTGATTAAGGTACAATCATTTCACAACCTACTTTCATATAACTAACTACTCTCTAAGAATGCTAAGTTTTAGAACAGAAAATTAGAGAACAATGCTACCTGCTCAGGTACTTTTCTCTCATTTCCCAGTTTATATACAGAGCTGTGCTTGTACATGGTGTCTGGACAATGCCGTGGGTTTTATGCATTACCCGGTGAGGTCAGCTGTTGTGATAACTTACTTCGACAGTGTCTCAGACATAGTGTCTTGAGATTCTGAGATAGTCCCTAGTAAAGCTAAAAGCAATGGTTTCTGCCATTCCTCTGGAGAAGGGAAGGGTACAGATAATGCTCTAAGAGACAGCAAGCTGCGAGCGAGCGGGCTAGGGGAGCGAGCATCGCTTCCATTTTCTTCTGAAAGTAGAAATAGACAAAATTAAATAATGCTTTTCAACTTAATGGTTTACAAAAAAATCTAAGTCTGAAGTAAGTCTAGACAGGGTTTAGGAACTCTGTGTGACTGAGTTTTCTAATCCCAGCTCACAGAGTCTTCAAATCGACCTGGTAATGTAGTGGGGAAGCATCCAGTTGGGACGAAACACTCCTCGGGCTTCTCTGTCTGCCTCAGGCTTCACCCGGCTCTATTTGGAGCGCATATGGCTTGTCACATTGGGTGCTGCTACACCGACACATTTTAATTTGTGCTTGTAGAGATTCAAGATTTGTTGTTCGTGTCTCTTACACTGACCAGAATTGAAAGTGTATAATGAGGCATAAAAAGAATCCTGCGCATGACCCTTTCACACAGCTTACTCGCTCTCTTTACATCATCTCAGCGGCAAAAGCATGATTCTCTCTCGCACTGTCTCAAACATAGGCTCTGGCCTATGTTTCACAGATAACTGAAGCCATGGCAGGGTAGGGATCACATGCTTGTTCTACTGGGAGCCCAACATGGACCAGTCATGACAGGGAGTGGGGCAGCATCTCCCAAATGAAGCCCATGAGTGATGGAGAAGCCAGAGCTCTGTTAGAGAAGGTGAGGGCCGCCACTCACGAGGCAAGAACTCATCCAGGGGCTTCTCTATGACAGAACATGTGGAGTCTGAGCTACTGCTGCTGCTACTGCCTGGAAGACAAAGAGACGCGCCCACGGCAACCAGAGAGAGGAACAAGGGTGAGCAGTACACAGAGCAAACCTGAGTTCTGCAGGAGGAACTCAGGGGACACTGACGCTTTCTTTGCACTTCAGCACGACTCACTCCAGCTTGAAACTAGGAAGTCCCACCACTGAACTCTCGCCACAAAGCCATGCATTTCTTTAAAGATCTGCAGCAGTGGCAAACCCCACTTCTCATCTAAAGCATAATTATCCAGAGGGCTGAAATGACAAAAATGTCACTCAGTGACATTCAAGTCTATTTAAGCTGCTAAGAAAGAGAAACAGCTTTAAACCATAAAGTCAGTCACTCAATTCACATTATAAAAATAAGCTGTTCTTCATCACAGACAACGCTGTCTCCAACTCCCCACCTCCCCTCAAGACACGAAGCTATCAGACTTTACTTACTTACGTTTAAGGCTTCAGAGTACAACTGACAAGGCTCACGGAGAACTGTGACGCTTCTCAGCACATGTCACTTTAAAACACCTTTACATATTAAACAGTGGCTCTCTTTTTCTACATAAAATTTACTTTTAGTAAGCCTACTATCTGCTTTCAGGTCAGAAAACAAACTAGCTATAAAAGTCAGGAACAACTGACAGTTTTTGCAGAAGGACCAGCAGCCAGGCCACGTGCTTTAGTGTGAAAAAGCCAGAGACCACAAGTAAACAAATGAGCGTGGCTGCTTGAGACACTATTTACAAAAGCAGGGCCCACTCGGCTCTGCCCAGCATGCTGTAGTCTGCCAGTGTCTGCCCTACCATGGTGCTTTTCTGTGCTTTGGTTGTACAGAATCCTCAGCTTTGACTTGGGGTTCCCTGTCAGGCAATGAGGGGGTCTGTTTTCAACAAGACCGGTTAACTACCTACGACTGTGCAGCAGCCTGCAATAGCCGAGGAGAGGTCTGAGTCTGAAATGAGGCAGATAGCCTTTGCTGTGTGCCGCCTGCAGCCTCGGCACCACAGGTTCAAAGGGTGAGAATGACACGCAGCTCACAAAGAAAGGAATTCAACGAAAACCTGTAATCTTCATTCAAATTTAGCTCTGGCACATGGTTTTTAACATCATGACTTGAAAAAAAGCCCACACTGTTTAATCTCAAAAGCAGATAGGTAATTAACAAAGATGTAAAACTGCCTGACGGTGTGTCTACCACCAGAGTTTTATGACTTAAAATTTTACAAGCAATGATATAACATCCTAGGTCATCAAGATAAACAAGAAGTTTACAAGGTTAACGGCATGTAGCATGCACCCCTGCTGGAACCACTACCTTAATTAAAAACAACAAATAAAAAGTGGGCACTGGACCATCAGGGAGCAAGCAGCCCTAGCCAGTTCCGATTGGTTAGAGCATGAGTGGAACTTACCCCTTCTCTTCTTTCTTTTCTCTCCATCTTCTCCAAGTTCACCCTCCTCGTCATCCTCCTCCGACCCACTGATGTCAGAGCCTGACACTTCTTCCCCTTGGACAGAAATTTAACAATGACTTTTAGTCTGTTACCGAGTCATTGTTGACTATTTAGAAAGTGCCTATATCTGTTTTCTTCATTAAACTTTCGTTGTACCAAATACAAATTGAAAACCCATTGCAGTTTTGTGGACAGTGTATCTGATGTGAGAACTCAGAGACAGGGCAGGGCACTGCAGATCCTGGAGTTTGCTCACAAGCTGGCCTAGCTGACTTGGTGAATTCCCAGCCAGTGAGAGGTCCTGTCTTCCCCTGGTCTCCCCAAGAGGAACAAGCCCTGCACTGTCCTCTTGTCTCTAAGCCTATGCACATGCACAGGTCACATGCAACCACACACACTATGTACACAGAAACTTTATTTTACTTTTTTAGAAGAAAAATTTTGAGACAGGATCTCAGTTATGTAGCTGACAGGCCTGGGATTCACAGCATTCTGCCTGCATCTGTCTCCTCAGTGCTGGGATTAAAGGTGTTTGTACCTTCATGCCTAGCTAAAAAACTGATTTTTACAGTCCTGAAAGAGAAGTTAAAATCTGATCCACTGTAAGTACAGCTTTAAACACACACAAGGATTATGTACTAGCATTTGCTTTTTAAAACTGTGACCAGGTTGGGGCTGGAGAGATGGCTCAGCGGGTTAAGAGCACCAACTGCTCTTCCGAAGGTCCTGAGTTCAAATCCCAGCAACCACATGGTGGCTCACAACCATCCATAACAAGATCTGACTCCCTCTTCTGGAGTGTCTGAAGACAGCTACAGTGTACTTACATATAATAAATAAATAAATCTTAAAAAAAACAAAAAACAACAACAAAAAAAAAAAACCTGTGACCAGGAAGCCAGGAGGTGGTGGCGCACGCCTTTAATCCCAGCACTTGGGAGGCAGAGGCAGGCGGATTTCTGAGTTCGAGGCCAGCCTGGTCTACAGAGTGAGTTCTAGGACAGCCAGGGCTACACAGAGAAACCCTGTCTTGAAAAATCAAAAAACAAAAACAAAACAAAATAAAACAAAAACAAAAACAAAACAACTGTGACCAGGAAAGCTGGAGAGATGGCTCAGTGGTTAAGAGCAGTGACTATTCTTTCAGAGGTCCTGAGTTCAATTCCCAGCAACGATATGGTGGCTCACAACCATCTGTAATGTGATCTGATGCCTTCTTCTGGTGTGTCTAAAGATAGCTACAGTGTACTCATACACATAAAATAAACTTTAAAAAAATAATTAAAAAATTAAAAAAAATTAAATTGTGATCATTTTGGGGAGCATTTTCTCTTGTTTTCTGCTTAAGATTTCTACCTTTGTTTTGAATTTTATGTCTATGGGTGCTTACAGATGGCTGTAAGCCACTGTGTGGGGTGCTAGAAACAGAACAGAACCTGGAGAAGAGCAGCCAGTGCTCTTAGCCACTGAGCCATTTCTCCAACCCTGACCTTAATGTTTTTAAAGTCACAAGTCTTTGGAAGCTGTGAGAAAGACTGCCAGGGGATTGAGGCTAGCCCGTGCTGAGTGAGAACCTGTATCAAAAAGATCAAGAGAATAGTCATACACTGTCATTTCACACAGGGACTCACTCAGAGGAAAATTGGCACAGTCTGGGTAGTCTGCAGGTCGGTACATGGTTCTGAATCAGCATTTTCTGGGCTCAGTAACAAGACGCTGGTGTGAATAACGCCACACATAGGCAGATGGAAACTCTCCATACTATCTGAACTTCCACAAGCCTCAAATAATTTTAAAATAAATTTATAAAAGTATTATTTTAATGCTTTTGCCTACATTTTATTATGATCCTTCTATTAACTAGATCATAAAAACAAGAGTGCAGGGTCAGAAAGACACATAAAGTAGAATCCATTCCAAACAGTACAGCTGTCGACATGACTGTCTCTGGATACATACATGCCTAGCACCATCTCCACAAGTGCTTGAACATGTGTGTATCCAATGTGCCCAGTCACACCATTCACACGAACTAAGAGGTGCAGCAAGCTCGCACCCAAATAGAGGAATAGATACACAAACAGTGTTGAAGAAGGATGGAATCCTGGTAATCTAAGCTACAAAGAAACCCTAACAAGGCACAGCACAGAAGAGCCCTGAAGCCCTTACACTGTGAATAGCCAAACTCAGAAGCACAAAAACTACACAATTTTGTTCCTTACATGCAGTGCCTAGCAGAGTCAAATGTCAACTTTTATCATGTATATTTTATCTATAAAGATGTGAAAAATAAATGAATCATCAAAATAAAGGCCTGTGCTCAGCACTAACTGGGGAGTGAAGTATCTCAGAAACAGCCTAGCTATAAATGCCACCTAGTGGCCATTTACAGAGGGCCACTTCCGTTATCTGAGGCAGGTCTCTCCTGCTTTTTCTCAGCATCTGGCTTTTCCCCAGACACAATCAGGTTGACCCCTCTGGGTTTCCCCAGGACTCTAAAGACAGTCTACAGGCCCCTGGCCTGCCGCACAGGGAGCTGACACCCGCCAGAGCTCTTGTGGACAGTGAGAGTGCCCAGAGGCGACCAGGAAGCTCCTCAACTCCATCACTTGGGACGTCATCCTAGAAAATACTTTCTTAGCAGACACAAATTCCTCAGAATATTACTTTTAAATATCAATGTTAGGGGCCAACCAATGGCTCAGCAGGTAGGATATTTGCCATGCAAGCCTGCCAGAACGTGAGACCTAGAATCAGAGTGCCAGGAAAGTTAGCTCCCACAGGCGTCCTCTGACGCAAATGCACGCACTCACGCATGTCCAACACACAGACACACACACAGAGACTTTGAATCTCAGTGTTAGAGGCTACTGCCTGACAGGAAGCAAACGCTGCGGCCCCAGCATGCCTCAGCTGACAGTCATCTTTGGGAGACGTTACCTTCCTCCAGCTTCTTCTTCAGCTCTTCTATTTCTTTCTGAAACTGGCGAAGCAGAGCATCCTTTGGGTCTTCATTGATTCTAGCTTTGTTTTTAATGTTCTTGGCGCGGTTGGCATACCGCAAGGTACTGATGGTTTCATCATAATTATAATCTGCTGGCCCAATATTTGCACACTGTTGAATTAGAAATATAAATCATTCTCCACTTCTAACACCACCATTACCAAAACATACTCGAAGCACACACGCAATTTGGCCTTCTTTAAATTGATATCAATCATATAGGTATGGAAATGATACAAGCATGGGCAATTATATAGTGTATTACACAAAAAAAGAGGGACTGCTCTGGAAAGTGCTACTCACATCAATTACGGGCATTAATTAGAATCTTAATTCTGCCTTCTGAGTACTAACTGCCATGACTGCCATCTTACCATCATGGTTTTTGAGTTCCCTCCTAAGGAGTCCTGCAGGAGACGGGTCAGTTTAGAGTTCCGATAGGGCACATGAGTGCTTTTGCCATCCACCAAGGCAGAAATGACGTTGCCCAGGGTGGACAATGAAAGGTTGATTTTGGTAGCTTCCTTGAGGCGCTGTCCTGTGGCTCCAGTTTTTGCCTGTCTTTCTGACCCCTAACAATAAACAGACAAAATGGTTTAATTTTTTTAAAATCAAGATTGTGCTTTTTCTAGTCTGTTTTTTTTTTTTTTAAGTAATTTACAATATCTCATCTGACATCTGAAATTCACTTCAAAATAAAAGAGGGAAGAAGTGAGGATGGACAGACAAGAACCCTGACCAGAGCTGACAGGTGCTGCTGGCTGGGTGACATAACAACACGTTCAGATAGCCCATAGTAACAAGCACTCTGAAATTCCATGCAACCATACCTCTGAGTTAACTTTTATTAACAGGCGAATGGACCCAGAGCAGAACTAAGCAGCATCTGGTACTTACGGCAAGGTCCACCAGGTGGAGCTTCCCCATCCTGACGTGCATGTTCCCATCCACGCCTTTCTCGCTGCACTCGATAGTGATAGTAAAGATGGCGTGGGACCGGGAGCTGTGCTCATTCATATTAGTCGCTCCGACAGAACCTTTCACAAAGAAAAGACACCCTTAAAAATGTAACACAATGCCTTTATGTTTACTTTGTTTGTTTAGACAGGGTGTGCTGTAGCCCAGGCTATCCTTAAACTTTGGTCTCCTATCTCTCCCATGCCTGTTTTATGCAGTGCTGGGGGTTGAACAAGGGCTTTGTGCTGCAAAGTAAGCACTGTACCAACTGAACGGTCCTCAGCCCAGAGAGCGGCTCAACTAATTAAATACCCAGAACATTTAAAATGTTTCCTCACAGTCAAAGCCACTGACTATGTCTAACTATTAACCACAGGTTGTGTTTGGCCATTGTATAATTATTTTATAACTCACACTATAACCAAAGAATCTATAATGCACTCAACATTATAACATAATCACAGCAAAAAGTTCTGTACTTTATTCCAAAAGACTGCTATCTAAAGATTGTAATTATCTATGAAACTGAACATAGTGGTGTCTACTTAGGAGGCTAAGGTAGGGGGGCATGTCAACTCAGGTGACCCAGGCCACCTCAGCAACATAGCAAGGCCTTCTCTCTTGGAAAAAAGAAAAGATTACAGCACACACATACGAAAAAAACCCCACATGTTAACAACAACAACAAAACCTGTTAATGACTCAACCCTCCTTAGAGAATTATGTTTGGGACTCCAAACTACAAAGTGGCTTGCACACATGTCAGGTGTTGCAGGGAGAATCAGTGTCAATACTGTTTGAAACACTGAGTACCAGAAAGACCCGGTACAAGGCTGTCCATCTCCTGTGGGAGAGCTAAGTTACTAAACACTGAGTACCAGAAAGACCCAGTACAAGGCTGTCCATCTGCTCTGGGAGAGCTAGGTTACTAAACAGCTACTAAAAACATGAGGTGGATCCACGTCCATTAACATCAAAAGACTCCAGCAGCACAGGGACTTCCCACAGCACTCAGATCTGGGCGGGACGGCACATGCCTTGAGTCCCAGTGCTCAGGAGGCAGAAGCAGGTGCATCTCTGTGAACATGCTTCATCTACATCTCCAGTTCCAGGCCAGCCAGGGCTATGTGTGAGACTGTGTCTCAAAACAACAAAACAAAACCAACAACTACTACTAATAAAAGACTAAAACTTGAACCTCTATGGGGCAAAAGCCAATGTATCTGCTTCTCGACCAGCACTCAGATGGGCACCCCATCACGGCAACACAGCACACTTACGGTTTTTGTGGCCTAGAGTCATGATTCTATCCATGTCGTCAGCGTTGTTGACTACATATGCTGATAAATCTTTGATATACACTCCCACGTCAGGCCTTTCTTTAACCTAAAATACAAAAGTTATGCCTAAGACTTTAGTTAATAACAGTAAGTGTCTCAGTTACTCAGAGTTCCCTGTCGCACACGGGAAGGTACTAGGCAGGGCAGAGTTATGAGTCTCGCCTGCACTCACGCAGGTGTTAAGGCAGAAGAACATACACGGGAATCCTGCACACAAAATCCTTTGCGATGAGGCCATGAAGACAATATAGGACAGTGTAAGGGAACAGTTCACGGTTCTCTCCCCACCGTGTGGTCTCAGGCGCACACTCAGGTGCTCTGGCTCAGTGCCAAGCCCGCTCCCTGCTGAGCACTTTGGAATGTATTCGGGGAACAAGCCAGGGAAAGGAACAGGGCATCTATCAAAGTTCTCACCTGACCCTGCAGCCACGCTTTGGCGACTTACACTTGAACGGGTCTGCACTGACACATGCAGTGGTTTTAAAAGCACCTTTTGTAGAAAAAGAGCCTTAATTTGGCAGGCACTCTATTCTGATTTTTATTTTAACTCTAACTCCATCCTTACCTCCAACCTCTGTGTCTGATCTTTACCCAAAAGGTCTCGAACTTCTTCATTATATATCTCCAAATATGACACTCGAACCAAAAACCTGTAAGGACAATGGTGGAACATTCAATGTATGAAATGTGATTATAATTTCCAAGCTTCTAGGTCTTTCCAGTTGGAGCCTTTCAATATTAAGAAATGGAAGCACTCTCACCTTGTGTCGCCCTCTGCTTTTGCGATGTGACCAAATATGTGAGCAAATGAGTTAGGGATGACCCCTCTGAGCCCCGGCACTGCGCGAACACCTTCCATGGTGAAAGTCTTGCCTGTCCCAGTCTGTCCATACGCAAAGATGGTCCCTGAGAATGGTGCAGACCATCTGTTACTTCCAGAGTCTGATGAATCTTAAAATTAAGCCTTCTGATGCTGTTATGTAACATATTCCCTGAATGAAAACTTCATTCTACATCTGGGCACAATGGCACACATCTATAATCCCAGTGGTAGAATGGAAGAGGTGGGAGGTCGGTGCAAGTTTGAGGGTAGCCTGGGCTATATGGGACATTCCAGGGCAGCCTGGGCTACATAGTAAGACTCTATCTCCAAAAAAATAAACAAAAACATATTCTAGTATATGTTTGACGTTTAGTATCAACATGTCTAATAGGTGTTGTGTCAAATAAGCAAAGTATTGCTAAAGCACTATGATTAACAAAATACTCCTAACAATCTTTATAAAGTATCCTAAACCCTAAATGCAAAATTCTCACATGTCTGGGCATGGTGAGAGGCAAATGGATTTCTGGGATTTTGAGGCCAGACTGATCTACATAGCGAGTTACAGGACAGCTAGGGCTACACAGTGAAATCCTGTCTCAAAAAAGAAGAGAAGAGAAGAGGAGAGGAAGGGAGGGGAGAGGAGGGGAGGGGAGAAGAGAAGAGAAGAGAAGAGAAGAGAAGAGAAGAGAAGAGAAGAGAAGAGAAAAGAAAAAAATTCACACGAAAGTTAATTCTAAGAAATTAAGTTGGCGGGGCTCATTAAATTGGAGACAGTAAAACTCAGCAGAAGACCGCAGCGCAGACCGAAGCGCAGACCGTCTGTCTGAGCCCATCACCCCTGGAACTCTTTAGCCTCTGATCTTACATCAACTTCCCAGGGATAAAACACCAGTGAGATGACGTGCTCCACACACCAACAGTAAGAATCAAATGAAGCTCTTGACATCAAGTAATCAATACACACCTGGCTTAGAATATTGGTAAAATGGTATTTTCTTCTTTTTAATCCTAAAATAATTCACTATTTTAAAAGAAACTGTGGAAGGTAACAGTTGTGAAATACTGTTAACGAGAAAAGTGGTGATTACCACTGGGCTATGACTTACACTTCTTAGCTCACCTACCCACTTAACAAGCATTCTCTACACATGCCTAAGCACGGCATGTGACCAGGAACCAAGGACAAAGGGACAAACAGGGTGAATACAAACTCGGGTCTGATGGTGGGAAAGGAAGAAGAGATGACAGGAAATCCTTTCCACAGGAGGTGAGCTTACACTGAGATTCACAAGGTGCAGAACAGAACAAGGTGGCAAGGAGAATGGAGGGAGACTCCCAGGAACTGGACAGCCAGGACGGGAGAAAGAGATGGAAACTGAGGATGGACCCCCAGAGAGCAGAGATTCACGGGACCCTGCTCACACTAGCTCATGGTGAGGCCAGCGTGACCATCCTGTCAGAGCTGCAGCCTCCAGATCACTGTGGCTCCAAGTGCCAGAACGCTGTGGAGACAGCAAGGGAGAGAGCTGGAGTAGTCGGCCAGGAATCTGCCGAGTGAACCTGGATCTGGATGGCAGGCTCTGAGAGCCAGCACACCGACTTCACTGTATTTGGCTCTGACGGGACAGCCACATATAACACTGGATTCCATCAGACCTGTCTATACTTTGCTGTTGATTTTGCTGGGAACCCAAAACTGCTCTAAAAATACAATCTATTATTATTTCCCAGGCCAATCTTGAACTCCTGGCTTAGGTGATTTTCCTACGTTGGCCTTCCAAGTAGCTGGTAGAGGCATGCATCCCTGAACCTAGCTAACACTATTTTAAAACAGGCAAAGATTAGTAACTACCCTTGAGAATCCTAAACATTACCCCAAAATTACATTTTAGTAACGGAGAATGAATTGCTCTGTTACCTCATTCCTAAGTATTCTCTCTTCCAAACTGTCTTACAGTTATCACAATTTCCAGAGTCAGCACAAGACAATGGAAATAGCTACAAACACCACTCTTCACAGTATTTATTTTTAAAAATTCATAATTCTGTTAACTCAAAATACAGCAGGAACACTTTTGATTCCAACCAAGATGGAATATCAAGGACTGTATTAGCCATCCTGGCTGGATTAAAGTAGAAAAAAAAAAAAAAAACAGAAAGCAAGTTTTCAAAAAAATTAATCAAAAAAAAATTGAGCCGGGCGTGGTGGCGCACGCCTGTAATCCCAGCACTTGGGAGGCAGAGGCAGGCGGATTTCTGAGTTCGAGGCCAGCCTGGTCTACAGAATGAGTTCCAGGATAGCCAGGACTACACAGAGAAACCCTGTCTCGAAAAACAAAACAAAAAAATTTGAATTCAGATGCGGTAGCATATACACCTAGCACCAGTAGACAGGAGGTAGGGGCAGGTGGATCGCTGTGATTTTCAAGGCCAGCTTGGTCTACACAGTGAGTTCTAGGATAGCCAGGGCTATGTAAAGAGGAAAAAAAAAAAAACCACAAAATTCAGGCGTCCATGCTCCTGCCCTTAGCTGATGCCCTGAGGAAACTCCCTACTGCGGAAGGCTAGGAGCTGGCTGTGGCCTTGGGTTTACAAGGAGGCAGCTTAGGCAGGCTCTTAGGCCTCACCTGAGGGCTGAGGCTGGGGCCTCATTCACCCCTGTTCCTCAGCCTATAGCAGCCGGGCTAATGCTTCTTGCCTAAGGTCAAACACAGAGTTCGGCATAGAACGAGAGAGGGACACAAAGAGAGAACAGAGGACTTCCCTATGAGAAGGTCAAAGTGAGGCTAGAGTCTGGAGGAGGCAGTGTCCCGGGGAGAGGGCAGCAGAGAGCGGATGGCACTCTGCCCTCTGGTGGAGGATCCTCCTCAAGTACCTAGCTGAGCTGCTGGAGTGAAGTTTGAATGCACTGAGTAAAGATTATCTTTGCATTATTCAAATGCAGATATCCAAAACCAGAAAGAATAATTTTACAATAGAAAAGTCACCAATCCATCAGGGGCCAGGCGTGGTGGCGCACGCCTTTAATCCCAACACTTGGGAGGCAGAAGCAGGTGGATTTCTGAGTTCGAGGCCAGCCTGGTCTATAGAATGAGTTCCAGGACAGCCAGGGCTATACAGAGAAACCCTGTCTCAAAAAAACCAAATCCAAAAAAACCCCAAAAAACCAATTAAAAAAAAAAAAGAAAGAAAGAAAAGTCACCAAGATAGCAAAAAGTCCTAACTCCTTCTCACAGAACTCCAAAATATAAGGAAAAAGCTGGGAAGTACAGCATGGTGGTCCACATGTTTAATAACCTGAGCACTGAGTTCAAGGTCAGCCAGGAGTGCATACTGAAACGCTGTCTAACAAAAGGGGGTGGGGGAACTGGAGAGATGGTCCAGCAGTTACGAGCGCTGACTGCTCTTTCAGAGATCCTGAGTTCAATTCCCAGCAATCACCAGAGGTCCTGAGTTCAATTCCCAGCAACCACATGGTGGCTCACAACCATTTGAAATAGGATCTGATGCCCTCTTCTGGTGTGTCTGAAGAGAGAGAGAGAGAAAAAAAAAAGGCAAATATAGAAAGTGTATTCAGAGATTTCTCAATAATTGATAGAAGAGTTGAACATACCAGCAAACCAACTGACTAAAAGAGGTTAACACCTCTGCCTCAACAGCAGAACATACAACCTTTTCAAATATACACAAAGCATTTAATGATAAATTACATTCCAGGAAAGAAAACAAGTCTCCATAAACCTCCTAAGACTCTAATCACATGAAGTATGTCTGCTAGTTCAAATCAGGCAAGGATCTAAAGAACAACCTTTGGGAAAAATCTCAAACCATCTGGACTAAATAACACATATAGGTAGGGTATCAGCCAAGGGGCTGGGGATGGACGGTTCAGCTGGTAAAGTGCTTGCCACACAGGCACAAGGGCCTGAGTTAAATCACAACATAAAAAGCCAGAGGTGGCGGCATGTGCTTGGGTTCCAGTGCTGGGCAGATGTGGACAGAGGAGCCCAGGCTCAGGAGCCTGCTCAGCTCTCAGTCTCAGAAACCAAGCGAGTTCCTCCTGAAGAACAGCACTCAAGGCTGACCTCCAGCCTCCAAACACATGTGCATAATATACATGCATGCACACTAGCACACACATGAAGGTGCAAATACATAAATGTGCATGCATGCACAGTAAAATAGAAGCACTCTGAAATGGGTGTAAGTAAAAACATGGTCTGTATGTAGAAGTCTTTTAGACAACACTGAAGCAGTGAGTGGGTGGGGGCGGGGTACATCACTAAACTGCTCTATCAGAAGGATGAAAAGTCTCCAAACACTGACCCCAGAACCCATCTTAAGAAAACAGGCTAGCTATAGTAGTGACACGTGCCTTTAATCCCAGCACTTGGAATGCAGAAGAATCTCTGAGTTCTAGGCCAGGTTGGTCTACATAGCAAGTTCTAGGATAGCCTGGGCTACATTTCAAATAAACAAACAGAAAATAGAAAAGAGCAAATCCAAAGTCAGAAAAAAGCAACTAAAATCAGAATAAAAAACCGGACAGAAAATATGAGACAACACAGGAAAAGTGAAAAATACCCAAAGTATAAACCTCTAGTCAATCTAGGCAGGGAAAGGAAGACTCGGATCACTGTGAAGGGACGAGAATGGCTATTGGAGACTTGAGAACGGAGAAACACTTCTTGATTAAAATGACAACTGCTACCTTTAATTCCAGCATGCAGAGCCAAGGCAAGTGGATCTCTAAGTTTGAAGCCAGCCTTGTCTACAGAGCAAGTTCCAGGACAGCCAAGAAACAAACAAACGGAAAATAAATAGAGAAAGAGCAAAAGAGAAATGACACAGAGAAACTCTGTCTCGAAAAACTAAAAGAGAAAGAGATAGCATTATCCTGACACTCAAACTAGAAAGACATTTTCAGAAAATTGTGTTTTATATCCCTCATGAACACAAGAATTTTAAATAAAAATTTGGTAAATCAAACATAACAGTATTTGAAAAGAACAATAATTCATGACTAAGTGACAAAGCTGGTTTCACTTATAAAAACCTAGTGACAAACTTCAAAAGAACAAAACTGGGACTGGAGAGATGGCTCAGCAGTTAAGAGCACTGACTGCTCTTCCAGAGGTCCTGAGTTCAAATCCCAGCAACCACATGGTGGCTCACAACCATCTATAACAAGATCTGACGCCCTCTTCTGGAGTGTCTGAAGACAGCTACAGTGTACTTATATATACTTTATATAATAAATAAATATTTTTTAAAAAAGAACAAAACTACATTTGAAAATATGTAATATTATATTCCTGCAAGAAAGAAAAGACAGACAGACAGATAAGCAAAACAAATACCTGTGAGCAAACTCAACTAGAAGAGAGGTGCTTCCTCTGGCTGAGAATATGTGTAGGAAACCTACAACTAACACGAGGTTCACCAGTCAGATCAGGAGCAAGACAACAATGTCCACTCTCTCCAATTATGCTCTACATTTATTGAATTTTCTGGCCAGGGTTTCAGGCAACAAAAGGAAATTAAAGGCAAAAGACTACAAAGAAAAGTAAAAACTGCCCTTGCTGGCAGACAATATAACTATGCATGTAGAAAATGCTAGAGAAGCCGGGTGTGGTGGCACATGCCTGTAATCCCAGCACTTGGGAAGCAGAGGCAGGCAGATTTCTGAGTTCGAGGCCAGCTTGGTCTACAGAGTGAGTTCCAGGACAGTCAGGACTGCACAGAGAAACCCTGTCTCGAAAAAACAAAAAACAAAAAACAAAACAAAACAACAACAACAACAACAAAAAACACCCCAAAAACCAGAAAATCCTAGAGAATTTTTTAAAAGCATAAAGGTCTAGATTTTGATCTTCACCTCCAATCCAGGGGTAAACACTAAAATATGACAAGAATTATTAAATTTAGCAAGGCTACAGAATACGGACGAGGTCGATGTGAAACAGCTCTGTGTCTTTAGGATGATGCTACCAAAATGACGGTAACAGATGCTGGCAAGAGCATGGAGAACTGGACAGCTCACACTGCTGCCAGGAATGGGAATGATGATGTCACTGTGAAGACTTGGGCAGGTCTTCAAAAGGTCAAAGAAAGTAACTCCATGACTCAGCAACTCCACTCTTAGGTGTGTATGTTCAGAGAAGTTGAAAGCTTGTACAAAAATATGCTAACCATTACTCCTAATAGTTAGCTAGAAAGTAACAACAGCCCAATCTTTCAACAGATGAATACAAACAAAAAGTATCCATACAAGGCAATACTATTTGGTGATGACAAATGAATACTGATACACTCTATACAAGAATGTGCACAGAAAACACTGTGCTTAATGAAAGAAACCAGATAAAAGACTATTCGGAATGTGAGCCACTTTTATGAAATGCCAGGGCAGGAAACTCCAACAGAGCAGTGGTGTTGAGTGGCCTGAAGTGGCTGAAACCTAGATTCAGACCCTATCTTGGGTTGCTGGAAACAGTCTAACACCAGGGGGTGATGACAGTCTGCACCCTGTGATCCACTGGAAACAAATCAATCCTATACAGTAAATGAGGAGTGGATTTATGTCACTTAAATTTTAACTTAATAAAAATTACTTTAAAATCAAATGTATTTCTGTATATTAATAACACTTAGTTTCAATATGAAATTATGCAAAAAATTTATTCACAACGAAATGTCAAGAAGTTGGCAAGAGAGATGGCTGAGTAGGTGAGACGCTGTGGACACACCTACTCCTGAGTCTGATTCCAGGAGTCTCCATGGTGGAAGGCAAAAATGACCCCCAAGTTGTCTTCTGATCGCTATGAATGTCATGCACATATTCCTCACATAAGGAAGTTTTTAAGTTCAAATGAATAATGTAAAAACTATTGAAAGAAGTGAAAGAGTTTAAGTGAACAAGACACAGTCATGCTGATGAAACAGAGGAAGCAATCCTGTCAACAGAGGATTCAAACATAAATGTGACCAATAGCCCAAAAGGCATTTTATAGACACTGCTAAGGTGATTATAAAATCTAGATGAAAATACAAAGGGCAAAACCAACCATGGGAACAGACAGACAAAAAAGCCAGCTGAGTTGCAGAACAGCTCATAATTACCTAACTTCAACAGCATTACAAAGCTACAGCTATCAAGGCAGACTGGACATGGACCAGAACAAGCAGTCCAAAAGTAAGCAAGTACACACATTTAGGTCAATTGATTTTGACAACTCCCACCCCACAAAAGCCATCGCCCCCAGACAAGGTTCTTCTGTGTGGTCCTGGCTCTCCTAGAACTCCCTTTGCAGACCAGGGTGCCTCATACTCAGAGATCTGCCTGCCTCTGCTGAGATCAAAAGCACAATGCTGGAGCAACTGGAGACAGACAGACAGACAGACACACACACACACATACAGACCATTTGACAATCGAGTTTCTAAGTAGCTATCCAAGACAAACTTTACATCTTTACAGAGGCATACAGCAGCATTATTTAACAAAAACAATCTAGACTTCAATCAACTGGTAAGTGGACAGTGTGTTATATACATACAATGGGACGCCATTCAGAGGTGGAGGCTGGAGAAGCAGTTCAAGAGTTCGAGGCTAGCCTCAACTACTAACCAGTTCAAGGTCAACTTGGGCTATATGAAACCCTGTCTCAATAAAGCAGCACAACTCAGCAGTTAACACACACACACAAATAAAATAAACTAGGTGTGGTGGCACAAGCCTTTAATTCCAGCACTAGGGAGGCAGAGGCAGGAAGATAGGAAGACCTCTTGAGGACAGCTTGATCTTCAAAAGACAGAAAACAATGGGCTGGAGAGATGGCACAGCGGTTAAGAGCACTGACTATTCTTCCGAAGGTCCTGAGTTCAATTCCTAGCAACCACATGGTGGCTCACAACCATCCTTAATGAGATCTGACGCCCTCTTCTGGAGTGTCTGAAGACAGCTACAGTGTACTTACATATAATAAATAAATAAATATTAAAAAAAAAAAAACCAACCATCTAAAATACAATACAATACAATAGATAGGGGCTGGAGAGATGGCTCAGCAATTAAAAACCTTTAAGCTCTTCCAGAGGACCCAGATACAGTTCCTAGAATGAACTCCACATGGTGGCTCACAAATCCAAAGTCCTTGTGGCCTCTGAAGGCACCATACACACACATGGCCCACATACTTACAGGCAAACACTCACTCATACACATACATAAGAATAAATAAATCTTTTTTTTCTCAAGTCACAAAGTTACTGATGATATACAAAGAACAGGTACATCTGTTTGAAAATGTACAAAAAGAATGAAAATTGGTTTTTAAAAGGTAGTATTTTAAGCCGGGCGGTGGTGGCGCACACCTGTAATCCCAGCACTTAGGAGGCAGAGGCAGGCAGATTTCTGAGTTCGAGGCCAGCCTGGTCTACAAAGTGAGTTCGACACCCAGGGCTTCACAGAGAAACCCTGTCTCGAAAAACCAAAAAAAAAAAAAAAGGTAGTATTTTATGGGCTGGAGAGGTGGCTCAGTAATTACGAGAACTGGCTGCTCTCCTGAGGCCCCAGGTTGGATTCTCAGCACCTACATGGTGGCTCCAAACCCTGGAACGTCAGTCCCAGGACTGCCTGCCCTCCCTGACTCCCACCATAGGCATGTGGAGCAAGCACAGACCTACATGAAGGGAATATACTGCCACACATAAGATGAAGATAAATCTTTCAAAATAACAAGATGGCATTTTATGATGGTATTTAAGTCAATTTTCAAAAGGACAAAACTATCGTGACATGATGGCAGGTCAATAGATGCGGTGGGGGCTGCAAAAGGAGTGGGAGGGGACGCTGGAGGATGACATTGGCGTTCTAGAACAGGACTTGGCTGAGGCCTCACAACTGTCTATGTTACCATAACTCATCGAGCTGTAGTTGCAAAGCATACACGACCTACTTTACTAGGCATTGCTTATACAACAATAAAATTGTGTGTGTGTGTGTGTGTGTGTGTGTGTGTGTGTGGTTTTTTGTTTTTGTTTTTTTAAAGCAAGCTGCATAGTCACTCACCATTGTAGCCTTCCAGAACAGAATCAATAATTGGTCTTGCAGTTAAGTTATATACATCAAGTTGTTTACTTTCTGGTCCAAAAACAGTATCGAAAGTGAATGTCTTTGGAGGTTCGTTGGAAGAATCGGTCTTGTGGACGGTGATGGTTCCCCTCATTTCATCCACGCTGACGGCCTGTCTATAGCACATTGATTTCTCTCTCTCATTGAGAGGCCGGCACCTAACCACCACCTTCACGTTATCGCAGCTCTCCGGCTTCTCCGACTTATTGATCTGGTGGAGACAATGTTTACAAAGAATGAAAAGAACATTCCTTTTGTCCTAACTACAGTTGGAAAAGTCTACTTTTCCACCTCAGCACCTGAATGTGCTAAGAATTCTGTTAAATGCAATTAAAGATCTCTCTCTCTCTCTCTCTCTCTATATATATATATATATATATATATATATATACATACAGAAAGGGTTTATCAGGATACAAACAGAAATTGTTTCTTTTGCAGTACAAAAGAGGGGAGAGTAAACTCTAACTTCCATGTGAAACAAATGCTTTAATGAAAATGTAGAAAATGAATGAGTATACATGACATCTGAAGTTCCTGCCTGCAAACAAATACAGTAACCGTGGTCGATAAGTTTTATTAAAGATGTATGAGGTCAAGCGGGGTGCACACCTTTGATCCCAGAACTCCAGGAGGCAGAGGCAGGTGAGTCTCTGCGAGTGTAATATAGTGAGACCCTGTCTCAAAACAAACCAACAAGATTTGAGGTCCTTTGCTCTCCCAAAACATCTAGTTCCATTTCCCAGGATGCGTTTGTAAAGTTTTTACCATGTGATACCTCCATACATGGCTTACCTCTTTACATAAGACAAGTTAAGGACAGAGAAGGCCAATGGCATACATAAAAAAATGTCTCATGAATGTTTATATATAGTTTTGATTTTTTAAAATTTTACATGACAAAGAAACTAAGTCCAATCCTCTTGCTATCAGTCCGCTTCTCTCCAGGCTGGCCGGCATCAGCCCGCGCTCGGTAACTTCCCCTGGGCCTGCATTAGTCTCCTAACCACCCGCGCTCCCCCATTAGTCTCCTAACTACCCGCGCTCCCCAATCTGCCTAATGTCCTTCTTCCAGCTGTCCTCTCACGTGACGGTGTAAACACAAGTCAACTCACATTATTTTGCAACGCAAAACTTTCCCCAGATGACAAGCCAAAAACTGTTGAGGTGGCACAGAGAAACCTCCAAGATTCACCAACTACTCTTCCTCCTCTCCGCAGAGTTCCGTGACCTTTTCTTCACTGTGGGCTTTCCTGTAGTCTGCCCAGAACATTCCTCATGCCTTCTTCACTCAGATAACATCTATTTGTCCTTCAGTTTTCAGCTCAGCAGCCACTTCCGATGGGAACACTTCTCTGACTAGGTCAATGCTTTTTTTATTTAATAGACTCAAGAGAGAGCACATCACATAGGGCTTTTAAAGGATACAGTTTTACTCTGGCTTGCTCCTCGACTGATGTCTGTCATTCTAACTTCATCTGAGATCCAACCAAGGAGTCAGGGGTCTGAATTCAGCGCATAAAATTCTTTTACTTGCCTCAAAGTATTTTTGTTTTGTTCTGATACTGGGTCTCATAAAGTACAGGACAGCCTAGAACTCATTATGAACTTGAGACAGGATTTCTATGTGTAGCCTTGGCTCTCCTGGAACTTACTACATAGACCAGGCTGGCCTTGAACTCACAGAGATCTGTCAGCCTCTGCCTCCCAAGTGCTGGGTTTAAAGGTGCCACCACTGCCCGGTCAGCCTTACACTTTAAATCCTCCTCCCTCAGCCTTTCAAACTGTTGGCCAGATGGCTCAAAGCATTTTTAAGTTTTTTTAACTGGCTGCTAAAATTGAAAAAAATTCCACAAATAAAGCGATTTAAGTCTTTTGAAAACAAAAGTAGATCTGATATCAGTAAGCCAGCATTCCTTACAGAAACATTGTCCAATTAACCAGATTCTATTTCTACCATATGGCATTTACCCACTTCATTTATTAAGGCTGTCTTTTCTCTGTTAACGTATATGGTTTTTGACTCTGCCTCAAAAGGCAATCTTCTCTTCTCCAAAGCCAAAGCCTTGGTACATGAGGCTGGAGAGATGGGTCAGTGGTCAAGAGCACTTACTACTCTTGCAGAGGGTTTCCAGCACCCACATGGCAGCTTGCCATTGCTTTTAACTCCAGTTCTAAATTGACCCATGCCCTCTTCTTCCTTCCCCTGGCACGTGGTACACATACATGCTCGCAAACATTAATACATAAAAATTACATTAAAAATTCCTGGCAAGTTTTGCACAAAAAAACCTCACCACCCGCATAGTTAACATATATACCACTTGCGCCCAATATTTATTTAATGAATACCCTGAAAGCAATAGATATAAAAACACACTGAGCATTTTGTGCTAAATGGCAAGCCCTGTCCTTCAAGTGTCCTGTGCATTAATTTATTTTGCCTTGATT
Source organism: Apodemus agrarius (assembly GCA_964023405.1). Classification (NCBI taxonomy): domain Eukaryota; kingdom Metazoa; phylum Chordata; class Mammalia; order Rodentia; family Muridae; genus Apodemus; species Apodemus agrarius. The sequence goes on along the minus strand of OZ030015.1, from coordinate 37,699,130 downwards.
AAAAACCCCAAGAAGGAAAGTTTGTGTAGGAACTTAGGGTCCAGACAATGTAAATACTCGTCGGAGGCCCCATAAGCAGTAAATAACCTACCATGGCTCAAGTCTTCTCCAATGGGACTTACAACCACCCCCTTATTATGGCACGATAACAATCCGTGAAATCCTAGGCGGTAACCAAATCGCCACCGCATACTCGCACAAAGACACCTACGGGTTACATTCTGCACCGTAAGCTAAGGTGCCCGCTCGGAGTGACAGCTTATACCCAGGAAACTAGGGGGCCAGAGCCTGGACTCTAGGGTCACGAGCATCCGCAAGACCATGGTGGCCACGCGCAGCCACCAAGCCCCCGCTGCCCGCGCGGTGCTTTTCTGACTGGCAGCGGAGGCCTAGCGAGATGCAGCGCGTTCCGGGGCGACAGGGCGGATCCCGGGCGGCCCCCGATGCGCCCGGACCCGAGCCCCTCTGTCCACTCGGCTCTTCTCAGAGGCCTCGCGGCCCGGCCGCCCTGCCCCGCCCGCCCCGCCGCGCGCTTCTATGGCAACGGCCGCGCCCCCCCGAGCAGGGCCGCTGCGATGAGCCCAAGCCCCAGTGGCCGATTGGCCATTCTCACCGGCATGGTGGCCGCGCCCGTTGCTCCGCCAACGTCCCCTCTCCGGATGCAGCCCAACAACACCGGGTTAGGGGCGAGGCTGGCCACAGGCGACCGAAACACCTTAGCGCTCCAGAGACTGCGGCTCACACAGCGACAGAGCGCAGTGCGCAGGCGCACTCTGAGCTCGCCCCGCCCAATCTCGGGTGTCCTCGGCTCTTGAAGTACGCATGCGCCAGGCCTTTCCGCGTCCATCTCCATGGACGCCAGACTTGGACAACGCCTGCGGGGTGCTGCCATTCCTCTGCTCTGTAAAGCTGGTTCATGTTGAAGCCACCAGGACATCTGACCCGCTCAAATTGCCGGGAGCTTCTAGCGCTGACAATGTCCCAAATATTAAAGACAACAGTGAACAATAGCGCACCAGATTCTGATGAATCCTTATTTTATGAGGAACACCAGAGATTGAGTTTTGTTTATCTGCCTGCACCAACAGTTTGAGACTTTGAATAAAAAGTTGAGATACGGGCTGGAGAGATGGCTCAGTGGTTAAGAGCATCGACTGCTCTTCCAGAGGTCCTGAGTTCGATTCCCAGCAACCACATGGTGGCTCACAGCCATCTGTAATGGGGTCGGTCCCATGCTCCCTTCTGGTGTGTCTGAAGACAGCTACAGTGTACTCATATAAATAAAATAAATAAGTTATTTTTTAAAAAAAGTTGTGATACATGAACCTTGTTTGTTTGTATGTGTGCATCTGTGCATTCCTTGACCATTAAATTGAATGCTCCATTAGGAGAGGGCTCTTGTTTGGCGGGTGTCAGGCCTCAGGCATGCAGGGCAATGATGATGTTCTTGTTTAAAACTGAGCTCTTTGGGGGCTGGAGAGATGGTTCAGCAGTTAAGAGCACTGATTGCTCTTCCGAAGATCCTGAGTTCAAATCCCAGCAACCACATAAAGGCTCACAACCATCTGTACAGCTACAGTGTACTCATATACATAAAATAAATAAATAAATCTCTTAAAAAACACACACACAAAAAAAAAAAAAAAAAAAAAAACCTGAGCTCTTTGAAAGACATTTTCTAGTCTGAGGTATCTGAATAAAAAGAAGAAAAGCTGGGCGTGGTGGCGTATGCCTGTAATCCCAGCACTTGGGAGGCAGAGGCAGACGGATTTCTGAGTTCGAGGCCAGCCTGGTCTACAAAGTGAGTTCCAGGACAGCCAGGACTACACAGAGAAACCCTGTCTCAAAAAACCAAAAAAGAAGAAGAAGAAGAAGAAGAAGAAGAAGAAGAAGAAGAAGAAGAAGAAGAAAAAGAACAGAAAGGAAAGAGAGAGAGAGAGAGAGAGAGAGAGAGAGAGAGAGAGAGAGACTACTGTTCTTAGGTATGGTGAAGAAGGTTTATTGTACATTAAAGGGAGAACATAGCTAGAGACAGAGAGAGACATCTGAGAGAGTCCAGAGTGAACAGGACCCTGAGCCAGACATATGAGGAGAGTGTTGAGGAGAGAGAGATCGAGAAGACCAACAGGCCAGTAAGGTAAAGGATTAAAAAAAAAAAAAAGGAAAAAGGACTAGTGTAGTCAAAATGGCTGGATTATATAGGGAAGAGCCCCAGCAAGGCAGCCCGGCACCTGGGCTGGAGGGTTCAGGGGATGGAGTATGCCAGTCAAACCCTGTAACAGGTAGGGACTGAGGGATGCTGGGAGAACCTGGGCCAGATCTGCTTTAATAGGTGAAATAGGCCCCTCAGCCATGTGTTGGGAGTTTGAGACCTAACAGCGTCCATCCCAGGAACGAGCTCAAAGCAGACGCTCCATCTAGATAGTCATTTGCACAACAGAACTGGTTTGGATTTCTCAGTTATGGGAGAGTTTGTTTTGGTTTTGGTTTGTCTCTTGGGGGGGGGGCACTGGATAGACCAGGCTGACCTTGAACTCACAGAGATATTTTGACTCACCAGTGCTGGCATTAAAGGCATCTTCATCACACCCAGAAGTTATAGGAGAGTGTAAGTTGCAAATATAGTGTGTTTTGTGTTAACATTTAAAATGTTTGTCTTGGGGCTGAAGAAATGGCTCAGCAGTTAGGAGTACATACTGTTCTTGAAGAGGGCTGGAGTTAGGGTCCCAGCACCCAGGTCAGGCATTCATAACTGCAGTTCTAGGGGAAATCCCACACCCTCTTCTGGTCTCCGTGGGAACTGTACTCACATGCATATACCCACTCACAAGGATGCACATATACTTAATTTTTAAAAAAAGTCTTCTTTTAAAAGTTCCTCTTTAATACATCACCCAGTTGGTCTTGAATATTAGTAAAATGTTCAGTATTATTTCTCAAAGATGCAGAGTAGGAGAAGGTAAAATACCCATTTCTTATGATCATGTAGACCACCATTGCACGGCTGTTGCTAATAAATGACAATCCCCTGGCCTTTCATTAAAGTTCCATATTTATGTAAGTGTATGCTCTAATATTCCTATGCCAAGCTCATATGTGTGGAGGTCGGAGAACACCTTTCAGGAGTTGGTCTCTTCTGTCCCTGTGTGGATCTCACCGGTGGAGCTAAGGTCGTCAGGCTTAGTGGCAAGCACCTCCACCCACTGAGCAATCTTGCTGGCCACAAGGTTTTTTTGTTTGTTTGTTTGTTTGTTTTTTGTTTGTTTTTTGTTTTTTTTTTGTTTTGTTTTTTTAAGATGTCTTTATGCGCACTTGGGAGGCAGAGGCAGGCGGATTTCTGAGTTCGAGGCCAGCCTGGTCTACAGAGTGAGTTCCAGGACAGCCAGGGCTACACAGAGAAACCCTGTCTCGAAAAACCAAAAAAAAAAAAAAGATGTCTTTATGCTACACGAATCCTGAAGTGGAAACTTCTAGTCTCTTTGGAAAGTTATGTCAAACAATGGTTTGCTGGGGCACAAAGGTGAAAGGATGTCTTGTTAGAGTAAACGTGAAAGACTGTTTTCCTGAAGCAGACACAGGTAAAAGGATGCTTTGATAAAGCAAACACATGAAAAGGCCCGATGATGAAGGAGTGTAAGTATGACTCCACAGACAGCGGGAGACGAGCACCGAGCACTGAGCATTGGCCTGGTTTGCTCTGCCTCAATGTTCTCTCGAAACTCGTGTGTGTTCGCCTTACATAGCGTTGATAAGCTCGACTTGCGGTAACTCACGACTGCTCGTGAGCCTCCTGTGGCAGCCTGCTGCCTCCACAGCCTTGCCTCAGGCCAGTAGGTGAGCCTGGCGGCTTCTTCAGGATTGAAATACCATTGGTGGTTTGTGCCTGGTATCTGCCCTCCAAGAGGACTGGAATGTAGCTGCTGGTTCCTGTGTGGTGTCTGCCTGCTTAGAGGACTGGTCTGCAGCTGCTTAGTCATAGTTGGTGTTTGCTACAGGACCGACTGCCCAAGAAGATCAAGTTCGCCTTCAAAGAACTATTGTTGAACAGGTCCACTTCCCCATATCCTAATAACGTCTCTCTTCTACTACCTCTGCTGGGTGGTGGGCTAGAGGAGAGCTTGAAGCCTTATTAAAAGTAGGTTGTGGGGGCTGGAGAGATGGCTCAGCGATTAAGAGCACTGACTGCTCCCCAAGAGGTAATGAGTTCAAATCCCAGCAACCACATGGTGGCTCACAACCATCTGTAATGGGATCTGATGTCCTCTTCTGGTGTGTCTGAAGACAGCTACAGTGTACTCATATATATAATAAATAAATAAATTTTTTTTTAAAAAGTAGGTTGCAAAAAAAAATTATGCCTACAGAATCCAAGTTCCTAGCTATGCCTATTTTACCTTGTATAATCCTGCATTCGAATGCATGTTATACTACATCATACTATACTACACAGAGATATAAAGGCCACCGAATCTCTTGAGGCTAGACACTTTAGATGTTTTCTTTTTCTCCTATGTTACATCTCTGAAATAGTATTTAAATGTTTGCTGAAAGAATGAAATTAATCCATTTTGAGTGTATTGCTTTACATTCAGATATCTTCTACTAATGTAAAGGTTTTAGTTGTGTAAAAATCAAATTATTAATACTACCCAAAAGTAAAAATAAAATAAAAATGCCCATCATACGTCATGTCGCATCATACACAGGGGGAGCAGAAGGCCTCTCAGAAAGACCGAGCTTGTTAGTTTATTTCCTGTACCACCCGCAGAAAGAGAGCGCCTCTGGAGTAGGCCCAGAGTCTCACCTGTCTCACCACAGCCTAGCACAGAATCTGACCCAGAAGAACCAATGATCCACCCTCCTTCCACCCAACCTCTCCCCTGAGCATCAGCCCACTTGGATATGTAACAGATATTTTAAGTTTATCGTGTCAAAGTTTAAATCCAGTTCCCCAGTCCCCTTCCCTTCCTCCACACTGTCCCTGTCACATATACACAGAAAGGCTCCATCTAGGCCTCCTCATCGCAACAAATAGAAGCAGAGTTCTGACAATTGCTCTGCTCAGACCCCACTCTCTTTCTTCCACCCTATGCCCAATCCTTCAACACAGCCCAATTAAGGATCTGCCTGAGAGTAAAACCAGAATTTGATTCTTACCACCATTACCACCACTGCGGTACACTCTCCTGTGCCTAGCTATACTCAGAATCGGTTTCCATAACAACATCCTTGTGGGGCAACAGCTGTGCCTTGGTTCAGTCCTTGCCTAGTGAGCCTGAATCCCCGAGTTCCATTCTAAGCACCACATAAAGCTGGTACAAATGGGCAGGGGCAGGAGAGTCGGAAACTCAGAGTTATCCTCAGCTACATGCTGTGTCTGAGACAACCTGAGATCCAGCAGACAAAGGAGGTCTGGTGTGGTAAACCCAGCACTCAGGAGAATCAGAGACAGGTAGATAAGATATCTGTGAGTTCAAGCCTGGTATGTATAGTGAGTCCTAGGTCAGAGCTGCACAGTAAGACCTGTGTCAAACAAAAGCAAACAAACAAACAAACAAAATAATGAGGGGCAGGAGAGACAAGCCAATGGGTAATAGCGCTGACTGCTCTCCCAGAGTTCCTAGCTTCAACCCTCATTCCCACACGGTGACTCACACTGTCTGTAACTCCAGTTCCGAGGGATCCAATGCTCTCTTCTGGCTTCCTTGGGTACCAGGCATTCATGTGACACACATGCAGACAAAAACACTTATGCATATAAAATAATAATTAAAAAAAACAAACAAACAAGGAGGAAGAGAAGCCGGAGGAAAAGTGGAGCAGGGGATGAAACGGAAATTTCTGGTTTCTTTAGAAAAACATCGCTGTGTTATGCGATGTTTTTCTGGAAACTGTCTTATGAGAGGATGTGTTGGTGAAGCAGACACAGGCGTGGATGTTTTGCTGAGAACAGACGCCTGGTGTTTTTCTGGAAGCTGCCTGGTGAAAGGGCGTGTGATGTTTTGCTGGAGCAGACACTCGAGAGGACACGTGATGTTTGGAAATGGTATAAATACAACCCAGCAGGCCGAGAACGGTGCTCTGGTATTGGTTTGCCTTGACAATCTTTGCTGCTCTTCGTTGGTCGTTGCTGACGCTGGTCTTCACTGAAGACCCTGTGGCAGTGGTTTGCACTGCCTTCTGCACTCATCATTGCTTGTCCTTATTTCACAGAGAGAAACACACCAAAGAACTTCTTGTGATATTCTGGTGGCTTCTTTTTTGTTGTGGGTTTTTTTTTTTTTTAAGATTTACTTATTTTATGTATATGAGTACACTGTAGCTGTCTTCAGCCACACCGGAAGAGGGCATCCGATCCCACAACAGATGGTTGTGAGCCACCATATGCGCCATGTGGTTGCTGAGAATTGAACTCAGGACCTCTGGGAGAGCAGTCAGTGCTCTTAACCGCTGAGCCATCTCCCCAGCCCTTCTGGTGGCTTCTTGCTGCTTTTGCAGACTCGGGCCAATTGGCAGAGCCTCGCCATTTTCTTCTGGCTCGAACTGCCGCCCGTGCTGATTCCTGAGTGGTGTTGAGAAATGGATCGAGCTTCTGCGGCTGATTCGTGTGAACTGAGCTGCCGATATCCTCCCAACGAAGACTGGATCCACCCCCAAAGAACTATTTCTAAACAGGTCCACGTCCCCCTTTGTCCTGTTATCCTCTCCTTTCCACACCTCTGCTGGGTGGTGGGCTAGAAGGGAGGTTAAAGCATTTGAGAACCCTTATTAAAGCAGCTCAGCCTACAAGGGGAGAGAGACTCAGCAGGCACAGATTCGGGCCTGGGAGGACCCTGGATCCAGTCTCCCACACATGTGGAGAAAGGACTGTATTTTCAGCACAGGACCTATGGGAATGGCGTTAAAACATGGAGCGGATCATTTTTTTCTACCCTAATCCAAACCATCCTTTGACTTTCCACCCCTCAGAGTAAAAGCCACAGCCATCCCTCTGCCTCTCCGTTCTCTCTCTGGGTTTGTCTTAGACAGCCCCAGTTGGCCTTCCCATTTCATTCAACATCCCAGATAGGAAGTCATCTTAGCAGACAAGGCTTATGTGCCTGTAGATAGGAACTAACGAGCACAGCTATAATGAGCTTTAGCTGGGCATGGCGGCTCATGCGTGCAATCCCAGTATTGAAGCAAGAATTCAAGAATGATCCTGGATTCCAGAAGGAGATTCAGGACAGCAAGGGCTAGAGAGTGAGACCCTGTCTCAAGAAAGCCAACAGAATTGTCCTTGATATATTGTTTTTTCCCTTTTAATTATGAAAGTAGGTTTTTCGACATTTTTTCATGTGTATGAGTGTTTCTCCTCTGTGTATGTATGTGCAGCACGTGTGTTTGGAGGGCAAAAGAGGGCATCGAGTCCCCTGGAACTGATAGCCATCAGCTGCCATGTGGGTGCTAGGAACCAAAGTCTTCTGGAGAACAGCCAGTGCTCTTAACCACTGAGCCATCTCTCCAACCCTTTCTTTTAAAAATCATTTTGATCTGCTGGGCGGTGGTAGCGCACGCCTTTAATCCCAGCACTTGGGAGGCAGAGGCAGGCGGATTTCTGAGTTTGAGGCCAGCCTGGTCTACAGAGTTCCAGTACAGCCAGGGCTACACAGAAAAACCTTGTCCCAAAACAACAACAACAAAACAACAACCAAAAATCATTTAATCTGATAGACAAGATGAGTTAGCACGTAAAAACACAGTGCCAATTCTGAGTTTGATTCCTGGGAACATACAGAGAAGGAGAGAACGGACTCCCGAAAGTTCCAGATGGCCCCTGGCACATCTGCACATTCCCATCGCTGAGTCTTGAGGAGGCTTTGCCCTCCTGGAGGGCCTCTCGCGGCGTTTCGACGGACAGCACACACGGGTTCTGAAAGCGTAGGCGGGTCTCCAACAGTCTGTGGCCTTTGCTGGGTCTCCACTGGCTGCCACCATAATGCCTGCCACTCGCCCTCCAGATGATGCGAGTCCTGCGCAGAGACTTGAACCTGTGGCTTGGCAATGAACCATCACCTCCTCCGGGGAGACCCTGCGCTGCCCGGTGTGGTTTCCCTCACCTAGCTAGCAGGTGTTTCTGCCTCAGAACAGGTCACCGAGGGCCGCTTAATTACATCCAGGTTTACAATCTTAAAGTCCCTTTGGTCACCTTAATCAGGAGGGTCCTGCCACTGCTGGACCAAAAGTACCTCAAAACTTGGTGCTCTCCTCTTTGATTCTTTTCCCAACAAGTCGAGATGTGCCACACCTTGCAGGAAATCCTCTCCAGGTTCCTTTCTTCCTCCTCCTCCTCCTCCTCCTCTTCCTTCTCCTCCTCCTTCCCCTCCTCCTCCTTCTCCTTCTTCTTCTTCTTTTGGATTTGTTTTTTTCAAGACAGGGTTTCTCTGTATAACCCTGGCTGTCCTGGAACTCACTCTGTAGACCAGGCTGGTCTTGAACTCAGAAATCTGCCTGCCTCTGCCTCCCAGAGTGCTGGGATTACAGGCATGTGCCACCACCACCCAGCTCCTCTCCGGGTTTTTAAGCTACGAACAGTTCCAATTTTCTTTTGGGCCACTTAAATATGTGTGTGTGTGTGTGTGTGTGTGTGTGTGTGTGTGTGTCTGAGGGTGAGTGTATGTAAGTGTAGGTGTCTGTAAAGGCCAGAGATGTTGGATCCCCTAGGAGCTTAGAGTTATAGCAACTGTGAGCCACCTCCCATGAGCACCAGCAACTAGAATCGGGTCCTCTGCAGGAGCAACGTGTGCTCTTGACCGCTGAGGCATCTCTCCAGGCATTCCTTGCTGGCCACATCCAACCTGGCTATCTTCCTTTTCACTGTCTTTCTACAGTTTCAGTAAGGGCAGGGAGGCCTCTGTGGGATGGTAACAGTTACTAGGACAAGTGACTTCAAGTCTGCTTCCAGAAATTTGACTTGGTTGTGCCTACAAACTTGCTACTTAGTGACTCTGAGACCCTTCTCTGAGAGTCACAGGAGACCTGTGAAGAGCAGAGGCTCCGGAGGGGCTGAGGGTTAGCATGGCCATGCGAGTTTACTGTGGCTTTCTGTCAGGAGATGGTTCCCCAGTCAGCTCCCCAGACCTCTACACTGTCCTCCGACCCCTTCCACTTTGAGGATAGGGACACCACTGCCATCTCTCCAGTGCCTCCCCAAGGCACTGTCCAAGGAAGTCTCCAAGGATGGAAAATATGGCTTGTGTGTCCAGTTCCAAACCTTCAATACAAATGTTTATTACAATATAATTTGTGGGCTGGAGAGACGGCTCGGTGGTTAAGAGCACATTCTGTTCTTGCAGAAGACCTGGGTTTCTTTCCCAGAGCACACATGGAAGCTCACACACACACAAATATAACTCCAGTTGAAGGGGATACATCGCCCTCCTCTGGCTTTCTGGGGCACCTGCACTTTCATGTACACAAATTCCCCCCCCCATACACACACACTCACACAAATTTAAAAAAAATTTTTTTTGTTTGTTTTTTCGAGACAGGGTTTCTCTGTGTAGCCCTGGCTGTCCTGGAACTCACTCGGTAGACCAGGCTGGCCTCGAACTCAGAAACCTGTCTGCCTCTGCCTCCCAAGTGCTGGGATTAAAGGTGTGTACCACCACTGCCCAGCTAAAAACTCTTTTTTTTAAGGATATACTTTGTGTTGCCGGGCAGTGGTGGCACATGCCTTTAATCCCAGCACTTGGGAGGCAGAGGCAGGCAGATTTCTGAGTTCAAGGCCAGCCTGGTCTACAGAGTGAGTTCCAGGTTAGCCAGGACTACACAGAGAAACCCTGTCTCCAAACAAACAAACAAACAAAACCCAAAACAACAACAACAAAAAAGTGATCAGTGTCTGAAGAATGACATCTGAGGGTAGCCTCTGGCCTCCACATACATACACATACATACACACACACACACATACACACATTTACACACATACAGACATACACATGCACAACACACACACACACACACACACACACACACACACACACACATACCTCAAAGGGAAAATAAGGCTGAGGGAAGATACGAAGCCACAGAGCTGTGAAGGCCATGTGCAGTTTGTCAAATGCATGTCTAGGAAGGCATCTTCATTCTTTCTCCAAGTAGCCATGCTGGGATTGGGAAGAGGGTGAGCAAAACCCACAGCCCCGAGGAAACTTGGGGTGAGCTCTTGCAGCTGAACGCACATGACCCAGACCAGCCTCTGAAGCACCTTTGAGTCTGAGCTGGCAGGCAGTGGGGTCTCAAGACCTTTTGCAAAGGGGGTCCATGTGATGTGCATTACAGCATTACCACTTCCTAGTGACTTGCCGAACAGGCAAGATGTGGTTTGGCTTTTCTTCCATAAGTCTTTTCAGTGGCAGGCCGCTGGAAGACAAATCTACTGTTTGTGGATGCCCTGGTCCCCACGTCTAAGAAAACAAAAGTTGCTGTAACATGATATAAGGCTTTGGCCTCCTTTATTTATTTATTTATTTTTATTTATTTTTTTTACAGTCAATTCCACGTGTAAAAGACTCCGTAAAGCATTGTGTCTCTAGCTGTACCCCAAATGAGCGGCTGAGGATGGGGCTGGCTATTCTGGACAGACTCCATTAGGACCTCCATGTGGGAATGTCGCTGGGTTTCTTGGTTAGAATGAGCGTGAATTTAGAGTCTCCCTGAGACTCGTCTGTGCCTTTGGAACAGCTGTTTACAACACAGAACAGGCAAGGCACAGGCGTGCAACACGTCCTTGCACATGCACCACGTCGAGGTGATCCACAAAGGCTCACAACATACGGAAGAGTGGGAAAAAATGTTATCTTTCTACTTCACGCCACTCCACCAGAGTCTCACAGATATCTAAAGGACACAGAGATCACTTGACAAAGACATTTGAACGGCACTATTATGGTCAGTTTCTCTCTTAGGTTAGGTACACACTGCAAAAATATTTGACTTTCCATTCTATGAATATCGTATATAAATATCTGTCTGCCTTTACTACACTTTACACACATTCACTTAGCTGTCTTTATTCACCTACACACAATCCTTACTGAGGCATGAGACCGCACTGATCCGGCACTTTAAAAAAAATATCAGGTATCGGTTCATGTTGGTTTTAGTTGGGGGGATGGGGAGGCCGTCTTTCAGGATGTGCTTGTTAGTAAGGCAAAAGTATGCCAATGAGAAAATGTCATGGCGTTTTGGTCTGTTATAAAGCATGAGGGTTAATTCATTAAGGGCATTTTCATTATGGAAAACTGGTGCTGTTGACGAAGTTCCTGGTTTCTTCTCAGGTCAAGCGGTTACAGGTAACTTCCCCACTCTCTTTAATGGTAGAATGGAGCATTCCTCAGAATCCAAACATGGCCATCTATATACCTTAGCCTCAGAGTACCATGTCACAAACCAGACTGTCTGGGAATGAAAGGGGTTGGGCCACGCCGGATGCTCCCTGATGGAAATGGGAAACTGTTTGCACTTTTGGTCATTGATATGTGAAAACTAGGGGGGAGGGGGGTAGGGGCCTCCGTCCTAACATTAAAAACCATGGTCTCCAGTTCCATGCCCTGGTGGTCCGGAGCTGGCCCCGTGTGGCAGAACTGTTGTCTCAGAGGAATCCTTCCCTCCACGTCGCGTCCCTGACCAGGCAGCTGCAGCACTGGATGGCAGGCCACCAGCTGCTGCAGTTCAAGGGTTCCACATTTGCTTTGGTCATCATCACCTTAGAGTTGGAGAGGCTCATGCCCGACTGCTGTGCTCCTATATCTGATCTGCTAAAGAAAGCACAGGTAGACGTCAACTCGGCCCTGCTAGCTGACACGTTCTGTGCTGCAAGGGGTACCATGACCCTCCTTGTTCCTTCACGAGCTCCAGAAGCTGCCTGGAGCACGGAGGCTGCGGCAAGAGTCTGACTGCAGGCCATGCTTTCTGTACGTGGCCAGGCTGTGTTCCCCGGGAGGGCAGATCTTGAACTCACGGGGAAGGGTTTTTGGCAGCGGGGAAACAAGAATACAGGCAGTCCATTGGCCAAGAGGATCGGGAATGGGCAGGGGACTAGGAGACTTAATGTTGAGGATTACAATGAATTTTGTGATAATTAATGAAAGATTATAGACCTTCCTTCTACAGGAGTACGTGGTGTCAGACACAGGGTGGGGGATGCCGTGTCAGCTGCCCTCAGGACAGATTAGGATGAAATGGTAAAGAAGTGAGAGTTATCGAGGTTGGAGATCGGAAGTTAATGGTATGAAGTAGGGTACTTGTACCGTGCTCATGGTGTCTCTTGATATCATGCGGGCTCTCGCCTGCCCATTCCCGTGTCTGAGATGACTCTGTTTCAAGGTCACCGCTCTGTGTTGACACACATCAGCGCTGAGCAGTACAGCGGCTGAGTGGCACCTGTGAAGCCGCACCTGAGAAGTTTGTGGTTACCCTCCTGCACCATCAACTTGGCTACACCTGCCAGTCGGCTTCTCCGACACCACTTGGAGGCCCACGGGACCTGCGGGAGCCCATCGTGCTTGGATGCTGATACATTCCTTGCTTTATGAGTCTCATGACGACACTGGGAAAAGGCTCTACAGCAGTGGTTCTCACCCCTCCTAATGCTGTGACCCTCTAATACAGTTCCTCATGGTGTAGCTGGTGGTTGGTATTCTGTCTGGACTCCTTCCCCACAGTTACCTGGCAACAGCCAGGTATGCTCTTTCCCAGTGTTACCTGGCAACAGCCAGGTAGGCCTGGCCCACTATAAAAGGGGCTGCTTGGCCCTCCCTCTCTCTTACCCTTTACTCCTGCTTCCTGCTTGCTTTTCTCTTGTCCTCTTGGGCTCTTCCCTTCCCCTTCCCCCCTCTTTCCACATGGTCATGGCCGGCCTCTACTTCTCTACTCTTTCCCTCTCTCTGCCTTTCTCTGCCTCTACTACTCTCTTAACTCCCCTCCCCATGCCCTGAATAAACTCTATTCTATACTATACTGTTGTGTGTCTGGTCCCCCATACTTTACCACCACCACCCCCATAGAACATATTCTTTTGTTTGTTTGTTTGTTTGTTTGTTTGTTTTGGATTTGGTTTTTTTTTTTTTTGAGACAGGGTTTCTCTGTATAGACCTGGCTGTCCTGGAACTCACTCTGTAGACCAGGCTGGTCTTGAACTCAGAAATCTGCCTGCCTCTGCCTCCCAGAGTGCTGGGATTACAGGCGTGCGCCACCACCGCCTGGCCAGAACATATTCTTATATCACGTCATTTTTTTTGTGAACACATCAATAGTAATCCCCCAACCATAACATTTTTTGTTGCTTCTTCATAACTGAAACTCGACTACTGTTATGAATCTAATATAAATTAAATATCTGATATGCAGGATATCAAATATGCAATCCCTGTGAAAGGGTCTGTTGACACCCCACTTACTCCCCCCTGTCCCCCCACCCAACAGGTTGAGAACCACTACTCTAGAAGAACCTCTGGGCAAGTTCTTCTTCCGTCTTCAGAAGAAAGTTAGAAGGAATCAGGACCAGCAGAGGAAAGGTGAACTGAAGCGGTGACCATGCCTTTCCTCCCAGTCCCTGGAGGCCAGGAAGCCAGGGAGAAGGCTATGTTAACTCTTTCCTTCCTCAGCAAGGGCTGGTTCTGCCCCCCTCGGAGCTGGGAAAGAGCTATGGTGAACCCTCCTCTGCCTGAAGCCCAGGGCTGATCATCAGCTCTTTTCTGTTTTCTGAGACAGGCTCTCATTATGTCAGGGCTGGCTCAGAACTAGCAGAGATCCACCTGCCTCAGCATGGCCAGTGCTTGGATTAAAGGTGTATGCCACCATGCCTGGCTCCCTTATAGGCCAATTCTTGCTATTCTACCTGCCAGGCCTGGCCAGGGTGTTCCAGATTCTTAGGCTTATCCCAAACATAGGAGCAGCACTTCTGCCCAGCTACCCTGCTCCCTCTAAAGGATGGAGTCTCTCTGGACCTGAGGGTCCCGGTGCAGTGGTGATTCATACCATCTCCCAAGGTCCAGATCAGAGAGTAGGGCATCCCCCTGTGGACTCTGAAGCCCCACAGTTCCTTCATCCAGAGGACTTCATGCTACGGATGCTCCTGTGACATGTGGGGGGTATGAAGGCTGGGGTGGCTGAGTACGCTGAGCCTAGCTTGCCATGACTGCCATGCTGCCAGGAGGAGACGGAGATGACTTGCGGGATGGCAGGGAGGAAGCCAGCTGCCCCTCTGAAGCTCTGCTACTGTTACTCTCAAAGCTGTGGAGTGCAGCTGTCCAAGATGGAAGCTGGAGCTGGGTCCGTCTCCAAGTTAGAGACTTGAATGACTAGGCCATACATTTAGAGGTGGTGTGTGAAGCTTTGTCACTGTGAATGGTTCTTTTATGGATGTGCTAAGCCATGGGGATAGAGCTGGGGGCTGGGTATAATCTGTTGCCAGATGCTCGCTGTGGTTGGGGACCCAGACAGGCCACATTGTGAAGCCAGGGTACCATTTTATATTTTCTTTAATTTTGCTTATGGGAGCTCCCCTCCCCCATTTATTTATTTGTGTGTGTATCTATGTGGAGGTCAGAGGGCAATTTGTGGTAGTTCTCTCCTTCCACTACATGGGTCTCAGGGATCAAACTCAGGTTGGCAGGCTTAGCAGCAAGCTCCTTTACCTAATGAGCCATTTCACCAGCCCTTATTTTTATTATTATTATTGTTGGTTTTTGTTTTTGTTTTTGAGAACAAGTATCATTGAAGCCCAGGCTGACCTCAAACCTAAAATCCTCCTGCTTCAGCCTTTGGAGTACAGGGGTTGAGGGCTCATGGCATTACATTTGGCTATTGGAGGTTTCTATAAAAATGCTTTGGATGCTTTTCAGTGCTGTTGGAGACCTACTTCCCAGTAATGGAACCCTGTGCATCTCTCACTAGTCATATATACCTGAAACCCTTGGATCTTGTCAATAACCATCTACCAGGTAGGTCCGGGGGATAAGAGTAAGGAGCTGCCAGCTGCCAGACACCCGGCATTCAGACATTCCCAGTAACGTAGAGCAAGCAGGCAAGGTAGACTTGCTGTCTGGCATCTTGCTGTTCCATCCAGAAGACAACATATGGGAGTGGACACCGTGTGGCTGGGATTGCACCAGTGTGGGTAGCCTGTGGCATTGGGTGTCTGATACATATAGCATGTCAGTCTGTGAGCCAGGTGACTCTAGCTGTAACCTGTCCCCAAGCTGATCTTATTCTCACGCAGAGGGCAGTCCTGAGAGCCCCATACCAGAGCAAGGACATGGCCTGTTGCTCTGTTTGTCTACAAATGAAATAACTCTTTGCTTTGTCTTTTCGAGACAGGCTTTCTCTAGGTAGTCCTGGCTGTCTTGGAACTAGCTCTGAAGATCATGCTGGCCTCACACTCAAAGAGATCCCCCTGCCTCTGCCTACTGAGTGCTGGAATCAAAGGCATGTGCTGCTACCACCTGGCTACCAATGAAAATGATTCTTGGGCAGCTAACACTTCCACTGCTAACATACCACTGTGAATTGTTAGAAGACCAAGACTGTATCAGGGGTTGGGGTCTGTTCTCCTTGCCTCTTAGTTTTGGATAACTAACTCATCTCACTCCAACATACAAATGGGAATGCCTTATAGTTGGTTAATATAAACACTATCCACTTCTGTCTCCACCTGGAAGGCCCAGGGGCTAGTGAAGGACCCGGCCCACAGGAGATGGAGATGTGAGACAGCCCAGAGGTAGCATGATCTTTCCAACCACCAGTCCTGTCTCCCAGGCTTCCCACCTCCACAAAACCATTGCAGGCCCACGGCCCACCATCGCACCGTATTTTAACAATGACACCATTTCCACTCTTGCCCCGTGATCCTACTGGGATCCAAACTTAGCTCAGGAATTAAGAACACAGGTAACCAATATTCAGACCCCAAGCTCTTGCCATTGCTTCCTGTGCAGCCTTAGGTAATTTTGAAACCTCTCTGGTTATAGCTCCCCCTATAAAATAGGGGCAGCAACAGTACCTAACCATAGGGTGGTGAGGCTTACAGATGTTAGAGCACGTCATTACAAGAGCTGAGGACACATTAGTGCGCTATCTCAAGCCAAGCTTCCTCAATAAGGCTGTAAACTCCTCAGGGGCAATGCACGCCCTGTCCCAGTCCGGGACCTTATAACTCAAGAGCCACAGACTGCAGTTTCTCGTTCCTGTGACTGCTCCAGCCCACAAGCACTCACAGGTCCCTGCAGCAGGATTCACTAGGAAGTGGAATTCTGGCAGGTCTGCCTCCACAAAGGTCACAGCGGAAGTAGGCTGCGTGCGGCCACAGCTACAGGATATTAATAGGCTCAAGAAACTCGAAGAAGCAGAAAAGCTACTGCCCAAAAATGACACATTAAAAACTCAAAATAAATGCAAAATTTAATGAAAACAAATGAGTACAAAGTGTATGGAAAGGAACAGAAACGAGTCCATGGATGGAGGCGTAAACGGATTAACAGCTGGAGTGGTTTTAGAAACGCATGGTAACATAACAGACAAGCAAGCTGGCTCTCCTGGGCCTTTTACCCAGTGTGAGCCCCAAACAAGGAGAGTCTACACAAACACACAGGAACATACGCGGGGTCAGTCTGGAGTCACAGGTGCCACCCAGCAAAATGGAGAAGACACATCCTGGTTGGCCCGGGATATATCTGCTTGGTGGCTGTTGACTTGGCTTTCTTAGTGCTGGGGTGAGAACTTGGTCCTCAATCATGCTAGACACATTCTCTAGCCATGAGTCACATGACCAGCATATATATGTATATATATGTATATACATATACATATATATGCATACACACATATGTATATATACATATATGTATGTATATATGTGTGTTTGTATGTGTGTGTGTATTTAATTTTGACATGGGTCTTGCCAAGTGGCTCACTATGGCCTTGAACTTTTGATTCTCCTGCCTCAGCCTACTGAGTGCCTAAGGAGCTGACAGGATTATCAACAGCATCTTTTCCCTCTCAAAAGAAGAGGTTCAGACCATAACTCACACGGTGACTCTACCACAAAACAAAATGACCAAAGAAAGACATAATGCTAGATGTCAATGGGACCCTATGGCAGTCCTCCTGAAGCCAACAGGTGACGGGAAAAGCAGGCTGTGGATCCCAGCTGCACATGGGGCACATCCCTCAAGGGGCAAGCTTCATGGTTTTATTGCACGACAAAGATCAATTTAACCTCGGCTAAATAAAGATAACAAAATTCCACACAGGGGAAGAGCTTGCCACAGCCGATGGGACCCATCTGGGGGAACTTAAACCCTGGAAAATGCCAGTCAGGTTTCCCCAGGGACCCTGGCAAGCTTTAGGCAAAGGTGGGCATGGCAAGCAGCCTTCCGGTGCGCCCACGTTTGGCGAGCAGCAGGGAGGGGATGGGGTGGAGTCTGCTGGCTTCAGAGTTCTCTGCATGGACTATGAGCCTGCAATCCTGTCTTTCATACAACCAGTGGGCCCGCAGGCTCAGCCTGGTCTCTGGAATATATTGGCTAGGAGAGGCTGCTCTGAAGGTCAGGCTTTGACCTAAGTGAATACACACACAATTTCCCTAAGAGGAGCCACTGGCCTGCAGTTCACCTCTGCCTCAGATACTGAAGTCCAGCGTCAGTTCCACCCGCCATGACCAGAGGCGGACTAGCTAGGACGCTCCAGATGTTTCCAGGGCCCTGAACCTAACCTCATATTCTTAAAACTGCCTTTGTAAGTAGTTCAAGGGTCCAGCCCTGCGGCCAGAATCCACCCTGGTCATGGGGGATCTTTTTCCTCACAGCATCAACAAATCTTACTCTCCTGCTGGGAGACACCTCTCACAGGTACAGTTGGCCTTTGGGGAGCTGTGCCTCAGAGAACTCACAACCACCTTCCACCTCCAGCTCACTCTGAATGAACCACCATATCAGAAGAAGCCAGACTGGTCCTGGGAGATATGAGGCAGGCCTGGCAGTGGTGGGGAGGGAGATGGGGCTCAAAACCTCAATGCAGCTCAATTCAGTGGCTCCTCTGGTTCTCAGCGAGAGGCCCACTGGGTGATGAGCTCTTCAGAATGAAGTGTATCTTCCTGGGGTGGGGGTGGCGCAGAGCCCAGGCTGGCGCTGCACCAATACTAAGCACCTCAGTCTTCACACCATTTTCAACCCTGAGGCTCGCAAACCACCAGGAGCAGAGCAAAAATGGCGGCTCGCACTTTTCTCATTTTCATTTTGTTTCTGAGATAGGGTCTCAAGTAGCCCAGGCTGGCCCCACCTCGCTGTGTAATTGAGGCTGGCCTCTGGCTTCCTACCTCCCAGGCGCTGCCAGGCCAGGCCAGGCCAGGACTGCACCGTCACACCTGGCGTGCACTGGGGAGTGCAGCTGGAGGGGTCGGTCTTAGTCTCCAGCCTTGTCATCTTTCTTCTCTCTCCTCCCCTCTCAAATTGTCCTAATACTTCAGACACCTTTATTTCCCTGCCCTGTGATTCAGTCAGGAAAGAAGGAACAATGACCTTGACGTGACAGGCTTCTCCCCGCCGAGCACGCTGGTCGGGGGTGGCCGGCTGTTGTGGAGTCAAACACTGAGCACACATGTACTTGGTCCCTGTCGCAGGTAGCACCTCTTGGGCAGAGACAAGGGTGTGGGGCTGCTGTTCCATTTACATTCACAGTAAAAACGCCGGACGTGGTCTCGTTCGGGTCCACTTCTGTCCATAAAGAAGTCCCAAACACTGGCAGAATAGGAACTTTATTTCCTACTTCCCCCTATGTTATAGGGGTGCTTTCTATGTAAGAAGTTTTAGAGATCTTTTTAGTTTAAAAAAAAAAAAAATCAGGGAATCTGTGTTACTTATGAAAATAACGGGAGAGATAGATATTATTTGTCTCTTTATACTGGTGCCAAAATAAAAATTTAGAAGTGTTGAAAAAGTTATTGAAATTAAGCTCTAGGTTAGAAAATTTAAAATAAAGAGGAACCAGGCGAGTTCTGCAGCATGTATCTACCAGACCGCAGGCCACGCCCAGGGCAGGCACCACGTGAGTCGCCGGCTTGCGGATGAACTATTAGGCCTAGCATCACCGGCTGGGGCCATCACCAGAGCGGCACATGACTGCTCCGTCAAGGAATAGTGACACTGTAAATGGAAGACCAGCCACCGGCTCTGGAAAAAATAAACCTTGTCAGTTTTGGATTCCAGCATTCATGGCTTTGACACATTTGCATAGAGGAGGGTAGCTGACCGACCCAGGCAGCCTGAGGCCGGCAGGTGGGGACAAGGCAGGGCTGTAACCACGGAGTCGGTACCGGCTCCCAGTCCATCCTCACACCATGCTATGGGAGAAGGGCCACAGGTGTAACTCAAGCAGTTTAACACATGAAAGCCTAAAGTCCGCTCTCGACATGTAAGTCTGTGCGTGCTTTAACTGAAAAATAAAAACAAAACAAAACAAAACAAAACAGACACATTAAAAGATACGCAGACCAAATCAAACAGAAGCAAAAGACAGCACCGGGCACGGGGAAAGAGCAGTCAGTGAGGCATGTGTGATGAGCAAGGCAGGGAACTCGCTTCAGTGTGTGGCGTCCCGGGCTGAGGGTCAGAATCTGATTGGGAAGTAATTTCGCAAAAATTGATTAAAATTTAAAGAATGAGTACCAACCAACCAAAGCCATTTAACTAAATGGCCATGAAGAGCATCCGCTCTCCAAATGCCCGGCCCCCTCTATCCCAGCAGACCAGTGCAAGAGGGAGGGAGCCCTAAACCCTTAACCCCAACGCTAGCAGACGCCTGCGAACAGGCCTGGGCTACCACACCCACCTGACCTTGGCTTCTCTCAGTTCTCATTTGGGGATGCGGGCTGCCCACCTCTATTCACAAGATAGCCCGAATCAAGCCGGCAGGGAGCAGGGCAAAGTCACTCCAGTGTGCAGACTCTGTCCTCTGTCCCCTCAAGGAAGAGGGGCATCTCCAAGCTGCCAGTTTGATGCCCACAATGGCTGCACTTCAGCCTCCACACTCATGGGACCAGGGCTGGGGGCAACTGTAAAATTCTCCTGGCTGAGGGGAGCTGGGCCTGGGGTCCTTCCTGGGAACAGGGGAGCCGCCAGGCATCCAGACGGGCAAGACTACAAAAAGGGGGAATGCTTGTCCCAAAACAGATAGTCAACCTTGGGAACGCCCACGTACATCTAGTCCTGAGTGTTTTGTCTGCCCCAGAGGAGGGGAGGAGGGAAGGGGAGGAAAGAGGAGAGGAGAGAGGGGAGAAGGGAGACGGGAGAGGGGAGAGGGGAGAGGGGAGAGGGGAGAGGGGAGGCTTGTGCACCAGGGAATTTCACCCAGGAGTGAAGCAGGACACGGGAGAGACCATGCAGGAAGACATCCCAGGACCACAGCTAAGAAGCCACAGTGTGGCCCTGACTACTAGAGTCCCCTGCCCCCAAGAATGGAAGGCCACGGTGGTGCATGCACCCTTAAACAATACAGGGAAACGGGAGCCCAGGACTGAGGGTGACAGATGGCCCTGCCTGCTCATTTTACAGGTTGGCAAGAAAATAATGAGACCAAAATGGGCCAAGGTCTGGGGAAACTGAGGCGGATGGGAACACCATGGTTATGATGTGGCCCGAGTCTCGGAATGAAGGAGACTGCGAGACTGAGAGCCACTGGAGACAGGTACCAGACTCCAGATGAGGACCCCGGAAAGTGCTGTGCAGGACGCCAACATGGCTGCGGGTGTAGGTGAGCGGAAGAGAACAGAGCTGGCATGTGTGAGGCCCTGGGGTCAATCAGCAGAACCACAAAAACAAACAATAAACAGCTTTTTTTAAAAAAAGGCAAAGAAAAGAAGGCAGCAGAGGCGAGTCAGGGCAAGCAAAGAAGGCTCTAGTGGAGTGTGACTAGGAGTCCTGCTGTCTGTCTGGTAAGCTGAGTCCTTCTGTCTGGTAAGCTGCCACACCTGGGGAAAGCCTCTCCTTTGCCATCCTCCACTCTCTAAGAATTGTTCCAGCCCCTACAGGAGGGCAGCCCTGGAGCTCTGCCAGGAACCACCATGTTTTGAGCCCTGCAGGCCTTCCAAAGGAGGTGTAGAGAGGACAGTGGCTGGGACCATGCCGACATGGGTCCCTGTTGCCACGGGTCACCATCCACCAGCCTCAGAGGCCAAGGGGCACGTGCCACAGCCACTCAAGCAGAAGCACGGGGTCTGTTGGAATTGGCAGGAAATGAGGACAGTCCCACACGCGTCCCTCTCCTGGCCTGACAGACTCGGCCCAGTCTCCCGTAGCTACACCCGCTTGACTTCCCTGCTAGTCACTGCCCACGTGGCCCAGCCTCCGTGGCCCAGCCTCCATCACCACTAACTACAGCAGTGAAGAGGCCCGGATGCTGAGGAGGCTGTGGAAGAACGGGGAGGAGGGAGGAGAGAGTGCAGGGAGGGTAAGCATGGGGCTGGATGGAGAGTAGATGGCTGTGAGACAGAGACGAGGGGGGGGACACCAAGACACTAGTGCAAGAGCAAGATGGAGGGTGACCGTGAGTGTGAGGCTGGGGTGACAGTGAGTGTGAGGCTGGGGGTGAGCAGTGAGTGTGAGGCTGGGGGTGACAGTGAGTGTGAGGCTGGGGGTGAGCAGTGAGTGTGAGGCTGGGGGTGACAGTGAGTGTGAGGCTGGGGGTGATAGTGAGTGTGAGGCTGGGGTGACACTGAGTGTGAGGCTGGGGTTGAGCAGTGAGTGTGAGGCTGGGAGTGACAGTGAGTGTGAGGCTGGGGTGACAGTGAGTGTGAGACGGGATGACAGTGAGTGTGAGGCTGGGGGTGAGCAGTGAGTGTGAGGCTGGGGGTGAGCAGTGAGTGTGAGGCTGGGGGTGACAGTGAGTGTGAGGCTGGGGGTGACAGTGAGTGTGAGGCTGGGGGTGAGCAGTGAGTGTGAGGCTGGGGGTGAGCAGTGAGTGTGAGGCTGGGGGTGAGCAGTGAGTGTGAGGCTGGGGGTGACAGTGAGTGTGAGGCTGGGGTGACAGTGAGTGTGAGGCTGGGGGTGAGCAGTGAGTATGAGACTGGGGATGACAGTGAGTGTGAGGCTGGGGGTGAGCAGTGAGTATGAGGCTGGGGGTGAGCAGTGAGTGTGAGACAGGATGACAGTGAGTGTGAGGCTGGGGGTGACAGTGAGTGTGAGGCTGGGGGTGAGCAGTGAGTATGAGACGGGGTGACAGTGAGTGTGAGGCTGGGGTGACAGTGAGTGTGAGACGGGATGACAGTGAATGTGAGTGAGGCTGGGGATGAGCAGTGAGTATGAGACGGGGTGACAGTGAGTGTGAGGCTGGGGGTGACAGTGAGTGTGAGGCTGGGGGTGACAGTGAGTGTGAGGCTGGGGGTGAGCAGTGAGTATGAGATGGGATGACAGTGAGTATGAGGCTGGGGGTGAGCAGTGAGTATGAGATGGGATGACAGTGAGTGTGAGGCTGGGAGTGACAGTGAGTGTGAGGCTGGGAGTGACAGTGAGTGTGAGGCTGGGGGTGAGCAGTGAGTGTGAGGCTGGGGGTGACAGTGAGTGTGAGGCTGGGGTGACAGTGAGTGTGAGGCTGGGGGTGACAGTGAGTATGAGACAGGGTGACAGTGAGTGTGAGGCTGGGGGTGACAGTGAGTGTGAGGCTGGGGGTGACAGTGAGTGTGAGGCTGGGGGTGAGCAGTGAGTGTGAGACGAGATGACAGTGAGTATGAGACAGGGTGACAGTGAGTGTGAGGCTGGGGGTGAGTAGTGAGTGTGAGACGGGATGACAGTGAGTATGAGACAGGGTGACAGTGAGTGTGAGGCTGGGGGTGAGTAGTGAGTATGAGACGGGTGACAGTGAGTGTGAGGCTGGGGGTGAGCAGTGAGTGTGAGGCTGGGGATGAGCAGTGAGTGTGAGGCTGGGGATGAGCAGTGAGTGTGAGGCTGGGGGTGAGCAGTGAGTGTGAGATGGGATGACAGTGAGTGTGAGGCTGGGGGTGACAGTGAGTGTGAGGCTGGGGGTGAGCACTGAGCGAGAGGGACAGAGGAGTGGAGAGAAGTATGACTGAGCCCAGGGGTAGGAGCCAGCCCAGGGTGGGAGACAGCACTTACTTCTTCTTGTCCTTGTCCTTCCTCAGAGGCTGCTGTGAGGTGGCATGTAGGGCCTGTGACTGCAGGGCCTCCATGGCCGCCTTCCGGCAGTTGAAGGCGTTCAACTCCTCTTCCAGCTCCCTGCGCTTCTCCTCTACCTTGCGCTTCTCCTCCTGGTGGATTCGCTTCAGGTGCTCAAACTTCTCATGGAGCTGGGGGGAAAGGGAGGCACCCGGGTAAGGCAGGGTCCACCCCGACCCAGCCAGCTGCCCCCCACACCGACATCCCCCCCAGCCCTGCCCCAGGCTGGCACACGGTACCCCACCCCCACCCCAGCCAGCTGCCCCCCACACCGACATCCCCTCCCAGCCCTGCCCCAGGCTGGCACACAGTCCCCCACCCCCACCCCAGCCAGCCTGTCCCCCCACATCCCCCCCAGCCCTGCCCCAGGCCGACACACACCTCCCGTTCCTTCTCCTTCAACTCAAGCTCTGTCTCCTTCACTTTGTTGACAAACATCTGTCTCATCTCTTCCTCCTTCCTCTGCAGCTCGCTCAGGAACTCCTTCCTCTTCGCCTCATACGTCTCTTGGAGGCTGTGGAGAGCCAAAGGGGAGACCAGAGGTAGAACTGGGGCAGTCGGAGCAGTCAGGGAGATGCTGGGGCAAGAGGACTCAGGGCTCCCACCGGCCTCCGCCTGCAGGCTCACAGGCCTGAGACAGCAAGCGCTGGTGTGACAGGAGTGGCCTGAGGCAGCGCAGGCTGTCACCTGAAGGGCTGGCTGTCCCCGTCACTGTCCTGGAAGCCCATCTCCTCCAACTTGCAGCGCCGGTAGAGCTCGTAGTGCCGACTGTGTGTCTGCTCGCGCAGGTCCTCCATGTTCACCCGGATCAGCATCTCCCGCAGCTTCACGAAGTCACAGTGATTCTCATTCTCCACTAGAAGCAGGGGCGGGAAGCGTGAGACAGGAGTGCACTCGAGCGCGGGGTGGGGGTGGGGGGTGGGGAGGAGAGGCAGCAGTGGCCTCGGTGGCTCCAGAGCATCAGGAGATTAGGAGGCAGGTGTGCAGATTACGGGGGCCTTGGTGGTCCCACAGAGCAGAGCAAACATAAAGATGGTTGTGGACACAGCAGACAAGGGCTCCTTGGCACGAGGCAGGCATGGAGCCGGGCAGAGGAACAGCACGAGAGTGGCCCGGTGCCTCAGGGAGCTCGCAGAGCGAGGTGGCCATGCAGTGGGCAGAGGGATGGCAGGACGGTGGTTAGCAACCTCAGCTTGCAGGGAGGAGACTGAGCCGAGGCCAGTTGGGGTGCGCTTGCCCGACACTCACCCTGCACCACACCCCAGGGGTACTGTCGAGCCCGAACCAGCTTGTTCCCCACCTTCACCTCCTCTGTGCTGCCCACCACGGCAAAGGGCAGGTGTGCCTGGAAAAGGGTCCAGTTACATGTGAGCACGGTGCTGGAGCCAGGGACAGACTCTCAGCACCCCCACCCCTTGCTCTCGGGAGGGCCTTGCAGCCTTTTACAAGGCTCTGCGGTCAGAGGCTGACTTCCCGCATCTTTCAGAGACCAGAGAGCCGGGTACGCCTGTGTGTGGGGTGCTCTTCTCAGGAACAAGAGAATTCTGACAAAGACCGTAAGCCTGGTTCCTTCCGGATTCCCAACCCCCCGGCCATGCATCTCCTCGCTCCTTCATGCAACACAGTCCCACCCAGAGTAGGACTCCAGACACTCAGATCTAGGGGACCCTTAGTGCAGACCCAGTAAACAAGTCCTCTAATGCCGTGCCCACAGGATCCCTGGGAGGGATGTGACGCCCACCTCTCTGTGCTGGAGATGATTAGAGTGGTGTGCCCAGGCCCTCTGACCTGCCCCCGAGGCCCCGCCCTCCCACTCACGTTCATGACCGCATTAATCTCGGCAACAGCCTCGTCGTCGGTGGGAAACTGGTAGATCTGGACTCCATTGCTGACCAGCTCACCCATGATCTTGATCTTGAACTTGTGGAGCTCGCTCTTGGAGATGGTGTCAGCCTTGGCGATGATGGGGATTATGTTCACCTGTGAAGGCCAGGGACCGGGCGGCAGGCTGGTTGGTTATTTTAAGTCATGGTCACTGACTGTACACAAGCAATAGGAGCAGGAAACCAGGAAGACAGCTGCCCCCAATGAGCCACAGCCACCTGTGGCAACTGTGATGGCTGGAGCCGTGACAACCGTGATGTTCCTAAAGGTCACCCTGGGCATACTCGACTCGGACCCAGGATGCTCTGGAGGTTGTAGTGGCCTGGAACCTGACAGAAACCGTAGTGGTGACCAAGCTACCCGCTGAGCCGGTACGGTGACACAGGAGTAGCAGCTATGGAAAGGGCTTAAACTCTCCCAGGCCAAGGTTACCCCATTTTTCATGGTGATAACTAACCCCTAGGATGGAAAGGCAGTCACAAGGGCTGCAAGATCACCAAGAGGGGCACCTGTCCTCCAGGACCCCAACTTTCCTTGACCTCCCATGAAACTGCACTCTGCCCTCATTCAGAATCTAATTCTGAGTCGTCATTGGCCTCTCCTAGTGAGCTCAGAAGAGAGCCAAGGAGAAGTCATGTCAGAAAGCAAACAGAGAAGGAGATGGAACGGGGCACACGGAGCAGAGGTCGGCAGGAGAGGCCGTCACTTCACAAGGAACAAGGAACTCGACTCCAAATGAGGAGAGAGCTCGCTTAGGGCCAGCCTGGAGCAGGACTCCGAAAAGTTCAATGACAGCCACAGAAAGCCAAGCCTCCAGAGAGGACCAAGCCGACCACGGCAGAGCCAAATGCAGCTCCCACACCCCCATCCAGAGGACGATGGCAGAGGTCAGGCGACAAGGAGTGCCCCGCCGTACCTTGCTATCTAGTTTCTTCATGGTCACCAGATCCAGGGACTTCAGCGAGTGCCCGGTGGGCGTGATAAAGTAGAGGCAAACGTGGATCCGCGTGTCGTGGTAGTCGAAGAGGGAACGGCGGATCTTCAACTCCTCCTGCAGATAGCTTTCAAACTGCGCGTCGATGTAGTCAACTATGGGCCTGTAACTACAGACAGCTTCATCACCTGGGAGGCAGACACTGGCTACAGCGAGGGCGGCCCAGAGCCCACGCCAGGCTGTTCCCGCTCTCTTCCCCAGGGAACAGCTTTGCCCTATGAGGTACAGAAGGCTGGTGGACTCCTTCTCCCACAGCCTCCCAGAGGAAGAACAGGTCTGCTAACGGCCCACGACCTCAGCCCTTCCTCAGCAGCCTTTCTAGGCAACCTTAGGGCTATATACGGAACAGTTTGAAGCATGAGGTCCTTGAGAAGTGTTAGGTCAGGGGTCAGCCAGCACTGAGGAGGCTGGGTGGGGCCCGCCCTTCCCGCCTCTTGCCTGTCATCCTTATTGATCTGATCCCCAAAGCCCACGGCGTCCACGATGGTCAGCTTGAGATGAACGTTACTCTCTTGGAGGTCGTAGGTCTGAGGCCGCAGGCGCACACACTCTTCATGGTGGCTGGCTTCTTCAGTCTCAAAGGTCGTGTTGAAGAGTGTATTCATTAGCGTGGACTTGCCGATCCCGGTTTCCCCTGGTGCGGGGGAACAGCAGGGCGAGCGGTGAATACTAAGGCTAGAACAGGGCTATCTCCAGCAGGCAAGCAGGTGAGGCGGGCTCTGAGACCCTGAGCTCCTGATGAGAAGGGAAGCCTTTTCTCTCCTCAGCGCCCATCCTGGTGGCCTCTGGTGGCTGCTCAGTTGTAGAGTACTTGCCTGCCATGTATAAGGCCCTGGGGTTCCGTCCCAGCATGCCCCCACCCCAACCCCCCAAAATCTCAGGTCTGTGAGATGGCTCAGAGGGTGAAGACCCTTGCTGCCAGGCCTGATAACTCAAATTTGATCCGGAGACCCACAGGACAGGAGGAGAGAAGCGACTGCTCAACCTCCCCTGTCATGGACTCCTCAAATAAAATGTGTTTAAAAGAAAAATAGAAGGGGGGGGGGAGGAAGGAAGGGAAAGATAAAAACAATATTCAGAAGAAAAGTCATTCCAGGCAGTGGTGGCGCACGCTTTAATCCCAGCACTTGGGAGGCAGAGGCAGGCGGATTTCAGAGTTCAAGGCCAGCCTGGTCTACAGAGTGAGTTCCAGGACAGCCAGGGCTACACAGAGAAACCCTGTCTCAAAACACCAAAAACCAGGGGCTGGAGAGATGGCTCAGTGGTTAAGAGTACTGATTGCTCTTCCAGAGGTCCTGAGTTCAATTCCCAGCAACCACATGGTGGCTCACAACCATCTGTAACAGGATCTGATGCCCTCTTCTGGTGTGTCTGAAGACATCTGCAGTGTACTCATATAAATAAAAATAAATAAATCTTAAAAAAACAAAAACAAAAACCAACCCCCCCCCCAAAAAAAGAAGAAAAGTCATAAAGGAAGCCTTTGACGTAAGGCATAGCTGTACAGGGCATGTGCAGGGCATGTGACATTTCCCAGGGACTGGGGGAAAGGCAACATCAGGCTATGGAGACTCCACTATATGCTGGCTTCAAAGGGACCTAGTCACAAAACATACAGCCTGAGCCAGACATTACCCTCCTTAGGCCAGGACAGCCTTAGGCCCACGTGGTCTCCCTCCCAAAGGATACCTTACAGAGCCCTTGTGCCGTGGACACACGGAGCCCCGCTCCCACCCCCATCGGTTGTGTTTGCTCCAAAGTGTATTAGAGATGTACTCTGTGGCATGCCCAGAGCATGCCCCCACCCCAGAGCACAGTCTGGCTCACAACTGTATCCTTGCGGCATGGTAAGAAGGAGACATTCTTTAAAGATTTATTTTCATTTATGTGTGCATGCTTTCTCGCTTACCTATGGAAGCGAGAAAGAGCTGTCAGGTTTCTTGGACCTTGAGCTATAAGCAGTTGTGAGCCACCTGACGTCGGTGCTAGCAACAGATGTCCAGTCCTCAGAAAGCTGCAAGGGCTCTTAACCACTGCCTCATCTCTGCAGCCTTGAGGTTTTTTTTTTTATATTTGTTACTTTTTTATTAAGATTTACTTTATGTGCATGCATAGATATGTTCACCACAGGCAATGCCTGCTATGGTGGATCCCCTGGAACTGAAGTTAAAGACAGGTACGAGGTGCCATATTGGTACTGGGAATTGAACCTGGGTTCTCTAGAGGAGCAGCCAGTGCTCTTAACCACTGAGCCATCTCTCCAGCCCTGATTTGTGAGGCTTTTTTTTGGGGGGGGAGGGGGTTCTTGTTTTTTAAAGAAATGAATGCACTAGTGACGGTGACTAATGGTGAACTCCCATTTTTAGTGTTTAGACAGCACTTTCATAGGCTCACTTCTGTTTCCTCTTTGGGGCAACTCTAAGTCAGATCTTGGATCTAATCCCACTCTTGACCCTGGAAGAGGAAAAACTAAAGCCTGGACCCAAGATCCCTCCTGCTTGGGAACCCCAGGCCCCGGCCTCCGGCCCAGCCCCCGGCCCCAGCCGGAAAGGTGGCCAGCACAGCAGAGTACCACCGGCTCCAAGAAGTCCCACCCACCTCCTGCCTGGCCAGGCCACTTACCCACACAGAGAATGTTGAAGCTGAACCCCTGAGTGACTGACTTGCTGACCAGCTGGTCGGGGAGGCTGTCGAACCCAACATGGCCACCCAGGGACAGGCTCCGGGGCTCAGGCTCTGGGTTCTGCCAAGAAATGAAGAATGACATAGTGAGCCCCAGGGAAAAGATGTGCCTGAGTGAGGCTAGCCCTGACCCTGTGCCTGTGTTCTTGGTACAGCCCAGGATACATCTTGAAGGCACCAGGACTCCAATCCCATGCCACATTCCCACAGAGGGGCCCCTGGGTCCCCCCCCCCACACACACACTTTGGAGACAGGGTGGCCTTGAACTTGCTATCCCATTGTCTGGTCTCCAAAGGGTTCAGATGATGAGCGTGTACCACCACACCCAGCTCCCTGGTCTTTTTCATTGAAAAGGAACTCATGTAGCCCAAGATAGCCTTGAATTCGCTACGTAGCCAAGAATGGCCTTCAGCTTCCGATCTCTGCTTCTGCCAACGGCATGCTGATGTTACAGGCATGTACCTCATGTCTGCTTGGTGCAGTACAGGGGACCCCAAGGCTTTGTGCATGTTAGGTAAGCACTCTGCCCGTTGAGCTAGATCCCCAGCCCTCCCTGGATCTTAAAAACCCCAGAGGCCCACGCTGGAGAGTATATCCAGCAGGCGGGTCTGAGGAGGGTGGGAATGTTGCCACTCCCACACAGGCCCTTCTTTCCCAGACCCTCCTAATTGAGAGCATCAGAGGGCTCTCCTGTCAGGCCGGGCTGGTGATCCCTGCAGCCGCCTTCCACTGACCACGTATCCAACAGAGTTCCTGCAGGGACCTGGCTAGCAGAACCAAGACTCCTAAGGACGGAGCCAGAACTGGGGCTCAAGCAGTCCTCTGCTTCCTTCTCAGTGGTGGACTCTGGAGGCATCAGACTCCGGGGTCTCCAACGTTACCAAAGCTGGACTGTTTAAAAAAGAAGATTCTGGGAGAGAATGTGGAGGCCTGATCTCAGCAGAGTTGTGGGCAGCAGGCCCTAAGAGTACCTGCACCACTACTAAGAGAAATGATAAGTCCGGAAGACAGAGTCATGGCCGGACTCACCTATGTGGACACCTCCTCTGGCTCCCCTGGGAACGGTAGTCGATGTCACCCTGAGAACAGGTTCCCAGGCCACACTGCTCCACATTGGGGAGAACCATGCCTCTTTCTTTCTCAGGGCCTATGCCCTACCCACCACTGGGGACAGGGCACAGGGACTCAGTCTCCCATGTCCACAGCCCCACAGTGGAGCTCTCAAGCACTGTCATGGCAACCCTTGTGTAAATGTGGACACGGCACAGTTGGCAAAGGAGCGAGGGGCAGGCAGACAGGGACCCTGTGGCTCCTGCTACCCAGGAGCCTCCTCAGCATCTGGACACCCACTCTCTGCAGTCACAGCCTGCTACCACTGGCCTGAACTGCTCCAGCCAGTCTGGCCTCTGGTACAAAAACCCAGCCTACCTTCAGATACTTATACCTGTACCAATCATGCCACACTATGTCTACAAGCAGCCTAGATTTTATATGACCTTTCTACCCATTTCAAATAAGCCAGGTCTGCCCTAAACCTGTTTTCTCCAAAGACTCCTGTTGGTAGCTATTCTTCATGACCCTTCCTACTTACCCAGGGCATTCCGTCCCCATCTACCCACTCAGGACAAGTTCTCTTAGGGCTGCATATGGAACCTGATAAAGGACCACCAGGCAGCTCTCTTTCCTTGGTGCCCACATCAGAAACAACATGGATACACGGACCCTCCCCAGACCCTTTTTGCCTGGCATTAAGAGCTTCCCACCAGGCTCAACTCCAGCCCCAATGGCTATTCTAAATCCCTTCATTTATGTGTGTGAGAGGGACGGGGTGAGGGTGAGGAGGGTGTTCCGTTTTGTTCTGAGACAGGCTCAGGCTGGTTTTGAACTTGCTGCGCCAAGAATGACTCTGAGCTTCTAAATCTCTTGCGTCCATCTCCCAGGGCTAAGGTCACAGGCACTCGCTGCTGTGCCTAGTTTTATGCGATGCTGGAGATGGATCCTGGGGCTTCGTGCATGCTAGGTGAGCTGCATGACCAAGCCGTGCCTACGCTCCCCCTTCAATTCATTCATTCATTTCCCTACATACTTTCTTTTTTCTTTTCTTTTCTTTTCTTTTCTTTTCTTTTCTTTTCTTTTCTTTCTTTCTTTTTTTTTCCCCCGAGACAGGGTTTCTCTGTGTAGCCCTGGCTGTCCTGGAACTCACTTTGTAGACCAGGCTGGCCTTGAACTCAGAAATCCGCCTGCCTCTGCCTCCCAAGTGCTGAGATTAAAGGCGTGCACCACCACCGCCCAGCCCCTACATACTTTCTTATTTACTTATTCATTTGTTGGGTGTGGGTCTCGAACATATTACAAAGCCCCTGTAGAGGAACAGGAACAGGTCAGTTTTCTCCTTCTACTTTGTGGATTCCAGGGACTGAATTTAGGTCAGCAGCCTTGACAGCAAGCACTGTTACCCACAGAGCCATCTCTCCACCACAAAGTCCATCTTTTAAGCTGGACTCCTGGGCTCTGGGGGTGGGGGTGGTGTCTCCATCTCTCTCTCTCTCTCTCTCTCTCTCTCTCTCTCTCTCTCTTATTTTTTTTTATTTTTTTTTATTTTTCAGTTTCTCTGTGTAGCCCTGGCTGTCCTGGAACTTACTCTGTAGACCAGGCTGGCCTCGAACTCAGAAATCCGCCTGCTCTGCCTCCCAAGTGCTGGGATTAAAGGCTGCGCCACCACCGCCCGACTCTTCTTGCTGGCACCCATTCCTAGCTGGCCCCCACACGGCACAGCAGCCCATCCCAGACAGTGGTCCTGTTTCCTGGCACCAGCCCTTAACATTTCATGCATCCTGGTTGCCCCCCTCTTCTGGGGAAGCCATATTCTCCACGCTTCCCCCACTCACCGGCCATGGCACCACCACTCATTTTTACCACCATGTTCAACTCCTGCCTCGCAAAGGCGCCGCCTGCCCGCCGCAAACAGGACTTCATCACTCGGTCTGCCTTCCTGCTTGTGGCAGCCTGCGGATCCGAGGCGGGACAGAACAGGCTGAAGCTTATTTTTAGGTGAGAATGAAAATCTCTAAGAGTGAAGGCGTGCTGTGCTCACCGAGAAGGCCGCGTATTTATTC
Organism: Apodemus agrarius; assembly: GCA_964023405.1. Lineage (NCBI taxonomy): Eukaryota > Metazoa > Chordata > Mammalia > Rodentia > Muridae > Apodemus > Apodemus agrarius. Next base: position 37,667,243 of record OZ030015.1, on the reverse strand, counting down.
ATGCTCTCGTTCCAAGAGTGACACAATCAGGATGCAATCCAACATCCTGTAGTCTACAGCCAAAACTGACCAAGTCAGCTGTGTCTGGAACACACACACACACACACACACACACACACACACACACACTCCTCAGCAGAAGACTGTAAAGAGAGAGAAACAGAGAGAGGAAGTGGAGAGAGAAAGGAGAGGGGGAGAGAAAGAGAGAGAGAGAGAGACAGCCAGCCAGCCTATGTCTCACTCCCCCCAGCTTTCTTACAGTTCTGGGCTCCAGAGGCTGAAAGCAGCACCGAGGACCGCAGAAGCCCACGCGCTGAGGCCTGAGGCGTTAGCAGCCTTGCCCGACCTTCCCCCAGACAACAAGGCTCTCTGTGGAAGGTGTAGAGGACGAGGAGATCATGACCCCCAAGTTATTGCCGAAGCTGCACCGTGTCCTCCCAGGACCATTAAGGACCAGAGTGGGTGTCACCTCTGGTGCACCTATGTAGAGAGAGACATGGCTACTGCCCTGACGGGGCCGGTGTCCCTCTCTGTTCTTAGGAGACTGATGCGACCTTCTGGCTTTACTGAGGGATGACTCTCACTAACGCCCGCTTTCCCCATCACACATTTGGCCATCAATAACTCGTGACCCAAAATGTCCTACTTACTGCAAAGTGTCCCCTCCCCTCAGAGGTTCGCTAGCCTGAGCAGTCATAGCACAGCAAAAACTAGTAACAGCCAAGGTGTCCCCTGCATGAAGTGGTGACCAGGACCCGAGAGAATATCGGGTCTCCTGCTGGGTGACGCCAGCCCTGCCATTTGGTGGCAGCCAATCAGCATGATGCGTAAGAAAGCGGCTCAGGGAGGTCTTCAGGAGCACGTGGGGAGCTAGCTGCTAGTCTCCAGGGAGCAAGGCGAGTGCGCACACGGGGACAGGAGAGGGTGGGGCGACTCCAGAAACTTCAAGAAGGGCGAAGAAGGCCAGGCACTGAGTTTACAGGCTCAGTGAAGAATGGAGGTCGCCAGTCACCATTCGGAACCTCTGTGCATGAACTAAACCAAAAGTACTCGGTATCTCACTTAGCAGTTCCCACCCTGTGCGGCACCAACCAGCCCAGCAGGGCTGGAGAGCAGACCAAGCCCTTAGCCAATGCACTCTGTCCGCTTCTGCTGCACTCGGAAGGCTCCTAAGCCATCCCAGTCCGTCATCAGTGGACACATCTTCTGTGTGGCAGGCACTGGGACAGTGACAAGGTAAAACCTCAGACTTGCTCTAAACTCAAGTGACACAGAGGCCAGAGAAGCCCCATAAATGCCGAAGAGAGAGGATCAATGCTGACGATCACCCAGTTACGGCTAATCAAGTTCGGAAATATACAGCCTCCACCTTTCTCCACAGAGCAGCCCCATGACGTCGGCTGCAGGGTGGTCTCCACTGTACAGAGGAGACAGACCACTGGGGCCCAGTGAGACAGCCACATACAGGAGGCCACACTGCTCAGGATCTGACCGGAGGCAACATGATCAGGAAACTCACTCGTCTGGCTGTATTACTCTGGCTGAAAGACCGCAAATTTCAGAAAGAGGTGGAAATGGCAAAGCCCACGTTCAGACGTGGCCCGTGAGAATACAGCAGTGGGAAGGCCATGGCAACACACACATGCAATCCCAATCAATGTCAAGGAGGCTAAGACAGAAGGATCAGGAGTTCAAAGTTAGTCTGAGCCGCATAGAGAGAGCCTGTCTCAAAACGCAAACAAGCCAGGTGCTGGTGGCCACGCACTCAGAAGGCAGAGGTAGTTGGAGCTCTGTAAATTGAGAACAGCCTGGTCTACACAGTGAGTTCTAGGACAGCCAGGGCTACACAGAGAGACCCTGTCTGAAAACAACAAGAACAACATCTACAAACAAGTCAGCTTTGGCGTCACGCACCAGTGGCAAATGCTGAAGAGGCTATAGCAGAAGATCCCAGTCTCAAGGCAAGCCTGGATTACCAAGGACCACGGACGGAGCTCCGTGGTAGAGCACTTTCCTAACATCGGTAAGGCCCCAATTTCTATCCTTAGTGCCTCCCTCAGACCAAACCAAGTGAAACAAGAATTAAGATGTGAACATTAAGTATAAACTAGGGATGTGGTACACACCTGTAATCTCAGCACTGAGATAGATGCACAAGAGAATTGGGAATTCAGGGCTATCCTTAGGTACTTAGCAACCTTGAGGTAGCCTGGATTATGTGAGATCCTGTCTCAAAAAGGAAGACGTGAAAAGGAAAAAGGAAATAAAACCAAAAGGAAAACAAAGAGAATACGGGGCCCGAGAGAGGGTTTGGCATCTTGGAGAACGTATCTGGATCAAAGGCATTATTGTCTGGCAGAGAGATCTGGGGAAATGCTGTGTCCACTCCGTTCTGGGGCCACGGAGGCATGGCTGACTCTTCCATGAGGACAAGCCTTTAGGTTGGCAGGCCCTAGTCTTGCTGACTCTGGCCCTTTCATATCTAGCAACCTAGGGAGCCCACACCAGGGGCTCTGGATGTTTTGAAGAGCCCCCTGGACAGAGAGAGTTGGCACCCTGGAGACCTGCACACAATACGATCTGCACACGGCCAAGATCCCCTCTTCAATCACTAACGAGCTCTTGGATCCTGAGCAAAGCCCAGGGTTTCTACATCACCCTTTCTTTGGCACACCAGAGAAGGCAACCAAACTAAGAAAGTGCAATCTTTCATGCCTGGCCATCTAGAACAAATTGGAGGGCCTTGTTTATTACACAGCCCAGTGGGTAACTGGGACATCCCTGTCCCGGTCCAGAGCTCCTCTTTCTGAACCCTAGGGATCAGCCCTGACAGACATAAGGAACTGCCTGTTTTTACTAAGAATCCAGGTGGCATTTAAGGAGAAACCAGGTCCCACAGCTTGCCCCCACATACAAACAGACTATGTTCAGAGACGGGAAATCTGCTGAAGCACACACACCAATCAGACTGGTGAAGCTGCAGAGGAAGAAAGAACCCCGAACGATGCTGGCGGTGGGGATGGAATCTAAGCCGACACCCAATCTAAGACAAGCGGTTCCGAGTCCTGGATGCTCAGCGACTCCCTCATGCCAGGCCTTCCACACGCCTCTCTAGCACTGTGGACTCTGAACACATCTGTTCCCCGGCTCCCATGCCTAGCATCGGCTGGCCCCCCAGACCATCTTAGGGTTTAAAACTCAGAACGGTTTACCCTCTTGTTCGTCTCAGGGCATCCTCGGGTACAGCCTGCCAGTTAGACAGGAAGCCCACTCCTCAGGAATCACTGCACCACTGGGAGCCTTCTCCACCCATGTTCCTGGCACCAAGTGGCTTCAGCTACTCCCAAGCAGTCAGGGCCTTAAAAATAGCCAGAGCAGAGGCCTCAGGCCAGAACTGTGGTGTTAAGCACGACTGTCCTTGAGTCCAAGAAGAATCCTAGGAATGTTCCCAGGAAAGGCTTAGGCTTTGCTCCCAGGATTCCAAGCAAGCCTCTAAACCCAGGTCAGAGATCACGGGAAATAACTAAAAGGTTGTATGGGGGAGAGCAAAGCCAGAGAAGCTGTAATCCTGGGCCTGAGAAGAGAAGCAGGAATACCTGTCCTCAATCCAGAGGACACCTGGGCTGCAGCGTCTCTACTGAACAGAACGCCTGGGAGGAAGACTCAAACCCAGACCAACCTTCACAGTGCCACCACGGTGCCCACACGGTTAACAGCGGGGAGGGCTGCTGGACCGGCAGTCACCCTCCCTGGGCTGGTCATTCCCCACTCTCCTGTAGGAAGACCAGGTTCCCCCTGGTCCTGAGCGTCTCTGTTCAGGACACTTTCTCATCTTCCTACAGCCAGGCTGTAGCCCATCAACTCGGGATGGTTTGATTGACACATCTTCCAAAACTAGGTTTCCCAGAAACAAGAGTGGAGTTCCCGAGCCCATACCTGTCCCCGCCACCTGCCACCGAGGCCCGGGACACAGACACATTCTCAGGCTTTGATGTGTTGCTGGAGGAGAGGAAATGTCCGACTGCACAGATGGGGCTCTCTGCTGCGGAAGGCACAGTAGCCCCAGCTTTCCACTCGACTGGGGACTGTAGGGGGAGCCACCGCTGTTTGCCAATGAGCTCAGTCACAAGGGGTCCCAACCATTCAAAGAAGGAGGCAGCGTTTCCTTGTGAATGAAATACCAGCCTTAAAAGGGGGAATGTGGGTTCCAAAATCTCCCTGCCTTGTTTACCACCACAGAATGGATGGTGCTGGCGGATACCAGAGGGGTGGCCTTGCACCAACATGGCCAGCTATGGAGGCACAGCTATGCATCTCTGCTATCCATTCACCCCAACAGCAGACAAGGGGTCGACTTGTCCCTGAGGGGAATTCTGGGTCCGTCCTACAGTTCCCCTAAAGTCCAGGCTCCCAGTGGCCCACACCTAGAAGGCCCCTCCGAGAACAGCCGGAGAGCATGACCAGAGATGGACTCTCTCCCTCTGATTCTGTGCCTCTAACTTGGCTCATAAAGCCTACTATGTACCTGGAAACTTCTCATCCTAAGAACACCCAATTCAAGGCACGAAAACTAGGCGATTGTAGTTATTGCCAAGAACCTCCCTACCCTGTCCCCTGCTGCCTCCTCCCAACCAGGCTTCCTCACAAGCGCCCTGAGGATGCTCACAACTCCTACAGAAGCCAATAGAGAGTGTCCCGGCTCCCAGTAGAGCATTCCGACTCTTGGAGACATCCCATTCTTCAAGCAGATGTGTACCCCCCACCCCTGCCTAGCCAGCTCCACATCTGGTTATCCACAAAGCTAGTGCATTGTAAGATGTGGCTTAGAGAGGGGAGGGGGTCCCAAAACCCTAAAGGCAGCAGGAAGCAGGAAGCTGGAGAGGCCCTGAGAGACACCTGGAGGCCAGCTGGTCCTTGCTGCTTTGCTCTGGGGCATGGCCCCAAGGAATCTGGGCTTCAGTCCTAAAGACTTCCTGGAGTTACTGTCCCAAACACAGATCACTCCCTAGTTCATCCTAAAGCTGGAAAGCCAGTCACCTCAAAGGGGCCCTCAGGTGGGAGCTAGTATTTGGGTATTGGGCCCATCTTTGAATGACCAGCAACCAAAATCTGCTTCTTCTCCCAATCTCAGTCTGCTGACATCAGAAAGAATGAGCACAAACCATCCATCGACCATCCAAAGCTTTTGGACATAGCTGGGCATGGTGGCGCACGCCTGTAAGCCCATCACTTGGGAGGCAGAGGCAGGTGGATTTCTGAGTTCGAGGCCAGCCTGGTCTACAGAGTGAGTTCCAGGACAGCCAAGACTACACAGAGAAACCCTGTCTCAAAAAACCAAAAAAAAAACAAAAAAACAAAAACAAAAAACAAAATAAAGCTTTTGGACAAGCCCTGATTCTCTTCTGCTTATCCTCCCTGGCTCTGCGGTCAGTCTCTTGCCATGGTCTTTCTTCCTTTCCCAAACAGTCCACAGTTGGATGCCTTGGGTCACCAATCCCTCACCAGAGGCATAGCTCCGAGCCATTCCAGAAGGTCCCAGTAAGGTTGTTCCTTAGTTTGTTGGGTAGGGAAGGGAGGAAGAAGGCAACCCTACCTCCTGGAGAAAGGTGTGGAGCTGAGGCTTTGCCTGTGGCATTCACATGAGACCCCTCAATGCTAGGCACTGGGGGCTACACAGACACCTTTTCCTCAGCCGTCATTTCTGCCTAGAAAGGCTCGCCAAGGTCATTTTCACAGGATAGGGAGATCCCAGGGGACTGGGCCCTTGAACCACACCGAATCTAGCTTCAGGACAAAATAGGCACTCCCTGGATAGCATGCTTTTTGGGGAAGTGTCAAGATTACAGGGTGACAACGGATGTAACAGATGGTGCTGAGGATAAAGCGGAGATGGGGGGCGAAGGAGCGACTGGCTGGGAAGAATGCCCAGGATGAGGCTGGTTCACGTTTCTTCCCTCTCCCCCGCACAGCCTCACTTTGCCCGGGACCTACAGGGCCCCTCACCTAGGAGTCTGAACCTTGTTCCATTAAATGCAGACAGGAGTCACAGGAGCTGGTCAGGGCTGGAGGAGAGTGAGCCTCTGAGTCAGAGTCTAAGAAGAGAGGGACCCCAAAGTGTGCCAGGAGTCTGATGGCCCAAGGAAGACAAGAGATGACAGAACCTGCTGAGGGCTGGCCCCGCATACATATACACCAGCCATCAGCCTAAGCCTCTGAGCTGACCGAAGGCCGAGCAGGACCCAGTCAGAAGTCAGAGGTGTGGGGTCAGCAAGATGGCCCCTGCTGTCAACCGTGACAGCGAAAACTCCATTTCCAGGACCCATATGATGAAAGACTTGAAAGTTGACCTCCGACCTCCACACGCACAACATCACACATGCACAGCCACATAAACACATACTCAGATACACAGAACAAATCAATAAAATATAATATAGGCCTATGGTGTATACAACATGCTGGTAAGGGTAATTCAAAATACCAACACACTGTCAGGCGTGGCTGTGCATGCCTTTAGTCCCAGAATTTGGAAGATAGAGGCAGGTGGATCTCTGTGAGTTCAAGGCTAGCCTTGTCTACATGGTGGGTTCCAGGACAGCCGGCACTATGTAGCGAGACCCCGACTCAGAAATAACAACAACAACAACAAAATACGAACAACCTCCATCCCATCCCAAAGTACATTGCTGTGAGTTCCTTTTTTTTTTTTTTTTTTTTTTTTTTTTTTTTTTTTTTTTTTTTTGAGACAGGGTTTCTCTGTGTAGCCCTGGCTGTTCTGGAACTCACTCTGTAGACCAGCAGGCTGGCCTCGAACTCAGAAATCCGCCTGCCTCTGCCTCCCAAGTGCTGGGATTAAAGGCGTGCGCCAGCAGCTCTAGTGGTTGAACCCAGGGCTTCTTACACAAGTTAAGTAAGCTCTCTACCCCAAGCTACAGCCCCAGTCCTTCAGTGTGCTCTTGTAGACTCCAGACTAAGACAGTTTGCAGGTCATCTGAGACCTGTCTAACCACCTTTACACAAGCCGGAGGGGCAGTGGACCAAACCTTGCAGCTGGCAAAATATCCAGTGAGTCTCCAATAGCCAAAAACTATAGTTAACCTTCAAAAAAAAAAAAAAACTCTTTAAGGAATCAGTATGGTTTTGCACATGATAAGGGAGGAAATTACCTTCCCAGGATGATAAGGAAGGGAAGAAAGAGACCAGACTTCTAAATTCCAGCCAAACTCCACCCAACATCTCCACCCAAATTCAATTGCATCTGGGTCCTCCCAGGAGGCTGGTGGCCCAGGGCGCAGCGGGCGGAGAGGGCGTCCATCCCTCTGCATAGCCGTCATATTAAGCAAGGCCCCAAGATTCCAGCATTAGCTGAACTTTTGAGTCCCCGCTCGGAGCTTTGGCTCACTATGGGGATAATATGAAGACTTCCCACAGAAATGACCCAAAAGCAAACAGAGGCAAGGTCCTCCCAAGCCCCAGCTGTACAGTGTACCAGCTCAGCTGGCCCCCTGAGGATACCACTGGCCACCGTGCTGCCAAGGCGAACGCATTTTCACAGTCATCTCATACACAGCTGGGTATTTACTGAGTCCTTACCGTGTCCTGACACTATCCACACAACTCTATGAGGGAGATACGCCTTTCTCTTCCTGTGTAGATGAGAACAGGGAGGGTTAAACAGCTTTGCCAGAGGTCCCATGACCAACAAGTGGTATCTCTAGGAATCCTCTCAGGCCACTGACGCTGGCTGCTTTACACATACTCTCATCTGGGCAAGATCAACTGTTAGACAAACCTCTGACCTCAGTACAAAACAGACTTAACCTTCTGGTCAGCTAAGCACAGAAAACACAGCGCTCAGATGGACAGGCAGACAGACAGACAGACAGACAGACACACACACACACACACCTTTTGGTCTCCATCCACTAGGCAGGTTTATAAGGACTCGACTGTTTTCCTGCAGTACATTAAATTCCATTTTACAGCCACGGGAGTGAAATGGACCTTGGTTTGGCCCAGGCTCTGCATCTGTTCCCCATGTAGTCAAACTTACTTAACAGACACACAGTCCCCCCACCCACTGAAGGGGCATAGAACACACTAGTCTACACATTATGAAACCGAGAGCTCCTGCTTTGTTATGCATATCCGCAAAGACCAACAAATGTATTTTCAGATTAAAGAAGAAATTTGCATATATAAATTCAGATGACAATATTTATAGCAAAATTACATAAGTCCTGGCTCCCTTATTTAGCCCCAGAACCAATTCGTTATCGGTCACACATTCAGAATACTCCCTCCCTCCAACAGCCCTGAGCCCTCCTCCACCTCCTCCCTCCCTTCCCCTCCTCCCCTTCCAGTCGACCAGGGCCTCACATGCTGGCAAGAGGACACAGCTTCCTTCACCGTCACAGCCTAGCCTCCCAGACACACCCAAATCCAGCCTTAGACACCAAGAGAGTGCAGACAACCCCCCAAAAGGCCTCCCTCCGCATGCTATGGCCTGGCTCAAGTCCACGGACACCTCTCTTAAGACCACCGAGGGACGTCAGCCCAGAGAGCGGCAGACCCAGACTGGGGCCCAAACAAACACTCAATGGTTTGGATCTGGAATCACTTCAGCTCCTGGGAATGGCTGCCGCAGAGCCAGAGCCTACCACTGAGGCCCTGGACCTGTCTGGAGTCGCACCCAGGATCCAGGTTCCTGGGAGGGCAGTGGAGGAAATGAGCAGCGGGTCTGGGTTCTTCTGACCCAAAGTCTGCAACTCCCTTGAGCTCTTTCGGGAATGTGTGCGTGTGTGCGCTGGGGGAAGAAAAATCCCTGGATCCCTGGGGCTCCATCCTCACTCTTTGCTCCTAGATAACAGCACCTGCGCAGCAAAGGCAAGTCCCCAGAGGTGCAGGGACACCTTGGGAGACAAGAGTCGGGGGCGTCCGGGATCCTCCCCTCTGGACACGAGTCTGACTTCACACCTGCCCTGATCAGCCCAGATCTTGGCTTCTTCCCGCGAAAGGAGCTCAAAACTGCGCGAAGACCAACACTCTGAGACACCCTCCCTGGGTTGGCTCCCATGTCCCGGGGTTCGAGGCCCCGCCGCGCGGTGCTGACAGCCCACCTCGAGCCCCCTCCCGTGCCCCTGCGCGCCGCAGGCCTCACCGAGACGCGTTCCAAGTCGGTGGCCGCCATGACGAGCTGCGCACCGGGCGGGCGGGTTGCGGGGAGCGCCGGGGCCGCGACAGGGACGAGCCGGCTGCGGGACGCGCTCCGCCCGGGCGGCTGCGGCTGAATGGATCCAATATGGCCACTTCCTGGAAACTCCCCTTGGCGGCGGCGGCGGGAGAAGCCGCGGAGCCGGCCCCGCCCCCGCCCGCGGGACCGGCCTCCCTACCCGGCTCGGCCCCAGCGCAGCGCGCTCCCCGCGGCTGGGACCGACCGGGGGTCTCCGCGGCTCGGCAGGAGGTACTAGCTGCGGGTGCTGCTGGGACTTGTAGTCTGAGAGGTGGGGGTGGGGGCGAACTGCCACGTCTGGGGGACCCTGGCCGCTCTCCGAGGCCTGCGTGTCCCTGGGAAGCTGGATTAGTGCATAGCACAGCGGGGTGCTACTTGTGTCCTGGGAGTTCTGTCTCCAAGCTGACTGTCCCTACTGGAACCTGCAAACGCACTGGGATCACCGATCCGAGGGTTCCTGAGCTGCAAAGTCCGAGACCCTTCAGCCTCTTCTGCCTGTGCTATAGGTTCCACCTGATGCTCTAAACTGGAGCTAGGGCGGGAGCCCTGGGCTGGACCGGTGCATCCTGCCAGGCAGCCTTCGGCTCCTTGCGCAATGATGAACCGGAGAAAGATGCACAGTTTGGGATGCACTAGCGTAGCATACTGCTAGTGATCCTCACCCTTCTTGTCTCACGAGTTTGTCATTAAACAGAGAGGACTTTGGTTCTCACAGCATGCACATCTTCTTTGCCAACCATATCCTGGGCACGAGTAGCACCCCTCTGTGCTATACACTAATCCAGCTTCCCAATGGAAACTCAAAAAACCTACGAACTTCTCAAGGGGCTCCGTACTCTTCTTCTGTGACTACAATATCCAGCTTGTCCTGTCTTCCTTTCTCTCTGGTCTCCCTGATAGTAAGGCAAACTTTGCTTTTGCGCCTCCATTACCCACGAGCGTGCACCCCACCCCCAATATCTTCTTGAGAAACAACCCTGTCCTCCCACGCAGTGGAAATGTATGCCTGCTGGAGGTATCTGGAGACCACATCTGGACTTGGTACAGCGGGTGCTGTGGACCACTTCCTGTCCCCTCCAGAGCGTGGGTACCAATCACCACCCCCACCACCCCACTTCCGAAGGGGCTTCCCCCCCCCTTTCTTTACAACCTATATCTCCTCTCCCACGTACCCAGCTCAAGTACCTTGGAGTACTTAGTATTTTTCTTTTGTTGGATGTTCCACCATGCTGTTGTTCCCTGTACAAGAAATGCAGCCCCACGCAGTCATTTGGTAGCCTGCTAGAAGCCCTGCGTTCTGTCCCAGGCACCCCCTATGTCACACGTGAGGGGCACATTTATAATCCTAATATAATGGAAGTTAGAGGCAGGTCAATTCAGAGTTCAAGGTCATCCTCCACTATAAAACTAATTCGAGGCCTGGGGTAGAAAAGACCGTCTTAAAAAACTAAAAACAAAAACAACAAAACAACAACAAAAGGGAAACAAAACAACACCCCCTCCGGGCAAAAAAATAAACAAACAAAAACCTGGGGGAGTCACAGCTCAGTGGTTAGAGTGGACAGGTGGATCCATGGCAAACTTTCCTGTCTGAACCACACCTCACACCCAGCTCCTTAACCTTACCTACGAAAGCTACTCTTTGGATTGTATGTATCCAAGGGCCAGCAAGATGGCGCAAAGGGTAAAGTTGCTTGCCACTAAATGTGACGGCCTGAGTTCAATCCCCGGGATCTACATAATGGAGAGAACTGGGTCCCTCAAGCTGTTCTCTGAAAATGAAGAAAATTAAGCAAGGGGCTTTGCATTGGGATTGAAATCCATCGTTCATTAGTGTCTCCTCTAGCCCTAACCTCTGACCCCGGGGAGTGATTGCATAGTTGAGGACTTACTTCATTTGAAACAGTTGCTGCTAGGTAACATGCAAGACGTTTCTCCTTGCTACCTTTTTCTTTCTCATTCCTCCTTGGCCTTAAACTACCTTTGAAGTGGCCTTTCGTTTATTTCCACTTGAGCGTTATTTCAAAAACATCCACTTAGTTTGGTGTGGTGGCACGCACCTTTAATCCCAGCCAGACGGATCCTGTCTCGAAACAAAAGGAGGAAAGGATGGAGAGATGGCTCAGCAGTCTTTTAGAAGACCTGTATTTGGTTTCCAACATCCAAATTGTGGGGTTACAACAGCATGTAACTCCAGATGCAGGGGTGTCTGATGCCTCTGGCCTCCTTGGGCGGGCACACACACACACACACACCCCGGGGAGACTGGTGACGTCCCTCTCTTGAGAAGCATCCACTCTCCTAGGAAAACTTTCTCCTCCTCTCGCCTCCGATTCTCACGTTGTACGCGTTACTCTGTCCATGCAGCTGTGGGTTTTTGCACTTCTGAAGGAATAAGGATTGACTTCGGGGACTGAAAGGCGAGTAGACCTGTCTTTCCACATGTAGCAAAGGATTTTCTACAGCAGTATTCCATGTGGTCCTTATATACACCCAGGGATACAGCTAGGGCATACTGGTCCCAAAGTCACATGATCAAAGTCTCCGAAGTCCTGGAGGAAGTCCTTAGAGCTTGTGGTTGCCTGATGAGCTTTGTCCCAGAGAAAGCAAACTATACCACTCTCTACCCCACCCTGCCCTGCCCCCAATCCCTCCCCCACCCCATATGCAAAGCCAGCAGGAATCTAAACAAGGCAGACCTCACTGCAGGAAACAGGGCCTTCCTGGCCTCCTGCTTCTCTTGTGTCTGTTGATAGTTTGTCGTTTCTTTTGTTGCCTACAGGTTCCAGATTTGCATGGGTCTCCTGTTATTTTTGTTATGACTTTCATTTTTCTCTTTTAATAAAAAGCCTGGAATGTATCTCTGGAGGGGGTTGCCTGACTCACAGGACCAAGGCCCCTGGGCTTGCTCCCCAGCGCTGGTGGGGAGGGGTTGTAAAAGAAGTTCTTGATCTTTATCTCAAGTTCATAAAATGTTCAAAGGGTGGGAAGCTGGGGTGTGGCTGAGTGGTCGGGCACTTGGATAACAGGAGCAAGGCCCTGGGTTCCATCGTCAGCACCAGGGCCAAACAGGTACACTCTAGTTACGGCTGAGCCCACAGACCTCTTGTAGTGGATTTACTATTAAACTTCTGTTTGTATTTTATTTTCTTTTGTTGTCTTTTTTTTTTTTTTTTTTTCCCCAGACAGCGTTTCTCTGTGTAGCCCTGGCTGTCCTGGAACTCACTCTGTAGACCAGGCTGGCCTCGAAGTCAGAAATCCGCCTGCCTCTGCCTCCCAAGTGCTGGGATTACAGGCGTGTGCCACCACTGCCCAGCTCTTCTTTTGTTGTCTTAATGATATTAAGTGGAGTAGGGTGAGACTAGGTCTCACCATGTTGTCCTGGCTTTTGTAGAATAAACTAGGCTTAAAGTTGTTAGTGATCCTCCTGCCCCTGTCTCCTCTCTCTCTCTCTCTTTTTTTCCTTTTTCTTAAATATTTATTTATTTTATGCATATGAGTACACTGTCTCTGTCTTCAGACACACCAGAAGAGGGCACCAGACCCCATCACAGATGGTTGTGAGCCACCGTGTGTTTGCTGGGAATTGAACTCAGGACCCCTGGAAGAGCAGTCAGTGTGCTCTTAACCACTGAGCCATCTCTCCAGCCCCCCGCCTCTGTCTCTTAAGTGCTTAGATTTCAGGGGCAACCATGGCTGCTGGCTTCAAATCCCCCTCAGTGTGTGTGTGTGTGTGTGTGTGTGTGTGTGTGTTAGAGATTTGTGCACATGTGTTTACAGGTACACTCTAGATTCGATCTCTTCCCCACCTTTGTGTGTGTGTGTGTTTTGTTTTTTGTTTTTTGAAGCACGGTCTCTCCCTGAACACGAGGCTCCCTTTTCCACCAGACCTGACCATCCAGGGATCCACCCGCCCCACCAGGCTTTTCATGCAGGTGCCAGGGATCTGAGCACAGTGCCCGTGCTCGTGCAGATGAGCCAGCTCCCTGACCTTTTTGCTTTTCCAGGCCGGCCTCACACATGCAGCCATCCTGGGCCCCGGCCCCTCCCTCAAGTGCTGGATCACAGGCATGATCTCCCCTATCCCGCCATGCTCAATGTTATATTTTCCTAGGAAAGTATTTTATGCCAAATGTAGGTGATGCGGCTAAGAGTATGCCAAGCCAGTTGCTTCATATCCTGCACTGACATACAACGTAAATGTAATTCCAACCCGCATTTCTGAGGAGGTCACATACCAGTTAGATCAGTCACTTCGACGACATGAAAGTTTCTCCCTTCCCCCTCCCTTCTTTCCTACGTTGTCCAGGATAGCCTCGTGCTGGCTTAGCTGACTCTTCCACACTGTCGTTGGTATCCACGGCTTCGCCTTCGAGGTCCAGTGTGGTGGTGACACTGTGTCCGAGGACCAGGTAGCAAATGGAATGGAGAAGGTGTGGGGGAAATGAACAGACACTCTCAAATGATTCCAGAGGCTGCTGCCTTCCATTAGCCAGAGCTGGGAAATGAGATCTTTATTCTGCCCAGCATGTATATAGCTAAAGATTCCACGAAATACTAAAAAAGGGACTGGGAACAGGCCCGGTCTGCAATGCGTCTGCCGTGCAAACACGGGATCTGAGTTCAGATTCTCAGCACCCACATAAAAAGCCCAGTGTGGCAGCACACATCTTTAACTCAGTTCCGTGGGGGATCATCCTGCTAGACTGTATAAAAATGATAAGTACACTTTAAATAATTTAGACAATACAGCTAAGTTTAAATGACTCCAATGTCACCACCCAGAAATGACCAGCACAGGTATCACTTTACATTATTCTAGAAAGCTCTATGGGACTGTTTACAAACAGGAGAAAAGATAACAGATATTTTATAGAAGTGTCCCCTGTGGGACAGCAAGATGGCTTAGCAGGTAAAGGTGACAGCCACAAGTCTGATGATTCCAGGAACTCCCGAGGTAAAAGGGGAAATGTAAAAGGAGGCTTTGTTCTCTGACTTCCTTGACACTGAGATCTGAACAAACACACACATACAGCTCACACCTTTGATTCCAGCACTTGGGAGGCAGAGGCAGGCAGATTTCTGAGTTCGAGGCCAGCCTGGTCTATAGAGTGAGTTCCAGGACATCTAGAGCTATACAGAGAAACCCTGTATTGGGGGGGGGGGGGATAAACAAAGGTAAAACAGGCATACAGGCATAGTGGTACAGCTAAGCCCAGCACTTGGAAAGCAGAAGCAGGTGGATCTCTTTGAATTCAAGGCCAACCAACCTGGTCTGCATCAATGAGATCTTATCTCAAAAAGTAGACAAATAAATATTTGATCTGTAATACTGATGCTGATAAAACGAAGCATATTGCTTAATGTTCCTTAAACTTACTAGAAAAGAGTTGGAGTGGAGTCTTAAGAAAGAGTTTTTTAGGCCGGGTGGTGGTGGCACACGCCTGTAATCCCAGCACTTGGGAGGCAGAGGCAGGCGGATTTCTGAGTTCGAGGCCAGCCTGGTCTACCGAGTGAGTTCCAGGACAGCCAGGGCTATCCAGAGAAACCCTGTCTCGAAAAACCAAAAAAAAAAAAAAAAAACCAAAAAAAAAAAAAAAACCAAAAAAAAAAAAAAAAAAAAAAAAGAAAGAGTTTTTTAAACTCTCAAAGACTGTTTCCTGATTGCAGGGGACATTACTTCCTAAAGACAACCTTTGAGGTTAAACACAAAGTTGCAACACTATCCAGAGACTTGTTTACATTTCTGTTGAACATGGGATCTTGGTTTCTCCCACCTTCTCGGCTTTGTTAATTGTTACTCTTGCAGTGTCTGGACTAGAAACAATCACATTCTATTCTGGAAACAGAATTCCACAATTACTCAGTATACAGTTTAATTTGATGCTCATCAATTGTCCTTTCACAATATGTTTCTATTTGCAATTTAAAAAAAAAATCTCAGTTCAGTTCTTAATGGAAACTTAGTTGTTTTCCCAAGGGTTAGGATGTTACGAATGTCAACCTTGTTGGACTAGTGGCACTTGGGAAGCAAAGAGAGAACTAACTGCCACAAGTTATCCTCTGACCTCCATAAGTGTTCTTCGCCACCACCCACCCCTTCCCTCCCCTCCCCCGCCAACCCTCCCCTCTCTCACATAAACATAGACATGACATTTTTCAAAAGTTGTGTTAAAAAATGTCAATTAGCCAGTAGAAGCAGTGTGCCTTTATTCCCAGCACTCAAAAGGCAGAAGCAGGAAGATCTTCGTGAGTTTGAGACCAGCCTGGTCTACATAGTGAGTTCCAGGCCAACCAGAGATGCACAGGGTGACCTTTTCTCAGAAAGTAAAATCAAAACAAAACAAACTTGGGTGCCAATTGCCTTTACCAGGGAACCAGATGTGAGCTTGGTAAAGCAGTCACTATTGCTATTTTATTCTTCTGGGGATTGAACCAAGCGCTCCATGTACACTGGTCAAGTCCTCTACCTCAGAGCCTCATTCCCACCCTGCCTATAATACTTTTAAAGTCATAATAAGGTAGGTTTGACTCTCTTTTCTTCTAGGAAGACATCTGATGCCAGCCTCAATTTTTCCCTCAGGAGTGATGCTTTCCTTTTTGGAAGTCAAACAAAACAGAACAAAAAACAGTTTTCACCTTATTTATTGATTTATTCCTTTGTTTGTTTCTTTGTTTAAGGCAGGGTCTCTCTACACAGCCCTGGCTGTCCTGGAACTTGCTATGTTACTATGTAGACCAGACTGGCACCAAATTTACAGAGATACATCAGTCCGTGCTGCCTGATTGCTGGGATTAATGGTGTGCACCACTATGCATGGTAAAATTTTTTTAGTGATAATTATGAGGTGTCTCCCTATTCC
The DNA here is from genome assembly GCA_964023405.1 of Apodemus agrarius. Lineage (NCBI taxonomy): Eukaryota > Metazoa > Chordata > Mammalia > Rodentia > Muridae > Apodemus > Apodemus agrarius. The sequence continues at coordinate 37,651,148 of OZ030015.1, read as the reverse complement.
CAGTTGCCTTTTCTGAGACTTTGTATGTTCTGAGCCTGCAGCAGTAGGAGGTTTTGGCTTTGTCTCTGTGCACTTTGGTTTTCTGCAGTAGAGGAATCCTACCTTGGCCCTGGCTTTGGTTTCTAGAGCATCAACCATGTCGTCTCTAGTATCCTTTGTTCCTCTAGAAATGCTTTCATCTCTTCATCTTTAAAATAAACACTTTAGCTTTTTGTCCTCAGCGGGCACCACCCTTTTGCTTTCAGTTTTTTTTTTTTGTTTTGTTTTGTTTTAAAGATTTTTACTTATTTTATTATATATAGGTACTGCTGTCTTCAGACACCCAGATGAGGGCATCCAATCTCATTACAGATGGTTGTGAGCCACCATGTGGTTGCTGGGATTTGAACTCAGGACCTCTGGAAGAGCAGTCAGTGCTCTTATCCCCTGAGCCATCTCTCCAGCCCCCTTGCTTTCAGTTTTAATCGATCTATCTGTTCAGTAATGATTCTTTGTCTTCAGCCTGTTTCCTTTTCTTCCCATTTTCTGGTTTAATTTTCCCCCCTCTTTGAGAATTCTATGTGTTAAATTAATTGATGTATTCACTTTTAAAGTGATTTTATTAGCCGTGTGCATGCATGTGTGTGTACAGCCTGCGTGTGTATGGAGGTCGGAGCACCGCTGTCAGGAGTCAGTTCTCTTCCTTCCACCTCGAGTCCTGGGGGTCGAACTCAGATCCTCAGGCTTGGAGGCAAGCCCTTTTACTTGCTGAGCCATCTTGCCAGCCCATATATATGTTTGTATTAACTGACTTTATAGCATGAGGCCGTTCTAAGGATCTCCTTCTAATAGAATCTTTTAGGAAGGCAGGGAGGAATCCTTATCTTCTCTTGCTCTCTCTTTCCCTATTATTAATCAGGGGTACTTTGCTCTCTGCTGTCCTGGACTCTTTGTTTTGTAGTCTCTCTCTCTCTCTCTCTCTCTCTCTCTCTCTCTCTCTCTCTGTGTGTGTGTGTGTGTGTGTGTGTGTGTGTCCCTGTCTCTCCCTCTCCCTCTCCCTCTCCCTCTCCCTCTCCCTCTCCTTCTCTCTGTCTCCCCTCCCTCCCTTCCTCCCACCCCCACCCCCCACCCCCCACCCCCGTGTGTGTGTGTGTGTGTGTGTGTGTGTGTGTGTGTTGAGACAAGATCTCTCATGTAGCCCAGGCTGGCATCAAATTCTCTATGTACCCAAAGAGTGACCTTGAACTCATGATCCTCCTGCCTCCCGAGGGCTGGAATGCGGACAGACAGGTGTGCGCCACCAGCTTTGTCCACTTCTCTATGTTCCTGACAGGCTTTCTGACCACAGTCCCACTGCCTTCCAGTCTGGTACTCTGTCTGAGGGCAGTACCAGATCTCTCCTTAAAGCTGCAGGAGAGTTTAGCAGTAACAGACTAGATGCTCTGTGCTAATCTTTGTTTAAAATTCAAACCTGGTTGGAAGTTCTGTTTAACAAACTGTTTGGGGAGACACACACACACACACACACACACACACAGACATGAAGTCAGCTACTTAGAATTTAAAATATGTATAACATGATCCAGAAAGGACACCTGCCAGTGAGAAGGCTGGTACTGGAAATCTTGTTTTTCTGAGGCCCAGAGAGCCTCAGTAAAGGAACCACAAAGACTCCTCCCCCAGACCTCTAGCCCCAGAGGATCCCTGATGCATCCCTATGGGCCACAGTGGCCCAGCAGGGAGAAAACCCCATCCCAAACTTGTCCGCAAGAAGCCTTCAGCGTTGTAAGTTATATGCAATTTGTCTATATCCTCTGCCTGTGGCCTGCCCTGCACTCAGGCTCGCTAGAACCCTGGTCCACCGCAGGGTGAAAGCTTTCTCTGGTTTTATCTATGGCTGAGAAGAACTTTTGGGATGGGCTAAGGGAGTGCCAACTATCTAGTAAGGAAAGAAATACAATCTATAGCACAGAGGACTTTATGTTTGAGTGGATTCTAAGTATGTGTCCGTGAACAGCGAGAGATAGGCCGAGGCGGGTTACCTGGCAGGGATGATAAAATTAAAAAGGGTTCTCTCTCTCTCTCTCTCTCTCTCTCTCTCTCTCTCTCTCTCTCTCTGTGTGTGTGTGTGTGTGTGTGTGTGTGTGTGTGTGTCTGTCTGTCTGTCTGTCTGTCTGTCTGTCTTCCTTTCTTTTTTTAATTCATTTATTTATTCACTTTACATCATGATTGCAACCCCCCTCCCTCTCCTCCAAAGCCCACCCTTATAAATCCCTTCCCTCATTACCTCCTACCTTCTCCTCAGAGAAGGGCAAGTCCTCTCTTGGGTACCACCCTGCCCTGGGACATCTAATCACAGCAGAACTAAGCATATCCTCTCTCCCACTAAGGCCCAGTCAGGCAGTTCATTTAGGGGAAGGGAGTCCAGTGGCAGACAACAGAGTCAGAGATAGCACCCACTCTGGTTGTTAGGGGACCCACAGGAAGGCCATCTGCACATCTGCAAATGTGTAGGGGGCCTCGGTTCCGCCCCTGCTCTTTGGTTCTTATGTTCAGTCACCGTGAGCCCCCACGGGCCTGGGGCCAGTTGACTCTGTAGGTCTCCTTGTGATGTCCTTGACCCCTTCAGCTTGCTCAATTGTATCCCCAACTCTTCCACAAGATTCCCCTAGCTCCACCTGGTGTCTGGGTCTCTGCATCTACTTCCGGCTGCTGCTGCTGGATGAAGCCTCTCGGGAGGTAGTTCAGCTACACCTGATTCCCAACCCCAGTCCTGATATATACCATTCCTGGGCATAGATCAGGCTCCTGTCTGCAAGCATAGCAGAGTATCATTAACAGGGTCAGGGTTGGCTCTCTCCCATGGGGTGGGTCCCAAGTTGGGGCAGTCATTGGTTGACCATTCCCTCAGTCTCTGCTCCATCTTTATCCCTGAGAATCTTGGAGGCAAGACAAATTTTGGACTGAATGTTTTGTGGGTGGATTGATGTCCCCTCTCTCCACTGGGAGTCCTGCCTGGCCACAGGACGTGCCCCTTCAGTCTTCATATCTCCCCGCTAGGGAGGAATCTCAGCTAGGGTCACCCCTAGAGACTCCCCAGAGCCTTCCCTGTCCTAGGTCTCCAGCTGCCTGCTCCCAATAAACCAAATTACACAATTTAAAAAAATGGGGTACAGAACTAAACAGAGAACTCTCAACAGAAGACTTTTGAATGGCAGAGAAGCACTTAAAGAAATGTTCAACATCTTTAGTCATCAGGGAAATGCAAATCAAAACGACTGAGATTCCATCCACTGAAGTGGCTAACAACCAAAACTCAAGTGACAGCTCGCGCTGATAAGGATGTGGAGCAAGGGGACACTCCTTCATTGCTGGTGGGAGTGCAAACTTCTACAGCCACTATGGAAATCAATTTGGTGGTTTCTCAGAAAATTGGGAATAGTTCTAACCCAAGATCTAGCTATACCATTCCTGGGCATAGACCCAAAAGATGCCCCTACTACACCACAGGGACACTTGCTCAACTATGTTCATAGCAGCTTTATTCGTAATAGTCAGAAACTGGAAACAACCCAGATGTTCCTCAACTGAAGAATGGATAAAGAAAATGTCGTGCATCTACACAATGGAATTATGAGCTTTCATTTATTTTAAAAAAAAAAAAGGCATCATGAAATTTACAGGCAAATGGATGGAACTAAATATCATCCTGAGTGAGGTAACCCAAACCCAGAAAGACTTGTATGGTTTGTCACTTATAAGTGGACATTAGTTATAAAGTACAGGATAACCATGCTACAGTCCACAGACCCCCAAGAAGCTAAATAACAAGGCAGGCTTAAGGGAGGATGCTTGAATCTCACTTAGAAGGGGAAATAAAATAGTCATTGGAGGTGGATGGAGGGAGGGGGTGAGAAGGAGGTGGGAGGAGGGAGGGGGAGGAGGGGGAGGGGAATGAAGGGAGGGGGGACAGGGAGGAGGGGAGGGGAAGGAAGAGGAGGGGAATGGAAGGAGGGGAGGGGGAGGGAAGGGAGGGAGGGGTGAGGAGGAGGGATGGGGTTGGGGAATCAGGTGTAGGGAACTGGGGCCAGGGAGACGGTTGGGTGTGGGAATAAAATGGTTTTCTTTGGGGAAAAATGTGACCTTCAAAGAGAGTAATAGAACAAACGCTTCATGCTGGCTGTCACATCAAAGAAAGCACCTAAGAGAGGACAGGTACATTTGTGAGACCAGATTCAAAATGGGAAGGCCCTGCAGAGCCATACAACACAGAGAAAGAGCCCAGCAGGTGGAGACCTCCCACTCCCCAAATAACGCTACCATCTGCTTTATACATCAAGTTCTCACTTCAACAAAGGCTTCTTCTACAGCTAAAAATAAGTCAGAAACCATGTCTCCTGGGGGAATTTATTCAGAGACAACGTGAGTCTGTGAGTCCGGAAAAGGCTGCTGTAGGGAGGAACCCTGGGGGAACCTCTGAGGCGGAGTTAGGAGAGCAGACAGGAAGAGCTTCACCTGACACCGACAGGTTGGCCAGGAAGATGGGGGGAGCTCCTCGGAGAGCTGTCAGGGATTACTCTGAGTAGGCGAGGACTTAAGAATAAATGGGCAGCTCCTCAGACAGCCTGAGGAGTAGAGGGCTCAGGCCCCACAGTCCGTCTGTCCTGTTCATAGTGCTGATTTGCAAGTGTTCTGGAGGCAGACATCGGTGGGTCTCTGCGAATTCCAGTCCAGGCTGGTCAACATAGAAAGTTCCAGGCCAGCTAGTGAGATTGTGTCTCAAAAAACCCGAAACTATAAAACTAAACCCCCTCTCCCTCTGTCCCCCTCCCCCTCCCTCTGCCCCTCCCCTTCTCCCTCTCCTCCCTCTCCCTCTTCCTCTCCCTCTCTCTCTCTTTCTCCCCCTCTCTTCCCCTCCTCCTCCCCTTCTCCTCTCCTATGTGAATACTGTGGGTAGAAGTAGACCAAGCATGGACGTGGAAGACAGCAACAACCTTGTTCCTTGCTGCCCACCTTGTTTGAGACAGGATATCTTGTTGCTCACCCTTGAAGTATGCAAGGCGTCCTTCCCTTTGAGCTTTCAGGGATTCTCCCCACCCCCACCCCCTGTTTTACCAAGAAGTGCTAGGATCACAGATGTGTACTACTGGGGCCTGGGTAGACTTGGGTTCTAGGGATCCAACCTCATGTCTGGATGTCGGATGCTGAAGATACAGACAGGGAGAGGCCAAGGTTGTCTTGTGTGTATGTGCATGCACGCACGCAGTGTGTGTGTGTGTGTGTGTGTGTGTGTGTGTGTGTGTGTTCCCGCACACAGGTGTACATACCCACAAGGGGTCCAGAGGAACTCAGATGTCATTCTTTGGGCGATGTCTATTTAAATCACGAAACAGGGGCTGGAGAGATGGCTCAGTGGTTAAGAGCACGGACTGCTACTCTTCCTAAGGTCCTGAGTTCAAATCCCAGCAACCACACAGTGGCTTATAACCATCCATAATGAGATCTGACTCCCTCTTCTGGAGTGTCTAAAGACGGTGTACTTACGTATAATAAATAAATCTTTTAGAAATATAAACCACAAAACAACAAAAACAGAGTCTCTGATTGTCCTGGAACTCACCCAGTGGCTTAGGTCTGCGGGTCAGGAGCCCCAGTGATCACCACTCCTAGCACTGGGATTACAAGAGTTTATTACCATGGGTGGTGTTTCTTACATGGGTCTAAGTACTGAGCACTGTGCCCAGTACCAATTGAGTTAATGCCCCAGGTCCTGGCCTCCCTTTCAGCGAGGAAAATAGCTTCCCCAGAAACCTCCTGGTATAGTTTTGAATGTAAAATATGTCCAACAGGCTCACGTATTTCAAGACTTGGTCCCCAGCTGGGGGGGGGGCACTGTTTTGGGAGTTATGGAATCCGGAGGATGATGGCCTATCTGGCTGGGATGGGTCACTGGGAGTGTCCCAATTCAGTTTGTTCTGCTAGCTGAGCTGGCCACAGCAGGGGCTGTGCCACACACTGCCACCGTCTCCGAGCGCCTCCCCCTGCATCATGCCTTCCACGCCTAAACTGTCTGAGCCCTCTGGACTCGGAACCAACGGGAATGGCTCTCCGAAGTTATTCTGACACAAGCTCAAAAAGGCATCTGGGAGGAAAGAACCCTAGCTGAGAAAATGCCTCCAAAAGATAACCACCTTGGGACATTATCTTGATTGGTGATTGGTGTGGAGGGGCCCAAGCCAATGGGAGTGACTCCCTCGGTCCTGACCTGTATGAGAGAGCAGGCTGAGCAAGCCATGGGGAGCAAGCCAGTAAGCGTCGTCCCTCCCCTGGCCTCTGCGTCAGTGCCAGCCCTGTCTTTTCTCAGTGATGGAGTATGACCTGGGAATTGTAAACTGGAATAAACCCTTTCCCCTCCAAGTTGTTTTTGGTCATGATGTTTATCAGGAAAATAGACAGCAAACCAGGACAGTGGTGTATGCCAAGTCCTTTGTCACAACAAAAGGACAGATCCCATGGGGCCTCCCAGACCAGAACTGAGTCATGTGAGTACAATAGGTCCCAGGATTGCAAAAGGCAGGCCCAGGCTGATGCAATGCTTGTCGGCTGTGTCGGGAAGGTTTAAGTCTGAGGGAGAAGACAAGAAAAATAAACTAAGAACCAAACAAGAAGGAGCAGACCAGGTTGCCAGGGTATGCTCGGCATAGACAGCAAGTTGGCAACCTGTGGGGCGCCCTAGACGCCGAATAAATGAAACCCGGGTGCTAACAGGTGAGAAGAATTAAGGCACAGAGGAGGGTTACTTGTAGATAGAAAGACATTGGGGGCTGGAGAAATGGCCCAGTGGTTATGAGCACTAGCTGTTCTTCCAGAGGACCCAGGTTCAATTTCTAGTACACACATGGCAGCTTGCAATTATCTGTAACCCCAGCTCCAATTCCAGGGGGTCTGACACAGCACGTAGTGTAGCACACACTGACAAGCAGGGAAAACAATCGTAGGCATTAAATAGATTTTGAAAAGGCATTGAAACTAACCCAGGAGGTAAAACTCTGCCAACCCCAGCCTGACTGGCAGTTGTCATCCTAACCTCTGACCCCCGCAGAGACTCCAGGATGATGCGATGCTGCCAGCTCCTCCCGAGCTGCCTGGTAGGTTTCTGGTACTCACTAGCTCTAGCTAGGTATACGGGTGACCTTGAACCTCTGCTCTTCCCGCCTCACCTCCCGGCACTGGGATTGCAGGCATGCGCCACACCAGGATTTTGCACCATGTTGGGAACTGAATGGTTCCACGTAGGGCGGGGCCAGCCTTCTGCCAACCGGAGCCACATCCGTACTCCCCCCGCTGTGAATTTGAAGAGGAATCAATAAACATGTCATTTTCAAGCATCTTCAATTCGTCAGTGAGTCACGACCTCTGGACCACTTGCCTGAGAAAGGACTCCACGACCATTCCTACACCCAGATAATCCCACTGGTGACAGACAATAATGGCTTCTCCCCTAGGGCTGGAAACGCAGCTATGTAAGCAAAACCAGGGCTCTGTTAGTCAGGCAAAGGGGAGGGCGGCAGTTGGCCAGAAGCCTGAAGGCGTCGGAGCTCCAAGCCAGATACCCTGAGTTCATTCTGGACAAATGGAAGAACTCTTTGCTCTGATAAATTACAGAGCCGGCCCTCCTGAATTTGCTCTTCAGTGAAGCTCCTGCTGAGGAGACATGTCGGCTTCTGCCATCCTTCTGACTATGGAAGTTTCTGAATTGTGTTCGTTTTCCTTAACCGTGACCACATACACGAGATGACTGGTTTACAGGGAAGGTTCATTCACACTCATGGTTCCAGTCTGCAGTCTCTTGGTCTTGTTTGGGGCCCATGGTGGCACCCTACATTATGGTGGGGAGCATGTGAAAGAGAAGGCCTGTGACCTCGTGATAGCAGTGGTGGGGGATGGGATGGGAGAGGTACTGGGGTCCTCATAGTCCCTACCTGGGCATATATATATATATATATATATATATATATATATATATACACACACACACACCCAAATGGCCCAATTTCTTTCCATCGGGCCCCACCTTTGAAAGTCCTACCAACTTTCAAAAGTACCACAGGCTACAGGCTAGTCCCAAGCCTTAAACACATGGCCAAAGGCAGACAGTGTAGCTCCAAACTGCAGCCTGAACAGTTAGCGATTATACAACAGCCGTTTCCTTATAAGCCAGAAGTGATGGCTCACAGCTCGTGACCCCAGCATTCAAGAAGTTGGGGTGAGAGGGTTTCTGTGAGTAGTCTAGCCTGGGCTCCAGTGTAAGAGCCTATCCGGAAAAAAAGGTAATAAATAGATTTATTGAACACTTACGCTGTAGGCAAAATAATGGCTAAGGCCAGAATTCAGACTTCAACGTGAGAACATACAGCACAATTTAATCCCAGCATTCAAGTAGCAGATGCAGACAGACCTCTGTGGGTTTCAGACTAGCCTGGTCTACATATCCGAGTTCTAGGATAACCAGAACTACAAAGAGAGACTCTGACTCGAAATAATAATAATAAAATAAAATAAATATAAGTGTATAGCCCAGTTCTTTTAAGAGTTTTCTCATGGGTCCATGAGATGGCTCAGAGGGTACAGTAGCTTGCTGCAAAGCTTCACAACCTGAGGTTAATCCCCGAGATCTACATGGTAGGTGAGAACCAGTTCCACAACTTGTCTTCTGCAGTTCAGACACCTAAATAAATACTTTTCTTTTTCAGTTTTTAAGAGTTGTCTTAGGGTTTCCATTGCCATGAAGAGACACCATGACCAAGGCAACTCTTACAAAGGACAATATTTAACTGGGGCTAGCTTACACTTTGAGAGATTCAGTCCATTATGAACATGGCAGAAAGTGTGGCATTGTGCAGAGAGAGTGCTGAAGGAGCTGAGAGTTCTGCATCTTCATCGAAAGGAAGCCAGGAGCCAACTGTCTCATGGGCGGCTAGGAGGAGGGTCTCAGAGCCCACCTCCACAGTGACACACTCCAACAAGGACACATCTTACTCCTACAAGGCCACACCTCCTCATAGTGTTACTTACTCCCTGGGCTAAGCATATGCAAGCCACCACAAGAGTCTTTTTTGGGGTGTGTGTGGGGGTTAGCCCATAAGCACTACTACATATCAGCCTTGTGAAGCCCAAATCCTGAGTCACCTGCTGCCAGCAACCCACTTTCACCTCTCACTAGCAAGCTCTACCTGTCCTTTTATCCGTCTCATCCACCTGACTGACCTCAGTGGACATTTCCAGAGCCCTGTTCCCTGGTGAGCACCCACATCCCTGTTCCTTTTTTTTGGGGGGGGTTGTTTGTTTGTTTTTTGTTTTGTTTTTTGTTTTTTGTTTTTGAGACAGGGTTTCTCTGTGTAGCCCTGGCTGTCCTGGAACTCACTCTGTAGACCAGGCTGGCCTCGAACTCAGAAATCTGCCTGCCTCTACCTCCCAAGTGCTGGGATTAAAGGCGTGCGCCACCATGCCCGACTCACATCCCTGTTCCTATTGTCTGGACTATGTTTACTGGGAGCCTGTAGACAGACATCTGAGGACTCCACGTTGCAAAGACTGCATCCTTGTGGCCAGATGGCCTGGGGATACAGGGGCACACACAAATCAGGAAGTGCCTCAGCTTGAGATCCCCTGCTGGCACCCAGAGACCAACCCAAGTGGGGGATGGGGAGTTTGAAGGCTCCCTTGCCCACGACGGAAACTTCAACGCTAATTCGCTGTAGTCAGCAGCAGCTTCCAATAGAAAAGAGCCCAACCAAGGCAAAAGCAGTGTCCAGGAATGTAGCCAGGGCCTCGGGGAGCTACATGACTCTTCCAGGTCCCCACCGAGAGTGCGACAGCAGGTCAAATCGCAGTACAAAAAACCCATCTGCTTTCTCGGCATGCTCCATGCTGCTCAAACAGACAAGAAGAGAGAAAGGGCCACGGCCCGCTGCCTGTCCATGCTACAGGCCCAGCAGGCCTCCCACAGGGCAATCCTGCCTGGCCCCCTCCCTCGCCCACCCCATGACATGGCTGCCCTAGGGATTAATACCACCCACCCCACCCCTGTCATCACCCACCGTCTCTTCACACTCCGTCTAGGCCTTGAAATCTAGTCAGCAAACATGACAGAGGGGCCTACTTGGTCCTGGAGCCATGAGTGAATCAGGCCTTGTTCCTGTTCTCACAGGGTCATGGGGGCCAGGAAAGAACAACCCAGTAGGCCCGGGTGGACAGCTGGCCATCCCTGGCTAGCCTCTGAGACCTTTCCCTCAGCCCACCCAGCACCTAGCACCCACCCAGGACCGTGCCATAATAACTGAGCCCCATGAAAGCTGTACCCTAACTGTTCTTCAGAGTATTCACTCATTTCTTTTTCTTGTTCCATTTTCATGTGTGTGCGTGGTATGCATGCATCGATACAAATGTTTTCTCTTTTACCATATTCATTGAGGTATGACCATATGTCAATCAAACCCAGAGCTTGCCAAGATGGCTCATCTTGCTGGGCAGAAATGGGGTTGGTGGGGGGGGGCAGGGGGGGGAGGACCCATCTCCACCTTCTGAGGCCGAAATTACAGGCGGGCCAAAACATCAAGCATTATTTATGGACTTACTTGGGTTCCTGGAATCTGAACTCTGGCCCTTAATTTGCAAGGCAAGCACTCTTAGCACTGAGCCCCCCTCCCCCCAACTCCCTCCCTACCCCTCCCCCCACCCCCACCCCCACCCCCTCCCCATCCCTTCTAGGGTTATTTACTCTTCTCTGCAATCTCCTTTTCCCACAGCTGAGCCCTCTTCTCTCCTTCCTCTACCCTCTTCCAAGATATACTCTCCCCAAGACTCTACCACCTACAAAGCCTCGGATGGACCCCAATCTCTTGGGCCCTTCTCATTGGTCCCTTGCCTTACGCTGTCCAAGCTCCTGAAGAAATAATCTATTCAACTTCATCCCACCGTGTGGCCCTGGCGGCCCTCAGATTCAGGACAATGCCGCCTCAGGGTCCCCTCTGCTGGCCACTCTGCTCCTCGACTCACTCTATGGGCTTGGTCACATACCCTAAAGGAAGTTGGTGTGTGTGTGTGTGTGTGTGTGTGTGTGTGTCCGTCCTTTCAGAGCTGGGAACACGGGATCTGGAGCACGTAGAGCAAGGGCTTTGTCACCGACCTAAGCTTCAGCCCTTGAGAAAACTGTGCTGCGAGCATGGATGACCCCTCAGTGACTGAGCCAGTGGCTTCCTGGAGTGTCTGAGCCCATACACAGAGCACAGCCTCTGACACCTTCTCAGTAGTATTTAATATACTTAAGGAAGAAAGAGTCAGATATATCAGAGATGCTACAGAGGAAAGATGCATCCTTCTCACCCGACTCTCCTTTCTAGGTTGACACATCTTTTTTTTTTCCTTTTTTTAACATTTACTTGTTGTGTGTATGCACATGCACACATGTATCTACATATGCGCATGTGTCCCAGAATGAAAGGGGAGGTCAGAGGACAACTTGAAGAAGTGAAATCTGGCGTCCAGAGGCACTGCACAGATGCACATAAACATGTGCACAGGCAAAGCACCCTCGTGCATGAAATAAAAATAAAGGTTAATGGGTAGAGAACTAAGCATTTTTAAATCTTTAAGGAAAAGGGGGCTGGAAAGGGGCCTCAGTGAGCAGAGTTGTGCACTGTAAGCATGAGGGTCTGAGTTCAAATCCCCAGCAACCGTGTGCAAACACGTGTGTGGTAAAAACTCCTGCAACTTGAGTGCTGTGGATGCAGGGAAGCAAACCCGCAGGTCGTGCTGGCTCGTCAGGTACATAGATCAGTGAGCTGACCCTTCAGAGGGAGCAAGACCCCCACCTCAAAATAAATAAGTAAACAAACAAACAATAAATAAGGCAGACCGATGGGAGAGATGGCTTAGCAATTAAGATAATTCCTGCTCCTGCAGACTATCTAGGTTTGATTCTTAGAGCCCAAGTTGGGTAGTTCACAACCACCTATAATCCCAGCTATGTGAGAACCAATGCCTTCTTTTGTCGTCTGAAAGTGCGCGTGCACACAAACACACACACACACACACACACACACACACACAAACTAAAAATAAGTCTTTGGAAAAAAATGATTAGGTTTAGACATCAACCAGAGAGGCACACAGTACACATACATATACCACACAGCCACCCCACAGGCCACCTACCCACACATCAAAATGTAGAATGTAGACCACAAAACAAGAAAAACAAAACGCAGAATGGTTTAAAGTTTCTCATCAGGAGCATTGATTGCTTAGAAGAAAATGCGTCAGAGTTCTCAGGGGAAAACTATTTTCAACCCAGAATTCTATAAAAAGCCACAGCATCAGTTCACCACAAGAGAGGGGTGTGGGAGCTGGAGAGCCGGCTCAGCAGTTAAGAGCATTTGTGCTCGGCACCTGCATCAGATGGCTCTAATTGCCTATAACTCTGTTCCAGAGGATCCGACGCCCTCTTCTGGCCTCTGAGCTACATGGATGTGGTACACAAATAGACGTGCACACACACAAACCCATAACACACACACACACACACACACACACACACACACCACATGCGCGTTGACGTAAATAAATCTTTTCTTTAAAAGAGGATGGGAGCCCGGCGGTGGTGGCACATACCTTTAATCCCAACACTTGGGAGGCAGAGGCAGGCAGATTTCTGAGTTCGAGGCCAGCCTGGACTGCAGAGGGAGTTCTAAGACAGCCAGGGCTACACAGAGAAACCCTGTCTAGAAGAAAAAAAAATGCACACAAGTGGGTGGTGGAGGAGAGAATCAATCAGCTCCGATAAGTTATCCTTGACCTACACACACACACTGAGCATGTGTGCATGGACATACTCATATCCACAACAAATGAATATAAATATATTTAAAACTTCTTAAGTGAAGCCAGGCGGTGGTGGCCCATGCCTTTAATCCCAGCACTTGGGAGGCAGAGGCAGGCAGATTTCTGAGTTCGAGGCCAGTCTTCAGAGTGAGTTCCAGGACAGCCAGGGCTACATAGAGAAACCCTGTCTGGAAAACCAAAAAAAAAAAAAGACTTAAGTGAAAACATTACCCTATGTGATTACATTTTTTCCCCAGTTTTTTAAGACAGGATTTCTCCATGTAGTCCTGGCTGTCTAGAACTCTGTAGACCAGGCTAGTCTTGAACACAGAGAGTTGCCTGCCTCTGCTTGCTGAGCACAGAGATTAAAGGAGTGCGTTGCCCCCCCCCCGGCTCAATTATTATATTTTCTTTTTATTATTTTCATCCATGGTTCCTGAACATTGTTTCTGCTGGAGTCGGGTCATAGAGACTGGATTATACAATCTGCAATCCCCAGATTTTTCCCTCTCGCCCCTGATCCCGCCTTGGAGCTGGTCATAAAGAAATCCTTCACCCCATCCTGGCGTGATAATAGATAGTAAGACTCTCACTTCCCCAAAGGTGCTGCCCACTGCCTGCAAGGACAAACGCTGCCACTTTTTGCAACACCAGGCTTTGAATCTAGAGCTTCATGTTAGAGAACCACTCTCCCACTGAGAGAGTGCTTGATCTCTGGGATCTGACACTCTTTCTAGGTAGACCAGTTGTATCAGTGGGCTCACCTCAAATACTAAAGCATCTGAACAGACCGGCCTTGCTGGGTGTCCCCGCCCACTCTATTTGCATAATATGACAGCTTCCTTGCCAGATCACCTCTGTGCATAGTTGTCCACACTCACATCATGCCTGTGGAATGCTAACAGGCAAGATTTAGAGAGCTTTTGGACAGCTGGCAGGTAGGGGTTTCTGCAGGACAGAGTACCCAGAGAGGGTGAGGACACATTCTACCCTTCTCTCGAACCTCAACTTACTCACCTCTTTGTGTTTGTAACACCATTTCCCAGGACTTTATTAGCCAGTCACTGATACCCTGTGTTACAGGTGGTCAGAAGCAAAGATTTACAAAGGAGTGTGTGGGGGTGGAATGTGGATTTTGAGAGATGGTTTGGTGGTTAACAGCACACTTACTCTTCTTTCAGAGGACCCAGTTTTGATTCCCAACACCCAGACAGCAACTCACAAGCATCTGCAACTGCAGTTCCCAGGGATCCAATGTCCTAGGACTGAGCCCTTGATCTCTGGGATATGACAATCTCTCTAGGTAGACCAGTTGTATCAGAACTGAAGTGTACATTTGTATATGTTTGATCCACTATTAGGATGTGTGGCCTTGTTGGAATAGGTGTGTCACTGTGGGTGTGGGCTTTAAACCCTCATCCTAGCTGCCTGGAAACCAGTATTCTGCTAGCAGTCTTTGATGAAAATGTAGAACCCTCAGCTTCTGCATCATGCCTTCCTGGATGTTGCCATGTTCCCACCTTGATGATAATAGACTGAACCTCTGAACCTATAAGCCAGCCCCAATTATATGATGGCCTTAAAGAGTTGCCTTCGTCATGGTGTCTGTTCACAGCAGTAAAACCCTGACTAAGGCAGTTGCTGTGATAAAACATTGACCAAAAGCAACCAGGAAAGAAAGTTAATTTTCTTTTGGCTTCCAGATCACAGCCGATCACTGAGTGAAGCAGGTAGAAACCTGGAGGCATGAACTAAAACACAGACCAGGGTATATGGCCCGATTCTATGTTCTTCTCACCACACCTCCTGAAACCACCCAGTCAACCACTCCCCTGTTCCTGTGCCAGGCAGTCATTGCTTTCCCTGGACATCTACCCTGGCCCTTCCTTTTCTTCCTGAGTGGAGTGAGGAACAGGGAACACTGCTACTGCCTTGCTCCTCACAACTTGCTCAGCTTGCTTTCTTTTTTCTCTTTTCTTTTTTTCTTTTTGGATTTTTTTTTTCCCGAGACAGGGTTTCTCTGTATAGCCCTGGCTGTCCTGGAACTCATTCTGTAGACCAGGCTGGCCTCGAACTCAGAAATCCGCCTGCCTCTGCCTCCCAAGTGCTGGGATTAAAGGCGTGCGCCACCACCGCCCAGCTCAGCTGGCTTTCTTATACCACAAAGGGCCATCTGCCTAAGGATGACCACTACCCACAGTGGTCTGGGCCCTCCCACATCAATCATTAAGAAAACGCTTCACTATTGGGGTGGGGAGATGTGGGGGAGTGGCACACACCTTTAATCCTAGGATTTTGGGGGGCAGAGGTGGGTGGGATCTCTGAGTTTGAGGTCAGCCTGGTCTACACTTTGAGTTCCAGGATAGTCAGGGCCATACAGAGAAAGCCTGTCTCAAAATAAACCTACCAACCAACCAACCAAACAAACAAACAAAAACAAAAGAAGGAAGGAAGCAAGCAGGAAAGAAAGAAAGAAAGAAAGAAAGAAAGAAAGAAAGAACAGAACGGGATGTGGTGGCGCACACCTGTAATCCCAGCACTTGGGAGGCAGAGACAGGCAGATTTTTCAGTTCGAAACCAGCCTGGTCTACAGAGTGAGTTCCAGGACAGTCAGGGCTACACAGAGAAACCCTGTCTCGAAAAAAAACCAAAAAAAAAAGAAAAGAAAAGAAGAGAAGAGAAAAGAAAAGAAAAGAAAAGAAAAGAAAAGAAAAGAAAAGAAAAGAAAAAAAGAAGAGAAAGAAAAGAAGCCACAGACTTGCTTACAGGCCAATCTTTTTTTTTTTTTTTAAGATTTATTTATTTATTATATATGAGTACACTGTCGCAGTCTTCAGACACATCAGAAGAGGGCACCGGATCATATTACAGATGGTTGTGAGCCACCATGTGGTTGCTGGGAATTGAACTCAGGACCTCTGGAGGAGCAGTTGGTGCTCTTAACCACTGAGCCATCTCTCCAGCCCCTTTACAGGCCAATCTCATGGAGGCATTTTCTCAATTGAGGGTCTCTCTTCCCAGATGAGTCTGGCTTGTAGTAAGTTATCAAAACACCAGCCCAGCCTGCTTGTTGGTGGAAAGCAATATAAACCATTCGTAGTCACAAAGTCTTCTGCATTCATTGTTGAAGTGAAAGACTAGAGGAGATTAACCAAAAGACCCTCTAAGCGACTTCCCTTTCTCCCTCATCCTCTCCCACACAGTGAATTTAAAAAAAAAAAAAAGTCAATATATTGTCTTAGTTAGGGTTTCCATTGCTGTAAAGAGACACCGTGATTAAGGTAACTCTTATAAAGGACAACATATAATTGGGGCTGGCTTGCTGGTTCTGAGATTCAGTCCATTATCATCATGGCAGGAAGCACGGCAGCGTCCAGGCAAGAATGGTGCTGGAGGCGCTGAGAGTTCTACATCTTGTTCTAAAGACAATCAGAAGACCGGGCTTCCAGGCAGCTAGGAGGGGGGGTCTCAAAACCCATCCCCACGGTGACACATTTCCTCCGACAAGGCCACACCTGCCTCAACAAGGTCACACATCCTAATAGAGCCACTTCCTGGGCCAAGCATATTCAAACACATGAGTCTCTGGGGGCCGAACCCACTCGAGCCACTGCGTGTATCATCTGGGACCACAAAGACGAGCAACTGCAGCAGCCATGGTGCCGCAGCACAGCTGACTGTACGGATTCTTCCGGGAGAACGGTGGTCCAAATCCCAGGGAAGGCCACGCCAAGAACATGCCATCTTCCACCATGAGCTTCTCCCTGCTTGTAGCATTCCCGTCAAAAGCTGCATCCCTCAGGGCCTGTGAGCCCTTTCGGGTTTTTTAGTGTTTTTCACAGAAATCTGGATTACATGGTTTTCTAAGTAGAGTCCTCTGATATTAGGTCCCGGCCAGGGCAGTGAGGAGCCAGACTGAAGGGCAGGGGCAGGTCTCTGGGGACAAAGGAAAGGAAGGGTCAGGGTAGATGTGCAGGGGAAGCAGTGACTGCCTGGCACAGGGACAGGGGAGCTGGGTGGTTTCAGGAGGTGTGGCGAGAAGAACACAGAATCATGCCATATATCCTGGTCGTCAGGACTGGATGGGTGACAGTGACGCGCCTCCCACGAGCTGCGGAATCCCAGGGGAGGGGCAGAGGGAAGATGGCCAGTTTGTTTGGGCATGTTCGTTTGAGTCATGGAGTGTGTGCTGCTCTGAGCGTCTGGCTCCACGCACCCTCTCCAACCTATTTCTGTGGTCATCTACTCATCTGGCCCTGTACGGTCAACCTGAGCCTTCTGCCGTTCAAAGCACCGATGCCCACAATTGTTTGCCCACAACACATACTTCTCCCCTCTCAAGCTCAGAGCGGTCCCAGTCACAAACCTCTGACAAGGCTTCTTCCTCCTCTCAGAGCCAGCTGGCTCACGGACTGCCACCCTGTCTTGGACACACTCTTCCACATATTTGCTTATGTGGCTGCTGCAAAGGCAGAAGACAGAACTGTCATGAGTTGCCCCGTATATGCTCTCTTGTAAAGGAGAAGGACAGGGTACCACATCGTACTCTGAATAGTCACGCTTCCTGGATGCTCTCTTGTCCACCATTCCAGAGGGATGCAGGTAATGTGAGATGGGGCTGGAACTGGGCAACTGGAGGTGCCACAAGAACGCAGGGACCAGTTCAGCCAACTGTGTAAGGCCACGTCTGGCCTAAGGGTTCAGTGCAAAGATAACTCTTACACAGAGAAACTTTTCTTGCAATCTGGATACCTTAAAATTGCGGGTGCTGGGCAGTGGTGGCACACGCCTGTAATCCCAGCACTTGGGAGGCAGAGACAGGCAGATTTTTTAGTTCGAAACCAGCCTGGTCTACAGAGTGAGTTCCAGGACAGCCAGGGCTACACAGAGAAACCCTGTCTCAAACAAACAAACAAACAAACAAACAAAACTGTGGGAGATTTTATTTTATTTTATTTTTGAGAATGGGTCTGTCTCATATAACCCAGGCTAACCTCAAACTCAGGATGTAGCTGAAGCTGGCCTTGAACTCCCAACCTTCCCATCTCTACTTCCCGAGGGTGGAGTGTGCACCACCCCACCCAGCACTGGGTATCTTAAAACAACTGAAATTTATTTCCCACAGTTCCTTCCTGTCTCCTCATAAGACTCCGTCATGGCCCCTTCCAGCCTCTGGAAGCCGCAGGCCGGGTCACTCCTCTGTCGGCTTCTTCCTTCTTTTCTCCTGCTGCATCTCCTCTTCTGTCCTTTGTCTCTGTACACACGGCCAAGCTTACTGTCTATCCAGGAACACTTAATGCATTCAGGATCTACTCGAATAACCCCACAAGAAGGAAGGTCTTGTTCTGAAATCCTCTATTTAATTATAGCTGCAAAGATTTAGTTTTCAAGTAAAGTCACCGTCATGAGTCTTGTGACATATACCTTTTAGGAGGTCAGCAATTGGTCTGCTATAACTTCTGAGTACAAAATGGACATATGATGTATTTGAGATACAAACAATTTGTCTTTTTAAATGTTATTTCTATTCATTATAATATACTGCAGCATGCTTGTGGGGGTCAGAGGATAACTGTTAGGATGTATTTTCTCCATCCACCATGGTTCTGAGGACTGAACTCCAGGCCATAAGCTTGTCTGGCAAACGCCTTTGCTGGATCCACTGAGCCATCTCTCCAGACCAATAAACAATTTTATTAATGGGAAACATAAACAATATTGGTAAAAAAATTTTTAGATGGAACACTGGAGTGGAAAATAACCACCAAGAAGCATCTGTTTGCAAAAGGAAGAAAAAGAAAAATGAAGAGAGAGAGAGAGAGAGAGAGAGAGAGAAGGAGAGAGAGAGCGCCAGTTCTAGCAAACATTAATCTGATTGTTTCTGTCCCAGCTGTCAGAGCCACACAGAAGGCTCTGTACAGACTGTGGTCTTATTGTCTGTCCCCTGAGAGCCTCTGAGGCCCAGTGATGTTGAGTTCGCGGGACACGAGAACATTGTGACATTTTGCCAAAATTTTCCAGTCTAAAAAAAAGGAAAGAAAGAAAGAGATTCTTTGGTGGAGAAATTCTATGATCACTGCTAATGAAGGGAAAGATTGGACCAGGAAGAAGAAAACACAGTGCTATACATAAATAGCCAAGCATAACCCCACCTCTCAGGGGCACATTCCGGGGACGAAATGGGAGAGGCTTTTCTTTTTCCAAGGACCCCAACACTATTTTCTTTTTGTGTTCCTTGCTCTGACTTCTGTCATTCTGTCTAGAATTGGTGCCCTGCAAGGCTATTGTGGTGGTTTTGGTTCTGCTTGTTTTATTTTGTTTTATTTGAAGAGGGGATAATGTTGGGACAAAGTTTCCTTATGTAGCCCAGGCTGGTCTCCATCCTGTGGAGATCTTCCAGTCGCAGTTTCCTGGACACTGGGATTATTGGTGTAAGTACCCATATCCGGCCTGATGGATTTTTATATTGCCAACTAGACTATGCTCAATTGGGATCTGAAATTTCCTTCAGACAAAATTGGGAAATTGAAGTAAAAGGATTAGGAGTTTAAAACCATCCTTAGAGAAAAGCCTGGTATAGAGCTGATTTGTAATCCCAGCATTCAGGCTAAGGCTGGAGGATCATGAGCTGGAAGCCATATTTTGGCTACAGTGGTTTCAAGACCATCCTAGGCTACTTGAGACCCAGATTTACTCTCTGTCTCTCTGTCTCTCTGTCTCTCTGTCTCTCTCTGTCTCTGTCTCTCTCTCTGTCTCTCTCTGTCTGTCTCTCTCTCTCTCTCTCTCAATATATATATGTACTGACTGGTTTTGTGTGTCAACTTGACACAGGCTGGAGTTATCATAGGAAAAGGAGCTTCAGTTGGGGAAGTGCCTCCATGAGATCCAGCTGTGGGACATTTTCTTAATTAGTGATCAAGTGCGGGAGGGCCCCTTGCAGGTGGTACCATTTCTGGGCTGGTATTCTTGGGTTCTATAAGAAAGCAGGCTGAGCAAGCCAGGGGAATCAAGCCAGTAAGGAACATCCCTCCATGGCCTCTGCATCAGCTCCTGCTTCCTGACCTGCTTGAGTTCTAGTCCTGACTTCCTTTGGTAATGAACAGCAGTGTGGAAGTGTAAGCTCAATAAACCCTTTCCTCCCCAACTTGCTTCTTGGTCATGATATTTGTGCAGGAATAGAAACCCTGACTAAGACAATATATATGTGTATATATATGTACGTGTACATATATATATATATATATATACATATATATGTATATACATATGTATACACACACACACACACGTACACACATACACATACACACATATACATATAAACACATATATATTGGAAAAATATACCTTTCTAAGAACCTCCTCCCAGGTCCTAAAATAAATGAGACCAGAACCATTTTCCTCTTTTACAACGTATCGCAGTACTGACTCAGCTAAAGATGCCTTTCCTTGACCTCATTTTGAAATGAAGAGTCAAAATGATGGCACTTACTACCATATGGAAAATTGTTACCATTGTATTACTGGAGGTAGTTGCTAGACACTGTAAGCCTTAGTTTCTGCCGCTATTACAAAGTGCCTGAGCCTGGCTATATACTTTCTAAAGAGCTTTATCTGGCTCCCTTCTCTGGTGGCGGGAGAGTCCAAACAGCATAGAGTCAAAGTCCTGCTGAGGACCCTCCGACAACAACATAATTACAACATAGTAACAACATAGCAGCAACATAGTAACAACATAGCAACAACATAGTAACAACATAGCAAAATTAGGAAACATAGACTCATGGTCTATGGCCCAACTCTTGTGCTGGTAACTAGTTCTGAGAGATTAAATTTACAGCTTTGAAGAAGAGTATAAATTCCATCTGGAATTTGTATCTCCATGATTTAAAACCCCTCTCGCTAGACCCATAACTTCTACTAGCTCTTTCTCTGAGTCAGTGTGTTAGGATTTCTATCACTGTGAAGAGACACCATGACCACAGCAACTCTGTGTGTGTGTGTGTGTGGGTGGGTGGTGGTGGTGGTAGTGTGTGTGTGGGGGTGTTGTTTTGTTTTGGTTTTTGGTTTTTCAAGACAGGGTTTCTCTGTGTAGCCCTGGCTGTCCTGGAACTCTGTAGACCAGGCTGACCTTGAACTCGGAAATCTGCCTGCCTCTGCCTCCCAAGTACTGGGATGAAAGGTGTGTGCCACCACTGTCCAGCACAGCAACTCTTATAAAGGAAAACATTTACCTGGAACTGACTTACAGGATCAGAGGTTTAGTCCATTATGGTCACAGTGGGAAGCACAGCAGCATGCAGACAGAGGTGCACGCAGGAGGGGCCAGACTGGAAGAGACAGTGAGCCTTTAGGCCCGGCTTGAGCTACTGAAACGTCAAAGCCCACCCCTCAGCGACACGCTTCCTCCAACAAGGCCACACCCCCAATAACGCCATTTTCATTTAGATCACCACATCGGCGCCTCAAGTAGCCAACACCAGCCTTACGGTTCTGCTCCTCTTGCCTCCACCACCGTCCAGAATGCTGAGATTGCATTGCCAGCCTTCAGCTGCATACCTGGTTTCCACAGCGCTGAGGCTAGAGACCAGGACTTCGCGCACACTGGGCAAAAGTTAAACCAAATGGGCTACATCCCCAGCCTTCACCCTCGCGTTCATCTCACACTGATAGAATGTCCTTGGTGTGTGTTATTAGGTAAACAAAGGCAATGCTACTAACAATTTCATCTGCGGACTGCATGGCCTCGGGATGGGGGGAGGGGAAGGGGTGGTGTGGGGGATGGGCGATGGAGGTTGGAGTTCGTCTGCCAATTTCTTGCCCATTGTTTAATGTCACAGGTGACTGCTCGGAAGGCTGCTAATGAATCTGTTCCATATTTACTTAGCTGACAGTCTCAACAAGACAAGGACTAGGACTAAGCTTCTGCTGCCAGCCTACCCTCCACACTGGCTCTCACCCGAGACCTCAGCCTGACCCCTCTCTCGAACCAACACATGATTCCTAGACAGTCTCAATCAACCCCTGACATCATGCTCTTCCTACCACTCACTTCACATGACTGATGGGGCCCCTCTGCTAATGAGCACTTAGAATTACAGACAAAGACAATCTGATGTCTTTCATCTAAGTAGAAGGCGAGTTAATTATGGTTATGAAAGCGGTTAGGGACAAATTGAACTGTGTCTACCAGGCTGTCTTTAAAACCAGGACAGCTCTCTCTGTCCCGAGGCCAAATGTCCATTGGTATGTGGGTCTCACATCTCCAAACGCTGGTACTATAATTTCAGATCCTGGCTGAACAGGTACTCATCTGTCACAGCATGAAGTCTGGTTTCTGAATCATCCAGCATGGCCAGCAGGGTCACAACGTCACAATCAAGGTCATGGTTAAACAGTACTGTGCGGGCTTCTTAAATTAGGCCCACCCTATTTCAGATCGCCTCGTGAGAAAAAACAAAAAACAAACAAACAAACAAACAAACAAAAAACCCTAAGCCTCCAAATTCCCTCCTCAGAGGGGATGGGATATGGGTCAAAGAATTGTTTTGTTAAACCTGTTATGGTTTCAGCATCATTGTTACGTTCATAAAAAGAGAAAGGGGTTTACAGAATACGTTATCCGGTGGTGTGGGGGAGGGGGTGCCTGGGCGGGCCCAAGCCCAGGCATCATTTCCCCCAAGGGACCAGATACACATGGACAGTGGTATAGAGTAGAGTTTATTCAGGGCAGAGGATGGGAGTTAATGGGGTGGTGGAGGCAGAGAAAGGCAGACAGAGGGAGAGAGTAGAGAAGTAGAGGCCGGCCATGACTATGTGGAGAGAGTGGGGAGGGGAGGAGAGCCCAAGAGGGTGAAGAGGAGTAAGAGAGATGAAAAGAGGCAAAAAGAATAAGAGGAGGGAAAGGAGGGGCCCAGCACCCTCTTTTTTTTTTTCTTTTTTTCTTTTTTCGAGACATGGTTTCTCTGTGTAGCCCTGGCTGTCCTGGAACTCACTCTGTAGACCAGGCTGGCCTCGAACTCAGAAATCTGCCTGCCTCTGCCTCCCAAGTGCTGGGATTAAAGGTGTGCGCCACCACTGCCTGGCAGCACCCTCTTTTATAGGCCAGGCCTACCTGGCTGTTGCCAGACAACTGTGGGGAGGGGCATACCTGGTTGTTGCCAGGTAATTGTGAATTCTAAGGGGTGAACCTTAGACAGAACCCGAACAAAGCCTCCTACCCGATGTGGGGCTGGGGAGCTGGCTCAGCCTCTAAGCACCGTTGCCCTGGAAGAACAGCAGGGTTCAGGTCCCAGCACCCACACTGGGTTGACTTAACCTGCTCCAGCTCTGGGGCATCGGATGCCCTCTTCTGGCTTCTTTGGGCACTTGAACACAAGTTTGTGTGTATGCGCGTGCGTGCGTGCACATAAGTAAAAATAAAGCTTATACATTAAGGGTGGGGATCTAGGTGGGTGGGTAGAGTAGTTACTCAGCAAGTAAAAACCCTCGGCTCAATATTCAGCACCCCATAAAATAGGCATAATGGTGCATAGCTATAACCCCAACCCTGAGAAGGAGGAAGGCAGGAAAATCAAAAATTCAAGACCATCCTTAGGTACATCACAAGTTCAAAGCTAACCTGAGCTGAATGAGACCCTGTCTTAAAACAATAACAACAGGGCTGGAGAGATGGCTCAGTGGTTAAGAGCACCAACTGTTCTTCTAGAGGTCCTGAGTTCAAATCCCAGCAACCACATGGTGGCTCGCAACCATCTGTAATGGGATCTGATGCCCTCTTCTGGTGTGTCTGAAGACAGCTACAGTGTACTTACATATAATAAATAAATAAATCTTTAAAAAAATAACAACAAAATTAAGCAGGCAGAAAAGAAATGGGGAAGAGGAAAAGTGTGTGTGTGGGGAACTGCTGGAGGGGAGTCACCTCACGGGTACCCAGCTTTTCCAGGTCTCCAAAGGACCAGGCATGCTGCTTTCCCTGACTAATCAGAGAATCAGCCTGAAAAACAAAACAAACAAACAAACAAAAAACCCTGAGTTTTCAACTCTGGCATGTGTGACCTGATGCTAGGATTTAGAATGATGACCTCGTGAGGATCAGGCACAACAGGCTGCAAGCCTGAGAAAGGAGGAACGAGAGGCCATCTCGCTTCCCCGGGGCCAGTAAGCAAGAACAAAACACGATTTGTTCCGGAAGGAAGTCCTGACTAAAAAAAAACAGCTTGCTATCTGGGCAAAGTCCCTTTGCAGCCTCTGCTGGCCACCCATCCCCCTCCAGTCCCTTTTAGTTGGAGACTCCCCCGCTGATGGTGCTTGGTAAGACACAAGAGGCCAGAAGGGGCCCATGGTGAGAGGCCACACACGCAAAACAAGAGATTCCGACTGCCACGAGACAGGATCAGAATGGTCAAAACCACAGAGCGCCCACGACAGCTCAGCGGGCGTAGGCGCGGAATTCAGGGGCCAGCGTGGGCTGAAAGTCATAAGAGAGTCTAATGTTATATAATGTATTTGAATTATGAAGACTTTTAAAATTAGATGTATTTATTTATTTTGTATTTGTGTGTACCAGTGTGACTCTGGAGGTCAGAGAACAACTGTGGGGATCAGTTCTCTCCTTCCATCATGTGGGTCCTGGGAGTTGAACTCAGGTAATTAGGCTTGGTAGCAAGTACCTTTATCCACTGGTACCTTTACCAGTCCCTGAAGAGGCTTGAACAGCAATAGATTTATTTTACTTTGAATTATGTGTATGTGTGTGGGTGTGTGCATGTGAGTGCCAGTACCCACAGAGACCAGATGAAGCTGGAGTTGTTTGTGGGTGCTGGGAACAGAACTCCAGTCCTGCGGAAGAGCAGTACTGACTCCTAACAACTGAGCCATCTTTCCAGCCCAAGGTTTCTTGGTGGTGGTGGTTTCTTATTCTGTTTTGTTTTTTCCCTGGGAGCTTAATACATAGATCAGGCTGGCTTTGAACTCACAGAGGTCCACTGACCTCTGCCTCCCAAGTGCTGGCGGGTGCGTGCCACGGCATCCTGCTTAGTCTAAGGGTTTTTTTTTTTTTTCTTTTTTTTAAGATTTGTTTATTTCATGTATGTGAGTACACTGTAGCTGTCCTCAGTCACACCAGAAGAGGGCATCAGATCTCATTACAGCCGGTTGTGAGCCACCATGTAGTTGCTGGGAATTGAACTCAGGACCTCTGGAAGAGCAGTCAAGTGGTCTTAACCACTGAGCCATCTCTTCATCCTCTGAGGCATCTCTCCAGGCCCTTAGCCTGAGCTTTTTTTTTTTTTTGATTTTTCGAGACAGGGTTTCTCTCTGTGTAGTCCTGACTGTCCTGGAACTCACTCTGTAGACCAGGCTGGCCTCCAACTCAGAAATCCGCCTGCCTCTGCCTCCCAAGTGCTGGGATTACAGGCGTGCACCACCACGCCGGCTTAGCCTGAGCTTTTAAACTTCACATTTATTTGACTGAGTAGCCTTAGCAAACTACAAAGAGCTTGCCACCTTTGCTTCTGGAGTTTTTAGCCTAGGCCCTGGCAGCCTCCAGCGGTCCCCCTGCTGTCCTCACTTTGCTAATTAATTAAAGAGACAAGAAATATCAAAGTATGGGAAAGAGGTTTATTCCATGTGACCAAATGCGGAAAGGAACAAATAAAGAGTGTCATGCCCCACCCACCCAGCGAGTTCACCTTTCTGGCATTGCTGGTTTTAAATGGAAGGCAAGAGATATGTGCATACATAATTAAACAGTCCTAACCAGGGGTGCGTTCCCTCTCATCACTGACCCACCCATTCTTGTCTGGCTCCTGTGTGTCTCCAAGGTGGTCTGACAAGATGTCAGAAGCTCCTCCTGGAGGACAAGATCCTTATCCGACGGCATCAGGCCCCAGCACGGGATTCCAGGGACAGTTTAATTCTTTGGAGCATTTTGTATCACTAGCCAAAGGGAGAGGTGTACCTATCTCTTTAAAGGTTCCTAACCTGTGTGGGTGGAACAAGCCTTTTACAGAGGTCTCCTAAGACCATTGGAAAACACAGGTAAGAGTCACAACAGTAGCGAGATTACAGTTATGAAACAGCAAGGACATCGTTTTTTTATGCCTGGGGTCACCACAACATGGGGAACTGTATTAAAGGGTTGCAGCATTAGGAAGGTTGGGAACCACCGGTGTAGAGTATCTCCTCTCTGACCACAGTTGCAGCCTCCTGCCCACCTCCTAGCTTAAGCCACCGAGTAAAAGACAATACTTTTCTTATTGTCCCCATCATGTTCAAGGCATGGTATGGAATTTTACTCTTGCCATAAATACACATTTTATATCTGATTTTCCTAATGCCTGTGGGCAGTCTGCTGAATCACTGGGCAAATTGATTCAGTGGCCTCGTTGGCAGTGGAGCACCAAAATGAAAAAAGGAGCCAGGGGAACAGGATGCCAGGAGCCTCCTCATCCTGATATCTACTCGAATTAGAAACAAATCATTTAAAATATTGATGCTGAGTCTATGCAGATGCCTAAGAAGAGAGACACTAATTCTTAGTTTTCCTTAAGTTTTCTTATTGAATCAGAGGGGTGATTTTATTTATTTATTTATTTATTTATTTATTTATTTATTTAAAGATGTATTTATTTTATTATTTATTATTTTATGTATATGACTACACTGTAGCTATCTTCAGACACACCAGAAGAGGGCATCAGATCCCATTACAGATGGTTGTGAGCTGTGAATTGAACTCAGGACCTTTGGAAGAGCAGTCAGTGCTCTTAACCACTGAGCCATCTCTGCAGCTCCAGAAAGGTGATTTTTAGGGCTCGGTGATCTAACTTTGCCTGGTCACCCAGCACAGGCAGTCCCGGGTTTGGGTCAGGCTCGGTCAATCGCGATCTGTGACCTTGGGCAAGCTTACACAGGCTTCTTTGTGAGGCTCGGAGCCTGGGTCTGCTGAGCTCGGTCAATTCACTTTGCCCGCAGCAGCGATTCCTGTTCAATCAGTCTTTCATCTCCTGTCTCTTCTCGGTGGACACTGTCAAAGTGAGTTTAAAACGCATCGATGCTGACGGGCTGGCGCGCTGGCCCCCGTCCAGCCTTTGAGGACAGAGGACTGTAACGAACAGCCAGGATTTTGTGTTGTCTTTCTTTCTTTCTTTTTTTTTTTTTTTTCTGAGACAGGGTTTCTCTGTGTAACCCTTGCTGTCCTGGAGATCAGGCTGGCCTCGAACTCAGAAATCCGCCTGCCTCTGCCTCTCATTGTGTTGTCTTTCTTTTTCAGCAGGGCTTCGAGCAGCCCAGGCTCCATTTGAACTAGCTGTACCACCTAAGAGGAGCTTGAACTTCTGACGTTTCTTGCCCCCCAAACCTGAATGCTGGCATTCCAGGAACATGTACCAATAGGCCTGGCTCACGGGATGCTGGGTTGGACCCCTGTGCATTTGAGGCACGCTCTCTGCCGAGCACCACCAGCTTAACAAATACCCAGAATACCCACGTTGACTGAGGCTTCCCTACTTAGATCATTAGAAAGATTTTCCAAAGATCCCAGCAGTTCACCCTGGGTGGGAGGTGACCAAGAAAATTATTCAGGGCTGGAGAGATGGCTCAGCGGTTAGAGCACTGACTGCTCTGCCAGAGGCCCTGAGGTCAATTCCCAGCAACCGCATGGTGGCTCACAACCATCTGTAATGGGATGTGATGCCCTCTTCTGGTGTGTCTGAAGATACCTACACTGTACTCGCATACAATAAAATAGATAAATCTTTATTTTCTTTTTCTTTTTTTTTTTTATTTTTTGGTTTTTTTGAGACAGGGTTTCTCTGTGTAGCCCTGGCTGTTCTAGAACTCACTCTGTAGACCAGGCTGTCCTCGAACTCAGAAATCTGCCTGCCTCTGCCTCCCAAGTGCTGGGATTAAAGGCATGTGCCACCACCACCCGGCTAGATCAATCTTTATAAAAAAAAAAGAAAAAGAAAATTATTCAGGGTAGCTTATGTCACAATAAAACAGGAGGATTGACCTTAAAAATGAAATCAAAGCAATATAATCCAAGTTTTGCTCCTTCTTCTTCTTTTTTTTGGGGGGGGGGTTGTTTTTTGGGTTTGGTTTTTTCCAGACTGGGTTTCTCTGTATAGCCCTGGCTGTCCTGGAACTCACTCTGTAGACCAGGCTGACCTCGAACTCAGAAATCCGCCTGCCTCTGCCTCCCAGAGTGCTGGGATTACAGGCGTGCACCACCACTGCCCGGCTAAGTTTTGCTTCTGATAAAGTCTTGGCTTCCCTCCCACTGCGTTCTCTGCCTCTCTCAGGGACCCGCTGTAACACACCAACTCATTTGTCATGTGTCCCAGCACTGATCATGCCATGCCAGTCACAGACCTATCATCCAGTGCACAGCACAGGCAAGCCATAGACAGCCAACCATGCTACACGGCAACACAGCAAGGATGGAGCGTTGGCATTTTGTCTAGGCTCCGCCCCACAGTTACCTGGCAACAGCCAGGAGTGCCTGACTCACTATAAAAGGGGCTGCTTGCCCCCTCCTCACTCTCTTCTCTTCTCCTCTTGCTCCTGCCCCTTACCCTCCTACTCTCTCTCCACGTGCTCATGGCCAGTGTCTCTCTCTCTCTCCTCCCTCAACTCCTCTCCTCATGCCCTAAATAAACTCTATTCTATACTATATCATCATATGGCTGGTACCTCAGGGGGAAGGGATGTCCCAGCATGGGCCCGCTGAGGCACCTCCTTCCCAACACTATAGCGCGCCTCCACCAAACACATCCCAGCCTTAAAATATATATATATATATATATATATATATATATATATATATATATATAACACAACATGGAGGATGTCTTCGAGGGGCCCACCAGCATCATGGTCAGCCTGCAGTGATAGCCACCACAATGTGTAAGTATGTGCTGGTCAGATGGGAGAGACAGAGAGGAGCAGCTTGAGTATTATGAAGAAAGATGGAACTGGAGACTCGGGCTGCAGAGGAGGACACTGTTGTGAGTGCCCAGCCCTACCACCTGGGGTGAAGTCCTAGCCTGGTCCGTGGCTTTGCAGCAACTCATATTACCACTAGAGAACATGGGGATGTCCCTGGTCGGTGTAGCCACTGGAGACCGCATGGATGTCCAGGGGATTGTACATAACTGGCCCCGCCCCTCACTGGCTGTAGCACTCTGGAGAGCTGGCCCTGGGGTGATGAGAGCGGGAGAGATAGCTCTCTATCTTCTCACTGGCTGTAGCATTTGGGAGATCAGGCCCTGCACCTCACCTGGGCAATACAGTGGAGCTGGCCCTGATGACAAAGGACGGGCAAACCAGTCCCCAGGAGAGCTGTCTGTCTTAGCCCCTCAACAGACACTTGGGAGTGGGCCCCCACACTTTGACTGGACAGCAGCACAGCAGTGCTGGTTAGAGCGGGGCATGGATTCAGACGATATGACAGAAGCCAGAGATCTCAAGCCAGACCAATGGCTCACTGCAAAGAACGTTTGCAAATAAGGATGTGTGGACAGAAGGATGCACGGTGGGACACACTGGGACACACTACAGCGACCATGCTGAGATGCTTTCTATGCTTTTCTGTGTGTGTTTGTTTGCTTGGTTGTTTGAGCAGGGGTGCGTGTGTGTGGGAAGGAGGCTGCAAGGGCAAAGGGCAGATTTGAGGAGACAGGGACATGAGTGGGACTGGAGTGCGGGATGTGAAAGTCATAAAGATTCAATAAAAAAGTCTAAATAAATAAATAAATAAATAAATAAATAAAAACAATATGAGCTGGAGAGATGGCTCAGTGGTTAAGAGCACCGACTGCTCTTCCAGGGGTCCTGAGGTCAATTCCCAGCAGCCACATGGTGGCTCACAACCATCTGTAATGGGATCTGATGCTCTCTTCTGGTAGGCAGGTATATATGCACATAGAGCACTCAAATAAATTAGAAAGGAAGGAAGGAAGGAAGGAAGGAAGGAAGGAAGGAAGAAAGAAAGAAAGAAAGAAAGAAAGAAAGAAAGAAAGAGAGTTTGTGGCTTGATCCTATCTGCATAGGATTTCTAACTGAGGTGTGGCTCAGCAGTAGAACATTTGCTTTGAGTTTGCATAGCCTTGAGTTTGAGCCCTAGTATCACCAAAATGAATAAATGAATGGATAGATGAATGCATGCATGCATGAATGAATGAATGAATGAATGAATACATAAGCAGGGGCCTGAAACAGTGGTGTATGTAGCCCTAACACTTGGGAGATTGAGAAAGGGAGATCAGGAGACTGGGACTTCAGGGTAATCACTGACTCTCTCTCTCTCTCTCTCTCTCTCTCTCTCTCTCTCTCTCTCTGTGTGTGTGTGTGTGTGTGTGTGTGTGTCAGGGTTTGAGACTGTCCTTCCAGGGACTCCTAGCTGTCTTCATTGATTATCAAGTTCAGGGCTAAGCTGGGTTATATGAGACACAGTCCCCCAAACACAAATAAATAAGTCTCCCTGGAATGCAGCAGGAAAACGCTGAGTGGCTCTCTAACAAACCATAGTTCTTTTTGCAAATTGGGAAACCATAAATACTGATTTTTTTTTTTCTGATCAGAAAATCAATAAGCTGGTGTGGCAACTCACGCTTGGAGTTAAAACTGAGGATCTTGATGAGCTCAAGGGCAGCCTGGGTTATGGAGTAAATTTTATATCGGTCTGGGCAACAGTGAGACCCCGACTCAACCAATAAACAAACAGGGCTGGCAAGAATGTGTAGAGGTAAGGGCTCTCGCTCTCAAGCCTGGACCCACATGGTGGAAGGAGAGAGTTGACCACTGCAGCTTGTCTTCTGACCTTTGCTCACCTGCCATGGCTTTTACACACACACACACACACACACACACACACACACACACACACACAGAGAGAGAGAGGGAGAGAGAGAGAGAGAGAAAGAGAGAGAGAGAATGTGATTAAAAACCAAAACAATAACAATTAAATATTTCACTTTTTAAAAATATTTTTATTTCCCAATTTTTTTGCACTGCAGGAGCAAGGCAGACTCAATGTAGGCCGGAGATTGTTAGTTCAGGCAGCATACACTAGTGAATCCGCCACCGGAAGATTACTAACATAGAAGAGCTGATAAATTTATCTGTTATCTGTTGATTCTTAAAAAAAAAAAGAAAGAAAGGCCGGGCAAGGTGGCGCATGCTTGTAATCCCAGCACTTGGGAGGCAGAGGCAGGCGGATTTCTGAGTTCGAGGCCAGCCTGGTCTACAGAGTGAGTTCCAGGACAGCCAGAACTACACAGAGAAACCCTGTCTCGAAAAGCCAAAAAAAAAAAAAAAAAAAAAAAAAAAAGAAAGAAAAACATTATTTAAAAAGTGTTTATTTTAGCTGGGTGGTAATGTTGCTTGTCTTTGGTCACAGTACTTTGGAAGCAGAGGCAGGAGGATTGCTGTGAGTTCAAAGCCAGCTTGGTCTTCAGAGTAAGTTCTAGGTCAGCCAGGGATACACAGAGAAACACTCTCAAAAAACCAATTATTTTATATATGGGTGTGAGTGTGTTGCCTATATGCATGTACATGCCCCATATGTGTGCCTGGAGGTCAGCAGAGGGTTAGCATCAGATCCTCGAGCTGGAGTTATGAGTAGTTGTGAGCAGCATGTGGTGCTGGAGACCTCTGTAAGAGCAACCAGGGCTCTTAACCACCGAGCCACCTCTCCAGACCTTATTTTCATTTTAAGAAGATTTACTTATCTATTTGTTTGTTTATTATGTGCACAGTATCCTGTCTGCATATATGCCTGCATACCAGAAGAGGGCACCGGATCCCATTACAGATGATTGTGAGCCCCCTTGTGGTTGCTGGGAATTGAACTCAAGACCTCTGGAAGAGCAGGCAGTGCTTTCAATCTCAGAGCCACCTCTCCAGCCCCCTTCTTTTAATTTTTAATTACATGTATATGTACGTGGGTGCATGAAAAACGTGTGTTGTGCTTGTGGAGGCCAGAGGTGTCAGGTCCCCGGGAATAGGAATTACAGGGAGTTGTGAGCTGCCTTAGATAGTCGCTGGGCGGCAAACTCAAGTCCTCTGTGAGAGCACTGTGCACTTTTTTTTTTTTTTTTTTTTTTAAGCACTGTGCACTCTTAACCACTGAGCCATCTCTCCAACCCAGGAAACTAAGAGAAAGAAAGTTCTCTGTGTAGAATTCTACTACAGACAGAATAAAGTCCATCCTAGCACCCAAGGGCCTTTCACCCACTGAGGGAGTGCTAACTTGGTGTTATCTTCTCTTGGAGCTGTGGGACAGACACACCCTAAACTGCAAACAGGCTTGGCATGCCATGCCCGGCACTTGGCTTTCTGTCCTCCTCCCAAGCTTTCTTCCCCCACCCCCACCCCCGAAACAGGGTTTCTCTGTATAGCCCTGGCTGTCCTGAAACTCAAGACCAGGCTGGCCTTGAACTCAGAAATCTGCCTGCCTCTGCCTCCCAAGTGCTGAGATCACAGGCGTGCGCCACCATCACCCGGCCCTCCTCCCAAGCTTTCAATGGGCCATGAGGACCTTTCAGCTTCCCTATCCGCTGCCCTTGACCCGCCCTTCCGGCAAGCACCTGGAGAGTCCACTTCCTGTGCCAGGTAGCAAAACTGCGTGGTAGTTCTTCTTAGATACATTGAGCGGTCACTTCCTCAAAGGCTGGTAATAGCTTCTTCGCTGCAGGAGCCCGGGCTCACCGCTTACACACAAAATAGGCAATGGATGCGTCTGGAGTCAGCTGTAGACAAAGGCAGTGGGGTGACATACACTTGGGGACTTTGAGGCAGGTTTCATTAGGGTGTGACTTGGGGTAGATTTTAAGAAAAAAGTAATATGGATCAGGCTAGCAAGATGGTCCAGTGGATAACAGTGCTTGCCAACAAACCCACAAAGATAAGAGGAAGAAGGCATCAGGTTCCCTGGGCCTGGAGTTACAGATGGTTCTGAGTCACCCTGTGGGTATTAGGAATCAAACATGGGTCCTTTGAAAAAGCAGCCAGTAACTTCTGAGGCTTCAGTGTGGTGGCAGGAGAAACTGGCTTCTGAGAGTTTCACTCTAAGAGGATTCCTGACTCCTGAGACGTGTTCCCCGACTTCCACACACACGCGGAGGCACTCACATATGTACAGACAAAATAGATAAAATAAATGAACATATTGATACACAAAATTTTCTCACAAGTATGTTGGTTTCACTCTTTATGTTGATTGATAATATAGGAGACATTCCTCCTAAATGTTCTTTCACATGGAGAAATATTCTCTTTTTTATTTATTTTTTCTTTTTATTTAAAGATTTCTTTTTGTTGTTGTTTTTTCGAGACAGGGTTTCTCTGTATAGTCCTGGCTGTCCTTTACTTAAAGATTTATTTATTTATTTTATTTATATGAGTACACTGCAGCTGTCTTTAGACACACCAGAAGAGGGCATCAGATCCCATTACAGATGGTTGTGAGCCGCCATGTGGTTGCTGGGAATTGAACTCGGGATCTCTAGAAGAGCAGTCAGTGCTCTTAAGCGCTGAGCTATTTCTTCAGCACAGGGATAACTGCTTGTTTTACATTTATAATTTCCAGTGAAAAAGACGCAATACTTACAAAGAAAGCCAGTTGTCTAAAATGAGTGTCATCAGAAAACAAAATTAAAAGACAAATGACAACTGGAAAAATATTGATAACATAGAATAAGGAGATAACGGGGCCGGGAGAAGGCTCAGCGGTTAAGAACATTTGCCGAGCTCCCTGAGGACCTGGGTTCAGTTCCTGGCTACCAGGTGGCCACTTGTCACCTTTCCTAACTCCAGCTCTTGGGGTCTGATGCCCGCCTCTGGCCTCTGCTGGCATGAGGCATGCATGCACTACACAGGCAAAACATAATACGAACATTTTAAACATTAAAAAGAAAAGATACTGGCCATACATGATGGCGCCTACTTAATCCCAGCACTTGAGATGCAGAGGCGGGCAGATATCTCTGATCCAGTCTATCCTGGTCTATAGAATGAGTTTCAGGACAACCAGGGCTATTCAGAGAAACCCTGACCAAACAACAAACCTACTCAAAAGCCCAGCATAGCTACCCAGACTTCACGTATTACAGTGCTTTCTGCTTCTGTTTCCTCCTGATAAATGCACTCTGCTAGGTCAAAGTGTTTATCTCTGCTAACATGTATCTCAGCCTGAAAGGTCCTGTCTGTGTTCTCAATAAATATTTGTGAAATAACCGAAGTTTTAGAAACAGCATGGGATGGGGGGTGTGGTGGTGTAGCCTGGCATTTGTAAGGCTCTGGGTTCCATATTTAACACCTCAATATCCTTCCTAATTTGTTTTAAAATTTTTTTTAAAAATATAACAGGAATATGAATACAGAGTGGAAGAAAGTAGGTCAAAATGTTAATGGTCATTTCCGCTGATATTTTTTTCCTTCTTTGTTTTTTACCTGTGGGTTTATTCCTGAAATCCTATATGAAATGGGTTGTTTTGGGGAAGCATGGTGGCACACACCTATAATCCTAGCACTCAGGACAGAGGCAGTAGCATCACAAGTTCCAGACCAGCTTGAACTTTATAGAGACAAAAATAAAGGGGGTGCTTTAGGAGTGGATCAGTGAGTAAAGGTGCCTGCCACCAAACCAGATGACGTGAGTTTACACTCCAGAGCCCAAGAGATGTTGGAAAAGCCAAACACATGTCCTAAGTTATCTTCTGACCTACAAAACACACACACACACAGAGAGAGAGAGAGAGAGAGAGAGAGAGAGAGAGAGACAGAGACAGAGACAGAGAGAGACAGAGAGATAATGTGGCACGCAAAGCTCCCCATTTTTAAAAGCATTATTATTATTTTTTTTTTCAGACAGGGTTTCTCTGTGTAGCCCTGGCTGTCCTGGAACTCACTTTGTAGACCAAGCTGGCCTTGAACTCAGAAACCCACCTGCCTCCCAAGTGCTGGGATTAAAGGCGAGCGCCACCCCCGCCTGGCTTAAAAAGTATTATCTTACCATGAGAAAACTGCTTTCCAAACCTCGTGTAAGCCTCTGGTACCCTGCAGTCAATACCACACAGCGAACTGTTCTTGCTGTGAATTTTGTGAGTCCTTTTTTTTTCCTGTGTGAAAAGCATCAGACATTGGTGAGGTATTGATGCAATATCTGTAGTACAAGGACATATATATGTAAAATATTGCTTTCATTTTCTGGTAAAAGGTGCTGAAGGTAATAAATATCCACGCCTCGCCCAATCCACTGCAACATCCCCCAGGGAACACACCCACCTAGCAACCGAGAGCGGAGCTGGAGAGCGCCACTGTGCCTTTAATTCCGGGGCTGGGGTGGGGGCAGTGCAGAGAGGTTCGGCTTTCCCATTCCCTCCGCACCTCCAGTGGCAGCTGTCACCTGTAAGCCGAGCACCGCGCAGGGGCATGGAGCCCGGCGCCCATTGGACACGACCTCTCAGCAGCAATCTACCCCCCAGTCTGGGGGCCGGGCCGGGCGCAGGCGGAGGGTAGGAGTCCCAGGTGCCCTTCGCCCGGAGACTTCCCAGCACGGCGGCGAGGGCGTGACTGCAGACCAGTTTCAAGAATCAGAGCCTCAGGTGAGCCCGGCTAGGAGGCTGGGGCGACCCGGGAGTCGCAGGGACCGAGCATGGCGCTGGCAGCCGCTGCCGCTGCCGCCGCCGCCGCCGCAGGGGTGAGCCAGGCGGCGGTGCTGGGCTTCCTGCGGGAGCACGGCGGGCAGGTGCGCAACTCCGAGCTGCTGAGCCGCTTCAAGCCGCTGCTGGACGCTGGGGACCCACGGGGCCGCGCGGCCCGTAGGGACCGCTTCAAGCAGTTCGTCAACAACGTGGCCGTGGTGAAGGAGCTGGACGGGGTCAAGTTCGTGGTGCTGAGAAAGAAGCCGCGACCGCCAGAAGGACCCGAGGCTCCCCTCCTCTCCAGCCCTGAGGTGCCAGCCCCGCTGGCCCAGTGTGCTGTCCCAGCGGAGGACAACTGTGCCCCCGGGGCTCCCCACTCTCCACCGCAGTCAGGAGAACCGCCGGAGGACTCGTCCACACCATCCGAGCTACAGCACACCCCTGAGACCTCACCCTCAGGGGTCACCCAGGTTGAGGCTCCATCAGGCCTAGAGCCACAGCTCGGGGGACCCGAGGATCTGGAGCTACCTCGGTCCTCGGAGCTCGCCCGACCGGCCAGCGTGCCGTCGGGGTTGGCCCTGCAGAGCACAGAGTCTCCAGGCCCGGAGCCTGCACCTCCCACGGCGCAAGTGCCACCGCTGAAGCCTTGCATGCTGCCGGTGCGCTGCGTCGCCCCTGGCCCCGCGGCGCTGCGGATCCGCGCGGAGGAGCAGGGCCTGCGCCGGCAGCGCTCGGAGGAGCCGAGCCCGCGGGGCTCCCCGATGCTCCTGCGGCGGCTCTCGGTAGAGGAGTCTGGTCTGGGACTCCACCTGGGACCCGGCCGCTCCCCGCATCTCAGGCGCCTGTCGCGCGCCGGCCCGCGCCTGCTGAGCCCGGACACGGAGGAGG
The DNA here is from genome assembly GCA_964023405.1 of Apodemus agrarius. Classification (NCBI taxonomy): domain Eukaryota; kingdom Metazoa; phylum Chordata; class Mammalia; order Rodentia; family Muridae; genus Apodemus; species Apodemus agrarius. The sequence goes on along the minus strand of OZ030015.1, from coordinate 37,614,747 downwards.
TGCCTGTCGCGCCGCCGCCGCCACCCGCGGTGCCCCTGGAGCCCACGGAGCACGAGTGGCTGGTACGCACGGCCAGCGGCCGTTGGAGCCACCAGCTGCACGGACTGCTCTTGCGGGACCGCGGCCTGGCTGCTAAGCGCGACTTCATGTCCGGCTTCACCGCCCTACACTGGGCAGCCAAGAGCGGCGACCGGGAGATGGCTTTACAGCTGGTGGAGGTGGCGCGGCGCGGGGGCGCGCCTGTGGACGTGAACGCGCGCTCGCACGGTGGCTACACGCCGCTGCACCTGGCGGCTCTGCACGGCCACGAGGATGCCGCGGTGCTGCTAGTGGTGCGCTTGGGCGCCCAAGTGCACGTCCGCGACTACAGCGGCCGGCGTGCCTACCAGTACCTGCGGCCTGGCTCCTCCTACGCGCTGCGGCGTTTACTGGGGGACCCTGGCCTGCGATCTACTGCTGAGCCTGATGCGGCCAGTGGTGGCAGTGGGAGCCTTGTGTCTCGGCACCCCGTGCAGGTGGCCGCCACCATCCTCGGTTCCACCACTAGCGCGTTTCTGGGCGTCCTGGCCGACGACTTAATGCTCCAGGACCTAGCCCGTGGCTTGAAGAAGTCAAGCTCCTTCAGCAAGTTCTTGGGTGCCTCGCCCATGGCCCCCCGAAAAAAGACCAAGATCCGTGGTGGTTTGCCATCTTTCACCGAAATCTCTCGTCGACCCACTCCGGGACCTTTAGCTGGTTTAGTGCCCAGTCTGCCTCCTCCAACCTGAATGGCCTCGGAGTACCAAGGCCTTGGTTGACCTACCAGGGCCAGTGGCACAGCGTCTAAGCCTGTCTAAGACAGGCTCAACACCTGCAGCCTGTTTTTCCAATTTTATCTATTGCAGCCTGCTGTAACCAGACGGGCCTCCACCTTCTGTTTGAAATGTGACTTGCCTGCAGAGATTGGGATTCTTGTTCTCTGGAAGAGAAACCAAGCAGTCATGCCTGATCTTGGGAGGAGACTTGAAGTTTAGGGTCAAAGGTTAAGGGGCAGCAGCAGGTCATCTGGCCGTCTGGGTGGACACATGCCCAAATCAGAAGTAGAGGGTGGCTCTCTAGATATTCAAAGATGGCGACTTTAAGATCTGTAGTGGCTTTGTAATTTCAGGCTTTTGTTCTGTTTTTAAATTAAAAGGAGGTACAGCAACTTTGATAATACCTTTTGAAATTCTTTTTTTTTTTCTTTCCATTTTTAGGCAAAGTAAGACATTTTCAGTTTTCTGCTAAGTATTTTGGAAATCTTTTTAAAAAAAAAGATGGTCAAGTCTGAAAGAAATTAGTCTTAAGCGAACAACACTCAAGCTCATCTACCTCAGTGTAGGCAGAACAGACTCTGGAATCTCAAACATGGAGTAACTCTTGTGAGCCTAAGGAATGTAATTCATCCCAATTATACTGTGAATGTCAAATATTGAGAAACAAGGGTATGACTGGCTTTGTGGCCCACACCTTTAATCCTAGCACTTGGGAGGCAGAGACAGGCAGCGTTCAGTTCAAGACCAACCTGGTCTACAAAGCAAGTTCTAGGCCAGTCAGGGCTACACAGAGACTCTGTCTCAAAACAAAACAAACAGCCGGACGGCGGTGGCGCACGCCTGTAATCCCAGCACTCTGGAAGTCAGAGGCAGGCAGATTTTTGAGTTCGAGGCCAGCCTGGTCTACAGAATGAGTTCCAGGACAGCCAGGCCTATACAGAGAAACCCTGTATCAAAAAACCCAAATCCAAAAACAAAACAAAAAAAACCCCAACAAACAAACAAACAACCCCTGAAGACACACACAGCCTGCAGGGGGAAGAAAAACTCCAAATGAGCAAAAAATGAACAAACAAAAAGATTCGTGCTCGAATCTTGAGAGTAAAAGAGATTTAACACAGAGAGAAAGAGACATTTTGGTAAATAATTTTAAACTACTCCAGGACGTATTTGTGTTCAGCACTAACTGGTGGCTTCCTACTTTGATATGGCATGCCATTTTAATCTTTTTTAAATTGTGATTTTTATTGTGAATTCTGAATTCCGTAGTTTTCAGTGTAATAGGTGACCAGTCAAACACACAAACAAAAGTTATACCAGAAAAAAAGGAACTGATTAATAGAAACTGAAGTGATTGTTACTTTTTTTTTTATATGAAAGTTCTGAACAAATGAGTATGTGATATTCGTTTTCCAAAAACTATTTGAAATAGCAAACGTAGAGCGGTGGCCTAGGTAACTAGTCTAACCTCTGCGCCTTCGTTCCTTCTCATGAATGGAGCAGACTTATGGGCCAAGAGGTCTGGGTCGGCAGAGTAGAATTGTAGAAGCACCCCTCCCCCTTTAAATAGATGTGGGATCTATTTGCTCAGTCAACTTTTTGTATCAGATCATGATTTGATTACTGTCTGTGAAAATTCTGTTTGCATGTCATCAGTCATCCTGAACGATTCCTGTGGCGCCCGCCGGAGGACAGCGTCCTTCCCCAGACCATGTCAGTGAGAGCTTTGCAATCTTGTAACGCATCCCAACAGTCAATTGTGGAACGCTTTAAGCAGTGAAATAAACAGTTTCCGTTTTTATTTCTGCCTGTGTGAGGTGCCCTCCTCTGTTTTTCCTGATTTAATGGAATGTTATTATTGAGGCTGGAGAGATGGCTCAGCGGTTAAAAGCCGTGCCGTGTTCAAAGCTCTTGCAAGGGACGCCTTCGGTTCCCAGGACTCGAGTCCGTCAGTTCACAGACGCCTTTAACTCTGGACTCCATACCTCTAGGTAGACACACACCCATACACACGAATAAAAAATAAATCATTAAAATAATGATAATAAAACATCTTGTTCCGTGTGAGAAGGAGGGAGTGTGGGCCTGCGTGTGCCATGGAGCACATGCAGAGGTCAGGAGTCGGTCACTCCTTCACCGTGAGATCCAGCATTGAACGTAGGTTGTCAGGCATGTGCTGTGCCTGCTGGACCATCATGCTGCCTCCTTCCTCTCCCTCCCTCCCTCCCTCCCTCCTTCCCCCTCCCTCCCCTCCCCACCCCCATCCCCAGGGCCAGAGAGTGAAACCAGGGTGTCTCCCATATTGGACAAAATCACCCACTAGCTACATCCTGCTCCTGTTCATCTACTGGAATGTCCTCTTTATACTTCCACTGCCCCTTTCAAGCATTCTATATTCAAAGAGTTCAGATTTCTTTAAAGGAAAGGACTCGGATCACATAGGCTTTTTAGCCCTGAACCACAGGTAAATGCAAGCCCTGATCCCACTCTTTCTACCTCCCATGCTGGGAACCCTAGCTAGTCTGCATAAATTATTTTAAAATGCAAATTAAATCTTCTGCCTCTGCAGGGAAAAAAAAATCACAGAGGCAATAATCACAGCCACGTGGTGCAGCTCAAGCTCTAGGAGGCGGAAGGGAAGGAAACGTTAGAGGTTTTCTGTGGGGAAGGGAAAGCCTGACTGACAAGGGGTAACAAAGGTCTCAGGGACAGACATGACAAGATCCCAGCTAAGGAGCAGTAAAGAGAGCCAGCCATCGCAGAGATCTTACCTCCCAGGAGAGCTAGTTCAGCTGCTGTAATTCCCCAGTACCCTGAAGACAGGTGACATGAATCATTTGCTAAAAGTTGAGAATCCACAACCCCACAGCTTGGGTGTTAGGAATCACTGCTGTCCCCTCGCAGGTCAAGACTGTTCTGGAACTGTGAGGGAAGTCAGCGGGAATGGCAGTGTGTGGGAGGAACTGTGTATTTATTTTCTTAAAAGAAAATCATTAATAGGTGGCCAGAGAGAGGGAGAGAGAGAGAGAGAGAGAGAGAGAGAGAGAGAGAGAAAGGGGGGGGTGAATTGGTAAAGTGCTTGCTTCATAAACTCATGAACCTAAATTAGATCCTAAAAATCCACATTTAAAAAATAAAAACAACAAAACCCAGCCAGGCAGTGGTAGTGCATGCCTTTAGTCCCAACACTTGGGAAGCAGAGGCAGGTGGATCGGTGTGAGTTCGAGGCCAGCCTGGTCTTCAGAGTGAGATCCAGGGCAGCCAGGGCTACATAGAGAGACTGTGTCTCTAAAAACCAACCAACCAAACAAACAAATAAAAAAGCATGGTGTGGGGCTGGAGAAGTGGGTTAAAGGCTGGCTGCTCTCCCAGAAGACTGGCTTTTGTTCTCAGCGTGGTAGAGCATGGTGGCTCCCAACCTCTGAACTTGAGTTCAGGAGGTCAGGTATCCTTTCTGAGTTCCCTGGGCACCAGACACTCAAGTGGTTTGCAGACAAAACACTCACGCCCATGAATGAATTGATGATGGTGGTGGTGGTGGTAGTGGTGATGGTGATGACAGAAAAACAAGGTGTGATGGTATGTTCTTGTAATCTCAGTGCTGGGAAAGCAGAGACCGAGGGTTCCCTGGGCCCAGCTAGCCTAGCCTACTTAGTGAGATCCAGACTACTGAGCAATCCTGCCAAAAGCAAAACAGAACAAAAACCCACAGAAGAAACAAATTAAAATCCAAGTGGACAACATCCGAGGAAAGGCACCGGAGGTTGTCTTCTGGAGACCATACATGGGGCATGCAATACACACACACATTTGCACCTGCACACAAGTGAACACACACACACCATGAAATACACCCAGACACATGCAAATAAATTAATTAATTAATTAATTAATTAATACATGTAATAGAAAAATTAACTGTTAAGGTGGTAAAGGTTGTCCCAGGAGGAGAATGAGTTCTTTTAATGGAAGACAAGTTAATTGTTGGTGCAGATATGTGTGAGTCACAGCTCCAGCACACTTGAAGTACATTGCCTTTGATGGAGCTGGGGTTTATTCTAGAACAAACCTCTCTTGCCTAACGAAGATTCAGGGACGGTTAATGAATCTGCAAGCTGTGTTTGTTGAGTATGTTCCAGGCACGGTTTCAATATGCTGAAGTTATTAACAAGGCTTGGGTATGGCATAGATTCTTAGTATCTGGGTGCTTTCCTCACCCATCCCATTTGTGAGTGTGTGTGTGTGTGTGTGTGTGTGTGTGTGTGCGCGCGCAAGCGCGCATAGGCACATAGTGGCAGGGTGCACGTGGGTGGCTGCAAATTCGTGTGGAGGTTCAAAGTTGATGGCTGAAATAATTCCCAGCTGTTCGCCCACCTTCTGCACTGAGGTAGGGTCTCTCAGTCAACCTAGGATTCACGGATAGAGCTAGTGTCCCCAGCCTGCTTGCTCTAGGGAATCCCCGTCTCTGCCTTTTGAGGCTAGAAATACAAGTGGGCCACCATGCCCACTGGCATTCATATCGGTTCTGGGGACTGAACTCTGGTCTTCGAGATTGCTCACCGAGCTTGTAAGTACTGAACTATGTCCCTGGCCCAGTAATGTCTAGATTTTAAGTCAGGCAGCTAAAAGGCTGCAAAGGTGGGAAGCAGCATGTCCAGGCTCACTTTTAGTGAGTGGCAGGAAGGCATCTCGCCATCCCTAAACTCTTTTATTGGCCGCGAGAGTTAATGTTGGCGAGCCGAGTCTGAAGTCAGCTAGAGAGACGGGCCTCTGGGGATGACCTTGATCATATTACGTGATCTTGGGTGGGAGGGCACCCCGGGCAGGGAATCCGGGTCTGTGTAAAACAGAGAGGAAGCTGAGCAGTAGCAGCAGGTTTGCATCTCTCTCTGCTTCCTGTTTGGACACAGTGTGATCTGCGGCTCCAACCTGCAGCGGCTTTGAATTCTCTGCGTGGTTGGACTGTGCCCTGGAACCGCCAGTCTGATTAAAGCCTCTCTCCCTTGCTTTGCTATTGTCCTATGGACAGAAACTAAAACAGTGATTCTGGACTGTTCTCCATCTCCTTCTCCTTCCTCCGTGGGAGGTAAGGCTGGCTGGCAGTTCCCACCCAGCAGACTGTGGGAGGAGAAGGGGCACCAAGTGAATAGTTGGGACTCTTGGAGATCTGCATGCAACCTTAGTGGTGCGGTGGAGGAGGGGGCGGGGGGGGGGCGGTGAGTTGCTTCCAGGATTTGCTTTACATCATTCTTTTTTTTTTTTTTTAAACTACATTTGTGTTTGCAAACAAACATACTTCATTCTATTAGGAAAAATGATTTGCCAGTAAAGGGAAACCTGCCTTTGTATGGTAGCAATTAAAATAGGATCACAAATACCCTCCTGTCTCTGCCTCCCACGGAAACACTGTCTTTCTTTTTTTTTGTTTTTGTTTTTGTTTTTGTTTTTGTTTTTTGTTTTGTTTTGTTTTATTTATTTATTTATTTATTTATTTATTGGTTTTTCGAGACAGGATTTCTCTGTGTAGCTCTGGCTGTCCTGGAACTCACTGTGTAGACCAGGCTGGCCTCGAACTCAGAAATCCGCCTGCCTCTGCCTCGCAAGTGCTGGGATTACAGGTGTGTGCCACCACCACCTGGCCAACACTGTCTTTCTTAGGTCGCATTCCTCTGCTCTCTTTACCTTCCCCTGGACTGCCACCAAGTGAGCTGAAAGCACCTGTCAATCTTTATAAAGGTGCTCTCAGGGGCTGGAGAGGTGGCTCAATGGTTAAGAACCCTGCTTGCTCCTGCAGAGGACCTGGGTTCAGTTCCCAGCATCCACATGTCCTTCACAACCATCTGTAACTCCAGATTCAGGGCATCCAGCTTCTTCACGAATGCGGCACATTGGTATACATGCAGGCAGAATAGTAAACACAAATAAGTCTAAAAGAGGAGGAGGAAGAAGGGGATGAGGAGGAGGAAGAAGGTGGAGGAGGAGGGAGGAGGAGGAGGGAGGAGGAGGAAGAAGGGGAGGAGGAGGGGGAGGGGGAGGAGGAGGAGGAAGGGGGAGGACGAGGGGGAGGAGGAGGGAGGAGGAGGAAGGTGGAGGAGGAGGGAGGAGGAAGAAGGGAATGAGGAGGAGGAAGGTGGAGGAGGAGGGAGGAGGAGGAAGAAGGGAATGAGGAGGAGGAAGGTGTAGGAGGAGGGAGGAGGAGGAAGGTGGGAGGAGGAGGAAGAAGGGGAGGAGGAGGAGGAAGGTGGAGGAGGGGGGAGGAGGAGGAGGAGGAGGAGGAGAAGAAGGAGGAGAAGAAGAAGAAGAAGAAGAAGAAGAAGAAGAAGAAGAAGAAGAATCTGTGAAGGAAAGAGAGAGAGGAGAGGAGCCAGTGAGGAGGGGAAGTAAAGGGGAAGATGTAGGAAAATAAGAGAAAGCATCGAGCAGGGGATGGGGGTGGGGAGAGAAAGAAATATCTTAACCCATGCCTCTTCAACGGAGGAAAAAGAAATACTCTTGGTGGGAAATGCAGGGTGATTTAAATACCAAAGATAACAGGCAGTACCCCCACCCCCACCCCCAAGCGGTGGCCGTGCTGTGACAGTAACACTAGGGATCTTGAGAGGATATCTTCACAGCAAGTGTACTCCTTCTCATCCTGCCATTCACATCTTTTGGGTACAGAGCATGTGCCCTAACCTTCCCCGGGAGCCTTTGCCATCTGAATGGCCAGAGCCACATTCAGTATTAGTCGTTTTGTAACTAGCAGAATGTTCTCGACAGCCTGGGGTGCGGAAGAACACAGCTTCCCCAATTCCGTTTCCAATTTACAGTATTAAAGTAAAAATTAAGTTCTTAGGAGGTGGAGGAACAGCGGGGGCGGGATGAGCGCGAGGCCGCGGTGATGTCTGTTGCCCAGCAACAGCAGCCTAAGCCAAACATCCAGCAGGGCCCAGGGCGCCGCCTCCAGCAGCCGAGGGCGTGAGCAACACCGAATCACTGCTCAAGCTGCGGAGGCGGCGGACAGTTACACTCCCGGATGGATGCTCTGGGTCCACCCACATCCCCAGTTTCCCTCCTCGGCACATCTCATTTAGTCGACAATTTTCCAACGTAGGCCTGGTGACAGTGAAAGGCAAGCTAGCCTTTGCCTTCTTAGCTAGCCAGAATTTCTTTCCGACAGAAGCAAAAGGCTCAGTCACAGCTTTCAAGCCCAACAGGTACATTGCCCATCAGAGCCCGGCCAACCTGATGGCTAGCCTGGAGCTTGCGCGAGTTCCCCAGGCTGAGGATGGCCACTGTGTGGGCGGAAGCTTCCATGGTAAGGGAACAGTGCCATCTGCTGGTGTACCGCAGGGCCAACGCATCAGGTTTCAGGTACCCCCAACATCCTGAAGTCTGGGATGCTCTGTAGTGAATTCCTGAGTGCACGCAAGAAGGAGATAAGATCAGGCTGGATACAAGGACCAGCTCTGGAACTGTGGCTCTCAAAAACTGTCAACGTTGAGCATGGAGACCTTATTATTCTCCCTTCGATAAAAAACCATGCAGAACCAAGGTTTGTTCTAGCCAGAAGATGGCAGTGGTCCCTGTCCCCACCCATAAGCTAGAAATGCTCTGAAACACACACTTTCCATTGGCTTAGTGGACAGTGTTAGATGTATTTCTTAGAATATCAGAATAGAAACATTTGGTGGGACTTGCGTAGGGCAACAGGCAGAGGTCAGCAGCTTCCTTGCAGAAGAGACCTTAGTGGCCAGACCCTACCCACAGGGTTCAAGGCGACGAAAGGAAAGCGTAACATTAGAATCCGCAGTGGCCTCAGCAGGAGCCCCATATGCTTTTTATAAAATCTCACAATGAGAAGATTGTTCTGAGCTCAACAGCCGACGGTTGCAACTGATGCTTTTAGTATGAATGCGGCCATTTAGTTCCCAGCCATTTGCACTTAGTGACAATACACATCAGAAAACAAGCCCAGAAGCAGAGATTTCTCACTTTGAGGTCTGTTGGCTTTAAATACACACACACATGCCCTTTAATGTGCTCAACGTCCAAAAATACCCTGAGATTTTGTGAGAAAATAGTCTTATCCCTGCTGTTTGCAGCTGAGACACTGAAGCCTGTCTCATGTTAATTTGTGAAGCTGGTTGTGTGCACGCGGGGCTGCTGCACAAATGGGTTTGTCCTGGGGTTTGGGCCATCACATGCCACCCCAAGGTTGGCCTTTTCCAAACACAGTACGAGCCCTAGCCGCCTTTCTGGGACTTCAGGCCTCATCCTCAACTCCCTCCCTCAGCTCCCTTCTTGTCTGGCTGATTCAGAGCTGGTCTCCGACCAACAGCTGGATAAGCTCAATTTTGTGTTTTGAGGTGTGTGTGTGTGTGTGTGTGTGTGTGTGTGTTCTCAATAAGTTGCTAAGTTGGTCGGTAACTCATGGTTCTCAAGAAAAACCTACCTCTGCCTGGCAAATGCTATGACGACAGACTCTAAATTCAGTGGACTTTGTTTGTTTGTTTGTTTGTTTTGGAAGAGGCATAGTTGGTTGGTGATGGTTAGACAAAACCATATTTGGATATGGGTATGGCAATGCCTTAGCATTCCTGCGGAGTCAAAAGACAACTTCTGGGGGCTGGAGAGATGGCTCAGCGGTTAAGAACACTGACTGCTCTTCCGAAGGTCCTGAGTTCAAATCCCAGCAACCACAAGGTGGCTCACAAACATCTGTAATCTGTGGTGGGATCTGATGCCCTCTTCTGGTGTGTCTGAGGATAGCAGCAGTGTACTCATACATAAAAGAATAAATAAATTTTTAAAAAAAGACAACTTCTGGGAGTTGGTTCTCTCCTGTGGAATCTGGGGTTTGAACGCAGGTTACTTGCACAGCAAGTTCTTTTGACAGTGGAGACATCTCACTAGGCCAAGACCTAAGCTTTTGTGGTGGTCATCCAGTTACAAGATCAGGTGGCAATTGCTGGGGTGGGGTGGAGGGGCAGGGGCGTGCCCCTCAGTCTCTCCAGCTTTCAAACTTGGTTCTCCAGTCTCTCCAGACATTGCTGGGCCAAACTGACACTCTGTCAAGTCCCTCTTCCGTTCTGGTTAGCCTGGACTGCTGCTGGAGTTTGTCAGTCACACACACACACACACACACACACACACTTCCCCTTGTCTGTGCAGGCAATGCATACTCCTCTTAGAAAAATTATTAGAAGATAAAATGCAAAACTCATTTACACCTTAAGCTGCAGTGTTCTTCTCTCGCAACCCTTCTACCTCCCACCAACTCTGACAGAGGGTCTCGCCTTCCCCGGGAGAGTGCAGGGTTTATGATCCTCATTCTTTGTTTTCATGGATGTTCTACTAGGGATCAAACCCAGGGTCTCACGCAAGGCAAGTGTGGACACTCTACAACTCAGTTCTATCTGCATCTCTCCCCCCCCCTTCTCTCTCTCGGATTTGGTTTTTTTGAGACAGGGTTTCTCTGTATAGCCCTGGCTGTCCTGGAACTCACTCTGTAGACCAAGCTGTCCTGGAACTCACAAATCTGCCTGCCTCTGCCTCCCAGAGTTCTGGGATTACAGGTGTGCACCATCACCGCCCGGCTGCAGCCCTCTCATTAAGCTACTTTTATATTTACTTTATTATTTGGGGCGTGTTATGACTGCATGTATGTCTGTGCACTACCTGTGTGCAAACCAGAGTGTGTCAGATCCCCGGAGCTGGAGTTACAGAAGGGCCATACAGCAAGGATGCTGGAAATGGAACCCGGATCCTCTGCAGAACAGCAAATAGTCTTAACTTCTGGGCCATCTCTCCACCCACCCCCAACCCAGTACCCCCAGCCCCTAACCCCCGCAGCCCCCTTATTTTGAGGCAGAGTCTCTTAAGCTGTCCAGGCTGGCTTTGAGATCCCTTTGTATCCCATACAGGCCTTGAACTTGAAATCGGTCCGTCTCAGCTTCCCATATAGCAGGGTTACAGCGACACCACCAGGCCAGGCTTTAAATACTGCAGTTTTTAAAGACCCACAAATTAGTTCCCAAATAATTACAAACTTGAATAAGGTCACAGGAGAACACTGTGGGAAGATGTGCTCTGGGAAGGCCTGATCTGACTCCTCCCTATTCCCTCAAGGGAAAAGCTCTCTATAAAGCACGGCCCCAGTCGCGGGTGAGCCTGGGACAATGCTCCCACCTCCACCACCTGTAACTAGATAAGAGTAGCAAGAAAAGGTTGTTTGTCTAGAGGACGGATTCCTGGGGCCCAGGACAGCCTGGGAGAAAGGGGATGATGGCTGAGGTCGTTCCAGAGAGTGTTCAGTTGGTCCTTAAGGAACCGGATTCGATCGTCCAGACTGCGCTGCTGTGACAGGATCCTGGCCTTGGAGACCAGCAGCACACGATAGGAGCGCAGATGCTCTGCGGGCAGCTCCCGCTCCAACACCTGACGCAGGGTCTGCTCCCGCCGAGCCACGTGCTCCTTCAGCTCCTTAGCGTCTTCTTGCTGTCGCTGCAGAAGCAGGAGTCGCTGCAGCAGAGAGGCCTGGAAGCACCGGGAGAGGGCGCAATGAACACCGCTGCTCCCGGGATGATCCCGGCAGTAGATCGAAGGCCCCTCCAAACCCTGCTCTTCCCCTAACCTCAACCTCTTTTACCCTCTCATCGGGGTCGCTGTCTGAGCCGGTCCTAGCCAAGGCGAGGTTTACACGGGCCAGGCGACTGCCTAGCAGCAGCAGAAGACCAAGTACGCGCTCTAGATCGGTCATGAAGCGGCGGAACCGTTCCAGATCCCGGGGTGTACAGGCCTGGCTCACTGCAGCCTCCAGAGTTGCGTTGCGTTGGGTCCAGTCCGCGGCGGTCCCCCGCAGTCGCTCCTGCTCGGCGTGAAGATCCTGCAGCATCTTTTGGAGGAGGCGGACTAGTTCCACCTGCCGGGAGGGCTTAGGTATTCAAAAACTGGGCCAAGTCCACATTTCTCCAACCAGACACTAAGCCGCGGCGACCCCACTCAACTTCCATCCCCCTACCCACCCCACCCCCCACCCCACTCACTTTTTTGGCCTGAGCACTGTGTCCTTCCGGGAATCCCTGGCCACTTGATTGATCAGACACAGGGTCGGGGGTACAGTTTTCAGACCTTGATGCTTCCTGGGAAGTGGGCAGATCCTGGGTGAAGTGGCGTCCGCAGGACCTGAGGACAAAGCCAAAGTTGTCTGAATTCTTCTGCCTTAGACTGCAGACACTCAGAATCAGGAGTCCTTAGTGCCTGTCCCTGGGGCTCACCCTTCCTCCGACGCACCAGCAGCCTTCTCTCCAGCCCCCTCACCGGCTGGCCTCGCAGCACTCCGGATCTCTTCAGCAGGAAAAAGCCCATCCAGCAGGCCCAGAGGTAGCTCTGGACCGGGCTGAGCGGCAAGAGAATGGCTCATAGAGGGATCCAGTCTGGCCAGCTCCTGAACCAGCTCCTCAAAGTGCCGACTAGGCCAAGTAGGCTTGGAACCAAGCCGGCCCGAAGGCAGGGAAGTGTGGCGAGGGGAGCCTGGGGTCTCAGAGTCTGACTGTTTCAAGACATCATCGACAGAGGGAGGCTTGGGGGCGATTTTCTCTGTAGCTGCAGAGGGGTCAGTGGTCAGCAGCCCATTAGGGTCAAAGGTTGGGATGTCATCATTTGTAGTCCCAGGAATGCTGGCAGGTCTGGAGATGTCCACAGAGCCATTCATTCCTTGCCAACAGCTGTCCGCTCCTGTGATCCCTGGAACCTCATAGAGGGGGCTTTCTGCCGAGACTGCAACCTGACCAGCTTTTTTGCTTAAGCCGTTTTCATACTGCTGGTAGGAGGTGCTGGAAGCGGAGGGGACACTGAATCAGAAAAGTACAGACAAATACTTTTCAAGGGCTGGCTGCGTGGGGACATCCTCACCACCTGGGCATTACAAGAGGGAGAGTTCCCAGCCGTCTGGCATTTTCTAGATGCCTCTGTGTGTGTGTGTGTGTGTGTGTGTGTGTGTGTGTGTTGGACACATGAGGGGATTCACCTGGTTGGGAGCCCTTGGGGGGCATGGGAGTCTTGAGGCGACAAAGGTGTCTTGGCTTCTTTCAGGAATACTTCATCATCGGGGAGGGAGGGGCTCGGAGCAGATGCGGTGGTCTCAGAGATTCTCCAACCACAGCCAGCTGGTTTGGTCTGGAGGGCCTCTCCAGGACACACCATTGCAGCCTCCTTCTGAGCCACGAACCTAGAGTCAGGGAACCCACAGTGACCAGGAAAGAGGCCCTTCCTGCTGTGCTGGACAAACAGCAGAGCATGCAGTTGATGAAAGACAGAAGTCTCAGACTGAGGCAGGTAGACTGTAAGAGTAGACCATTGTCAACTTGAATGGATTTGGAATTACCTAGGAGACACACCTCTGACTGACTGACTGACTGACTGACTGACTGACTGACTGTGAGGGAGTTTTCAGAGAGGTGTCACTGAAGAGGGAAGATGTGTATGTGTGAGGAGAGTGTCTGAGATTGTAAGATGACTGACTGTGGACAGAGCCAGCCCATGGACTGGGGTTCTAGGACCGAACAGAAGTGGAAGAAGAAAGAACGCTGAGTAGGAGTCTTTCCTGAGGGAGTGTAACTCCCTCACACTCCCTGAATCCATGCCTTCCTCATGGACTCCACGAGCCAAAATAAGTATTTCTTCTTTAAGTCCCCATCTCCCCCTATGCCCCCCACCCCCACTCCCGCTTAAGTCCCCATTCTTTTTTTTTTTTTTTTTTTTTTTTAGGTTTTTCGAGACAGGGTTTCTCTGTGTAGCCCTGGCTGTCCTGGAACTCACTCTGTAGACCAGGCTGGCCTCGAAGTCCCCATTCTTAAGAATTCGTTCTCAACAATAGGAAAAGTAATGGATACAGGACCCAGGGATGCCTTTTTAAAGCAAGCCCCGTGAAAGTTGACTCCAAGAGAGTCCCATGTCTCTCACCTGGAAAGCTTGGTCTGAAGCAGTGGTCTGGGGGTGTCTGCTCTTTGAGGAACAACCTAGAACAGGGAAACAGTGGCCTGAAACAGTCTTCCAGATGCCGCCCTCCCCCACCAGCCGGCGTCCTTTATCTTCCATACCTGGACAGTGGCCACAGTCCTATCTGAACCCGCGCAGGGACCCATGACCTCGCCTGAAACACTCTGACTTCGACCCGCAGGTCTATGGGCATTGCCAAGATTCGCGGGCCGGGAATTCAGCTCCATTGAGCTTAGGAACTGAGTCTCCTGCAGCTCTTTGGATTTGGCGTGCATCCCACGCTGCAACTCTTGCGTGGAATAAGCCTCTGTCAAGCCCTCGCCCTTGGGCCCACCGCTCCAACCCACGCGATGTAGTTTGCCTGGCTCTGAGAAGCAGCACAGCCGCTGCTGGCTGGCGAGATGTCCCCGGCCAGCAGCAGCCGGTGCTGGGACCGCGGCGCGCGCCGGCTCCTCTGCCAGCTCCTGGCTGCTGGAGGCGGAGCGCATGTGCACCGTGGGAGGTCGCGCGGGGAGTGCGGGACGCAGGCGGCCGGGCAGGCTCATGCGGAGCTCCTTTCGCTGGAAGGACGTCTCCCGCAGCACTCGTCGCTGTGCACCCTGCAGCCGCTGGCGGTAGGCGGCCCGCGAGGCTGGCGGGCTGGGCGGCTCTCCGGTGCATGCAGTAGCTTCAGCCTCCGCGGCCAGTGCGTACAGCAGCGGGGTGTCTTGTTTGCTTAGTGGTCCCGGGCTTCCCTGGACTTCTGGGGACCGTGGGTTACTGTGCCCAGCGACTGACTGCCCGGGTTGCTGGGTCGTTGAAAGGACAGCGTCCTTCGAGGTAGGGGATCGGCTGCCCCAAACCTCTCGCACGTAGTCCCAGTCTAGGTAGGGGAGGCGCTCGGTGCCGGGGGACGACGTGAGTGTCTCGGGACCACCAGACGCCGTGGAGAAAGAGCTGTAGGCAGAGTCGGCACGCGTGGACAGCCGTCGCAAGTCCAGGCTTTCAGTGGCTGAGGCCTGGGAAGTGCGGTCTCCCCCAGTACCCAGCGCCTCCATGATTGTACAGTTGGGAACTAGAGTTGACGGACCTGGTGGGGACAGGAAAGAACAAAGAACAAAAAATCAAAACACGCCAGGCAGTGGTGGCACACGCCTTTAGTCCCAGCACTTGGGAGGCAGAGGCAGGCAGATTTCTGAGTTCGAGGCCAGCCTGGTCTACAGAGCGAGTTCCAGGACAGCCGGGGCTACACAGAGAAACCCTGTCTCGAAAAAACCAAACCAAACCAAACCAAACAAACAAATAAATAAAATAAAAAACAAAAACACAGATGGGCTGGTGGGTGAAGAATTCAGGTAAGGGCTGGGACAATCTGCTAACTCCTTGACCACGGAGAACTGGGGACTTACATGTCCCTTCCCTGGTCACATGGTCCCTAGCTCTGGCATCTTTTTTTTTTCCCCGTCAGTATGGTAGAGATTTTTGAGGTAGACGTGGCACGAGCAATGGGACTCATTGTAGCCGCAGATCTGGGTGTAGGGAGCCTTAGTTCTAATGCAGTAGGTCCGCTCGCTCGCTTGCCAGGGCTTCCTTAGCAGCACATCTGCTCCGACACCTCCCGCGGTGCTGAGAACAGGCGCATGCTCAAACCTCAGTCCCACCCAGGCTGCTTCCTGGCCATTCTGTTAGCGTCTCTGTTTGATCTTTCCCTGATAAACAATGATCAAGAACATTGAGATCACAGAAGAGCCCAGAAAAGGGAGGCAGGAGGCCAGGCGGGAGCAGAGGCAGCTTCACAATCTGTCAACCCCACCCCCACCCCACCCCCACCCCCGTTCTGTGCCCTTTATGGTCCGGGCGTGTAGTATAAATAAATACTCATCTTAGTTTTCATCTCCCTGTGTGCTTTTTTACAGATGAGAACCCCGAGGTTCTGAGGAGGAAGCGATCGGCTCAGAGACACACACAGGTCACAAGTGGCAGAGCCCTGGCTGGAATCTAGGCATGCTTCCAAGTTCACTGCAGCCAAAATCAATTTCCTAGAGGCAAACCCTGGCCAAAGCCCTTACCGTGGTCCCTCTTTCTCCAAGAAAACCCAAAGTCCAAGTGGGAAATAAGTCAACTTTAAGTGCCATAAATTCCAGAATAATACATTGGGTGGACCTGCAACTCTGGCTTCTGCCTAGGAGTCTTCAGCAGACACCCACCTCTTACGCTTCACCCATAGGACACAGCTTAGAGGTCTTGAGGTTCTTGGGGGGGGGAGTTCACCCATCACCCCTACCCCTGCAATTGTTTGCTATTTCCTCCTCCCATTCCCACCCCTGAGCTTCCTGGGGACAGGTCCTGCCCTGATTTGTCACCCAGCGCCTGGCACCGGCCCTGGCATGTAGTCAATGTTAAATAAATAGTCGCTGAACGGCAAGGGAACGGGCAGAGGCGCGGGGAGTGGGTAGAGGGGTGGCCTTGGTAGAAAAGAAAAGGTGTCCTGTCTTCTGCGGCCCTCTTCTCCCCTCCCCATTAGTCTTTTCTGGGGAAGGTAACAGAATGGGCGAGGAGGCCCTGGCCACCATGGGTATAAGCAGGTTACTCACGCATTATCAGGAAGAAACAGAGTCTGCAGGCCAGCAGGACTGGCTGGAAATTGATCTCTCCCCAGTGCCAGGAGGCAGAGCAAGGGGGAAGGCCTGTGTGGCTGCGCGGGGATTGGCTGAGAGCAGCTCTGAGGCTTGAGGATCTGTGACTCCCAGTGAACTATGTTGGACGTCTGTCTTCCTTGACCTGCTTGGTTAGGATGCAGAGATTGGGGTGGTACACAAACCGGGGGTGTGGTCCAAAAGACCGCTCATTTGCACTTCCCAGACACTTTGGAATTCGGGCGGGCATCTCTCTGAGATGCAGGAGACTGTACATTGCTGGGAGGGGGGTCCAGAAGCGGAAAGCCTTCCTAAAATGAAGGGGCAGGTGAGCCTTCGCTAGACCTAGGGCCAGACATCTTGATGTGACCACGCTGGGTGACTCTTCATGCACTACAAGGCCAACTCTCTTGGTCAGTCTTTACACTCAGGGCTGGGGATCTTTTTGCAAAGGTTTTCTACTCTCTAGACCTCAGGAGGGCAAGAAGCTACCGAGGTCTTCCCTGGCTGTTCAGACACCAGTGCTCTCTCGCTCCCCACCCCCACCCAACCCAAGTTTTCTTTTCTTTAAAAAAGCTTTTATGACTAGACAGTGGTGGCACACACCTTTAGTCCCAGCACTTGGGAGGCAGAGGTAGTAGGCAGATCTTTATAAGTGTCTCAAAAAATAAACCAGTAAAATAGATAGATAGAGAAGTTCTTTGGGAGTGTGTGGCATATGTGCAGGTGGGTGTACTTGGAGCCAGAGGTGGATGGCTAATGTCTTCTTCTATCTTTTTTCACCCCCTTCCCCCTTTTTGAGACAGAGTCTCTTAATTATGCAGACTTGGCTGTCCTGGAACTTCCTAAGTAAGCCAGGATGGGCTCGAACACTCAGAGATCCACTTTCCTCTGCCTCCAGGATTAAAGTGCCAGGATTAAAGGCGCACATCAAGCTTGGCTTCACCCTACTTTTTTTTTTTTTTTTTCAAGACAGGGTTTCTATGTGTAGCCTAGAATTGTCCTAGAACTCACTCTGTAGACCAGGCTGGCCTCAAACTCAGAAATCTGCCTGCCTCTGCCCCCCAAGTGCTGGGATTAAAGGCATATGTCACCACCACCCGGCTTCACTCTCCTTTTTGAGAATGGCTCTTTTATTTTGCTTTGTCATTTCTTTCTATTCTTTAAAGATTTATTTATTTATTTTATGTCTATGAGTCCACTGCAACTATCTTCAGACACACCAGAAGAGGGCATTGGATCCCATTACAGATGGTTGTGAGCCACCATGTGGTTGCTGGGAATCGAACTCAGGACCCCTGGAAGAGCAATCAGTGCTCCTAACCACTGAGCCATCTCTCCAGCCCTTCTTTCTTTTCTTTTGTTTGCTCTTCTTTTTTCTTTTCTTTTCTTCTAGTTTATCTTTTTTTCTATTCTTCTCTTTCTCTAGACAGGGTTTCTCTGTATAGCCCTGGCTGTCCTAGAACTTACTCTATAGACCAGGCTGGCCTCATTAAAGGTGTGTGCCATCACTGCCTGGCTGAGTCAGGCTCTTTTACTGAACATCATCTGGCTAGGCGAACTGACCAATGGGTTCCAAGAATGCCCTTGTCTCTGCTCCTCCCTCACAAAGCACTGACTCTGTACTTGGGTGCTGGGGATTCAAGGTCAGGTCCACACGCTCAGGCAGCAGGTGGTTTACTAACCAAGCCAGCTCTCCGACTCTTCTTCCTAACCTTTCTAAACCCAGATCATGGGCTGGCATGCGTCATTCATGCCTGGCCATGTTGGCATGCCAAAAAAAGTAGAGGTGATGAAATACAAAGATATTTCCTCAAAGGAGGCTTTGAGGCTGGAGACATGACTCAGTGGGTAAAATGGCTGCCAAGACTCAGTGTGAGTCTGACCCTGGAGACCCATATGAGAGAAAGAACTAACCCAATATGCTCATTGGCATTGAGTCACGGGTATCTGCACAGTCTCTCTGTCTCTGTCTCTCTCCTATATTCACAAATAAGAAAAAATATATATTTAAAAAAATAAACCATGAAAATTTATATTATCGAGTTTCTGTGTCAACAAAGGATTTTCTTATCGCCAGATTAAAAACTGCTGAAGATGGCTGGAGGGATGTGCTAAGAGCACTTGCTATGATAGATACAGTGGTACACACTTTTAATCCCAGCACTTGGAGAGCGGGGGGGGGGGGAGCAGGAGGATCTCTACGAATCTGAGGTCAGCCTGGTCCACACAGCAAGTTCTAACCAAGGCCTGTCTCGTCAAACAAGCAAACAAAATCAGAACTTGCTGCCTTTGCGGAGGACCCAGATTTGCCTCCTCAGCGTCCACATCTCTCAGTCCCCATCTGACAAATATCTGTAACGAGTTGCAGAGGAGTCCCATGCCTTCTTCTGTCTTCCGTGGACACCTGACCTGCATGTGGTACACACACATACACGAAGGCAAAACACACCCATACACATAAAAATTAAAAAAAAAAAACAAAAAAAAAATCTTAAAACAAAACAAAAACAGCTCGAGAGACGGAAAGGTGACTCATGGGGCAGGGCTGTGCGCTGTGCAGGCCTACCAGCTTGGGTTTGATCTCCAGGATCCATATACAAAGTCAGATATGACAGATCCATATCCAGTCAGGGGCTGGATAGATGATGGCCCAGCAAGAGTACTAACTGCGGGGCTGGCGAGATGGCTCAGTGGGTAAGAGTACTACTGACTGCTCTCACCATGGACCTCGCTTTGGTTCCCAGCACCCACACGGCTCATAACCAACTGTGACTCTAATTCCAGATGATCCAACGACCTCTGAAGACTATTAGATGTGATTGGCTACAAATACTTAAAACAGAGCAAATGCTTTTTTAAAGTGAGCTGCTGTAGTGCACGTCAGTAGTCTCAGCCTACCTACAGTGAGATGGGAGGTAGAAATGAGGAGAGAGTAGGCTGGAAGCTTGAGGACCAGCTGCCCTCAAATGCACTCATTACACAGCAACAGAAACAAGAGAGACCTTGTCTCATTGTGATGGTTTGAATATGCTTGGCCCAGGGAGTGGCGCTACTAGAAGAGTAGGTGTGGCCCTGTTGGAGTGGGTGTGGCCCTGCTGGAGTAGGTGTGGCCCTGCTGGAGTAGGTGTGTCACTGTGGGTGTGGGCTATAAGACACACCTCCTTGCTGCCTGGAAGGGAGTATTCTGCTAGCTGCTTTCAGGTGAAGATGTAAAACTCTCAGCTCTTCCTGCACCATGCCTGCTTGGATGTTACCATATTCCTGCCTCGGTGATAATGGACTGAACCTCAGAACTTGTAAGCCAGCCCCAATTAAATGTTGTCCTTGTAAGAGTTGCCTTGGGGTTGGAGAGATCGGCTCAGCGGTTAAGAGGACTGACTGCTCTTCCAGGTCCTGAGTTCAAATCCCAGCACCCACATGGTGGCTCACAACCACCTGTAATGAGATCTGATGCCCTCTTCTGGTGTGTCTGAAGACGGCTACAGTCTACCTACATATAATAAATATATAAAACTTTGTTTTTTTAAAGAGTTGCCTTGGTCATAGTATCTGTTCACCGAAGTAAAACCCTACCTAAGACACTCACCCAGGTGGAAGGTGACGATGGACTCCTGAAGGTTTCCCTCTGATGTCCATAACACAGTGTGACACCCATGCTCATACTAACACACACACATTAAATAAGGTCATTAATGGAAACACCAGTTTATAATGAGCCATTGAGCGTGTACATGCATCTGTTTTCTTATTGCCCCTGACTTATCTAAGGGATGCTTTTACATGGGGTTGCTGTCCGTGCAGAATTCCCATACTGTGCCCTTTGTAGAACTTGCTGATCCCCCAGGGCCTTGGAACGTCACCTCAAACAACACAGAATTTTCACATCTGTCCCCAGAGCAGGGATTGCCGTAGAGTCTGCTAGAAAAACAGACTGGGAACCTGGGGATGGAGGAAGGTGCGTGTTGCCTGAGCGAAGGAATAAGGGGGCTCAGGGCTCAGACCCAGGGCTCCTGAGGGTGGGAACCCTAGACCCGGAGGACGAAGTTGGCGCTGGAGGTTCGACCTAGAGTGAACGTGGACCCAGGCAAGCAACCAGACCTGGGACTTCAGTCAAGGTTTGTTGGGAAATGTGATGAAGACAGTTGTCAGTGGACAAAAACCACACCAAAGCAATGCATGCTAGTCCCGGTCAGGAGGCAGGAGAGGTACAGGAGGAAAGACATGCTCAAAGCTAATCGGGAATGAAACTGTCCTCCCAAGGGCCACCTCCCATCTGTCTTCCTGTGAGGACCTGTGCAGGCTTCTCCTCGCCTCCAGCCTTCCCTCAGTACCAGGAAGGCTGTAACTGCACTCCCTGACTCTCCCAGAGCCAGAGGTTCAGGGTTCAATGTTCAGATTTTAAGTCCTAGTATTCCAGGCTAGGTCTGATGGGCGAGCTTTCAGGCAAACAGATTCCTTGGTTCTCTTTCTTAGTCTCCAAAGCTATGGGTGACATTACATCCCTGTGTGACAACTGTTCTACAATATAGTGGCTGGTTATTCAGTCTCTGCTGGCCTTGGGCAGACTCTGGGAGACCCTAGAAAAAGCAGAGGGCGAATGGCACCTAGTGTAGACGGCCACTGCCATGGGCAGAGCACGTACCCCGGGCTTCAAATTCTAAGCGAAGGGCAAAAGCTAAGCCCTGGAGACCACAAGGGGCAGCAGAACCACACGGAGAGGTGAGGAAAGGGGCGCTTGGGACACTAGGAGAGCGGGTGGCCTCTGATCAGCGCATTTCTAGGCCTTTTCTGTGGGGTTCATGATCTGGGAAGATCGGGATTGGGAGGGAGCCCGATTCTCCAGCAATCGAAGCTCATGAACAGAGGATCGCGAGGCGGACGCCACCGTGTACATTGTGTCCCTGCAGCAGCTGGGCCACCTGGACAGCTCTGTCCCCTGCCAGGCCTGGCCGAGAGTAAAGGTGTGCAGTGGCCCGGTTCCACTGGCGCAGCGGGTCTGGACTCCCAGTCCGAAGGTCCAGACGGTCAGCCAGCGCGAAGCAGCCACCGTTGTCGCGGCCCCCACCCTCCCGTCCGTGTCTCCCTTCTGGTAAGTGGATCTGTGTGCCCCCTCACCCGGTCCCGCTGCGTACCTGTGGCTCCAGCCCGAGACGCGCTCCAAGGCGCCGGCGATCCCTCAGTGACATCCGAGCCCCGGGCTCCAGCTCCCGACGCCACCTCCAGTCTCCGGCCGCCGCAGGGGAGGCGCCGTCTCTGGCCGAGGAGGGGCGGGAGTCTCTAGTGGCGGCGGGGCTCCGGGAGCCGCGCCCCTTCCTCTTGTGATCCTGTACGTGGTCCCAGTCCCGGGCCCCCGACCTCTAATGACTGCAGAGAATTCAAGCCGGAGGGCGATCGCACTCGCTTCCAGCACTGCCGGATCCGCAGGCAAGACTTTAGGACCAGCAGGCTCCTCTCAGTGCGGAGGTCAAACCCGCCCCGAGGCAAAGGCTCACCTTCCCTTTTATTTTTAAAACCTTTAAAAAATTACATTTATTTATTTATTACTTAATTATTTGGTAAATAAGTAATGGGGGACGCTCCCTTGTGGAGGAGTCGGTTCTTTTCTTCCACCCCGTGGAGTACTGGAATCCAACTCAGGAGATCTGGTTTGGCGACAGGAGCCTTTATCCACTGGACCATCTCTCCTGGCCGGTTCTCTTAAACTCCGCGGAGAAAACAGATGTGCCTGGAGTTCCTGCCTCATGCTCTCCCTCTGAGTGGGCTTTAGATGGCTGGCTACTTGATCAACTTGCTCTTCAGACCCACATTTCCAAAACCATGCCACCTACTGGACTCCTTCCACAGGCTCTTCTCTCCCTTCTTTGTCGCCCTCGCTTCCCATAGCTCCCTCCACTAGACCCAGACCAAGGGGGACCCTGAACATATGTGCTCGCATCTGCTACTGGGAGTGAGGTCTTCACCTTTTGGGACAAGCCCACCTGCAAAGAATGCTCTGCTGGGGCTGGAGCAGTAGGCTAGAGATGACCTAGTGCTTTAGATCACATGTTGCTTTTGCAGAGGATCTAAGTAGGACTCCCATCACCAATCATTTCTAACTCCAGTCCTAGGGGATCCAACACCCTCTTCTGACCTCTGAGAGCACCAGACAGGCACATAGTACATGTCATGGTGTACAGACATGGGTAACATTCATACACATAAAACATATATTTGTGTGTGTGTGTGTGTGTGTGTGTGTGTGTGTGTGTGTGTTTCAAGACAGGGTTTCTCTGTATAGCCCTGGCTGTTCTGGAACTCACTCTGTAGACCAGGCTGGCCTTGAACTCAGAAATCTGCCTGCCTCTGTCTCCCAAGTGCTGGGATTACAGGCATGTGCCACCACTGCCCGGCCTAAAACATAAAAATTTTAATAATATAAACGAATGTTCTGTCGCTGGGTAGTGGTGGCACACACCTTTAATCCCAACAGTTGGAGATAGAGGCGTGCAGATCTCTGTGGGTTTGAGGCCAGCCCTGTCTACAAAGTAAGTTTCAGGACAGCTGGGGCTATACAGAGACACCTTGTCTCAGGCAGAAAAAAGTGTTGTCTTTCTCTGCCACCATGCAGTCTGTTGTCCAACTTCCCAAAGTCTGTGAGTACCCACTCAAATGAACTGAGAGACAAAACTCCATCCGGGAGTCTGGGCTGCCAGGTCCTGGGCCTAGAGAGCCTGAGGGCTCTATTTTCCTGGGTCTTCTGGGGATAGAGGAGACAGCCAAGGAGCCTGACTCCTGATGAGACACCCCCTTACCCCACCCCGTTCCACTTTTCTTCTGTGAAGAGGAAAAGCCGACCCCAAGACCTAGAAGCTGGCCTGCCAATGCCAGTTAGATGTTGGCACTGCCAGGCGTGAACTGGCATTCACAGGAGGCCTCAGCGTCCTGCCCAATACAAACCACCACACAAGGCGCCCACGGATCATTCCATACCAGTGGTGATCAGGACACAACCAGGTCTGTCATCAAATCAGAGACAGACAAAACATGAACACAGTCTACACTTCTAGAATGAACAAATAAATGACTTCTCAAGCCGCTGTTTTTACAACTAGTCTGTCTGTCTGTCTGTCGTCTGTCGTGTCTCTCTCTCTCTCTCTCTCTCTCTCTCGTTTGTATATAGTGGACTGGAGAGACGACTGAATGGTTAGGAGCACTTGTTACCCCAGTAGAGGACCTGCTTTGGTCCTCAGCTTCCGTGAGGCATCTCACTGCTATCTGTAACTCTAGATCCCGACCAGCCTGGGCTGTGTAAGGAGACTTTGTCTTATAAAAATGAAAATCTAGATGTCTCCCTTCTTCTGTGGCTCTGTGAGATGTGGGAGAGTTCTCCTCTGGAGTCCCCTGTATGGACAGACTTGTGCAGGGTTGGACACACTGAGCTTGCTGTCCCTGAGGCTGAGGGGTGGGTGATGGAACGATGACTCAGTGCCACTCAAGCATGAGGAGCTGAGCTTGGGTCTGCAGCAGCTAAGGCCACAGGGCTCACGTTTGTAACCCAGTGCAGGGGACATGTGGTGTGTGTGTGTGTGTGTGTGTGTGTGTGTGTGTGTGTGTGTAGGTGGACTCCTGGAGTTGGCTGGCCAGCTAGTCTAGCCAAATTGATGACTTCTGTGTGAGACCCTGTCTCAGAAAATAAGGTGTAGAAATGATAGAAGAAAATACACAATGGTGATCTCTGCCCTTTACACACACACACACACACACACACACACACACAGAGAGAGAGAGAGAGAGAGAGAGAGAGAGAGAGAGAGAAGAGAGGAGAGGTATACATGCATATACCACACACAGAGAGAATGAGGAGCAGGTGGTACTTGTCATTTGAGCTGAAAGTACCGTGACTCCAGCACTCAGGATGTAAAGGCAGGAATTCAGGAGTTCAAGACCAGTCTCAGCTACACAGTGAATGTGAGGCCAACCTGGCCTGCATGAAACCTTGCCTCAAAGAAACAAACAACAACAACAAAAAAAGCAATTCAGAAAGTGTTTAGCAAAACCATGTTGTCTGTGCTTTTTATTTTGTAATTGTGTGTGTAAATTTGTAAATGCTCGTGTCTGGTGTGGGTTTCTACACTTGAGTACAAATGCCCACAGAGGCCAGAAAATGGCATCAGATCAGGAGCTAGAGTCTCAAGCAGCTGTAAAGTGGAAGATGTGGGTGCTGGAAACTGAACCGGGGGACCTCTGGAACAGCAGTACAAATCTTGACTTCTGAGCCATTTCTCCAGTCAAACGTCCATTTTTGAAATTCCAACAAAACACGAATCACTGCTTCTCTGCAAATATCTGCTTAAACTGTAGATGCCTCTTCAGGGCAAAATTTTAACTTTCTGTTTCATTTGAGAGACAGTCTCAGGAC
>OZ030015.1:37579956-37584956 GCA_964023405.1 Apodemus agrarius | reverse complement strand
TGCTTCCAACTGCGACGGTTCCTATGTGAAATGAAGATAACTTCTCATGCTGGGATGCCTGTGTTGGGAAGAGAACCGTGATGTGCAGAGCCACGAGTTCCCTAGGGGGAATCACCGCCATGGGGGTAGAATTCTGCCATGGGGTTCCCTGGGGTTCAAGGAGGTTTCCCTGCCCTTTGATGCAGCAGAAAACCCTCTAACAAGGCTTACACAACCTCAAACTGAGCAACTCGGGAAACGGGCTGAAGCAGGAGGCCAGGAGGGCAAGTTCCTGGTTCAAAGTCATAAACACGTGCTATGAAACTGAAAACAAGATTTCCCTTGATAAACACAAAAATCAAAGGCAAGACAATGTGGACCCTGCTTGTTTTTTCCTCTCTCTGCACCCAAGGAGGGTTAACTTACATTCTGCGTTTTTCTTCTTACCCTAACAGGAGCTAAGAGACTAGGCTGAGGTGGGTCAGGTGAGACCCAGAGTGACAGGCTTCCATCCCAGAGATGGCCGGGGGCCAGACTTCCTTCTTCCTTCCCTCTCCCATTGGCAAAAGACGCCGGTAATGACCAGTCCTGACGCTGAGTTACAGGATCTCCCGCCAAGCCGTATCTCCTCAGTGGACTCTTTCTCAAAACCCCTAAGCCTTTGCTCTCTGCTCCACCCGACACCTCTGTGGTTTAAATGTTTACTGTCCCCCAGGGGCTCGGGCATCTGAACACTCGCTCCCTAACTCGGAAAAGTGGTAAGGAAGGTTGAAGAACCCTGAGGCACCGAGACAGCTTGCTGGAGGAAGTGGGTCATTAGGGCACCTCTGGTTTTTATAGCCCAGCCCTACTTCCTGTGCTCTCTCTGATTCCCTGCCTGGGAATGAATTGAGACCCACCGCTTCCTGCTCCAGTCAGCAGGCCTTCTGGCCAGCATGGGATGTACCTCTGTGAACTGTGATGTACCTATGTGAACTGCGATGCAGGGTAAAGTCTTCCTCTCTGGCGTGGCTTTTGGCAGGCATTTTAACACAGCAATAAGAAAGAAGCAGTGCAGCCACACTAGGGACCACGGGGTCATTCAGGTCTCTGTCCTATTAGAAAACACTTTGAAGGATAACAGACATTCCTGGCGGTACCAGGCTTAGACACCGGTACCAGTGCCCGTTGAATGAGTGTGTGGGGAACATACCCCCATGTGAAGGGCATCGCTCTCTGAGTTCACAGTTAGTAACGACATCGCTTTGACTTTGAAGATGCTAAGATCAGCGTATGTGCACTGCAAGCATGTATCACAAGGAACATGGTGCGTGTGTGTGTGTGTGTGTGTGTGTGTGTGTGTGTGTAAGAGCATGCAGACAGAGTTTTGGGCACCAGAGGGAGAACTGAGTGAATTGAATAAATGAACTATTTAACCGGCAAGCAGCTATCAAGAGCCATGCATCATAATGAATGGGAGGGGCAGAGGTCATAGGTCATAGGTCATAACTAAATGTCAACAACAGCATTCTATCCACTAAGAACCATTACTAGCAAGCTCTCTGCCCTGGCACCAGCCACTCTGAAGAGACAAGTGGCTCTACTCATCCCTTAAGGGGAAAAATCCTTTTTAGGGGAAAATTATAAATATATTTATATACAATAAATTTATTATTGTTATTAGTGTCGTGATTATTATTGTTACTGAGACAGGGTTTCACTATGTAGCATGGCTTGGAGGAACTTAACATGTAGACCAAAATAGCTTTGAAGTCAGAGGTTCAGCGGCTGCTACCTCTCAAGTACTGGGATTAAAGGTGTCCATACTATCATACCTAGCTAGGACCACATTTTTCATTTTTTATTTTTTTATTTTTTTATTTTTTGAGTATATAGGGCCTCATTATATAGGTCTGGCTGTCCCGGAATTCACTATGTAGACCAGGCTGTCTCAAACTGACAAGAGAGCCGTCCATGTCTGCTTCTCGTGTGCTGGGATTCAAAGTGTGCTCCAGCATACCCTGATAGGACCACACTCTTTTAAAATTATTATATGTGTCTGGGTGTTTAGCCTGCATGAATGTCTGTGCCACCCATGTGTGCCTGGAGCTCACGAAGGTCAGAAAAGGGCGTCAGAGGGACTGTGAGGTACTCCGTGGGGGCGGGGTATTGAGCCCAGGTCTCTGGAAAAGCAGTCAGTGCTCTGAATTGTTGGGCCATCCTTCCAGCCCTTGGAACAAAACAAACTTTTAACACATCAGTTGACAACGGATTGGCTATTTACTTCAGGTCTCCACAACTGATTTTTCAGTTGGAGTTTTTGTTTATTTGTTTGTTTGTTTGTTTTTGTTTTTTTCCGAGACAGGGTTTCTCTGTATAGCCCTGGCTGTCCTGGAACTCACTCTGTAGACTAGGCTGGCCTCGAACTCAGAAATTCGCCTGCCTCTGCCTCCCAAGTGCTGGCATTAAAGGCGTGCGCCACCACTGCCAGGCTCACTTGCAGTTTTGTTTGTTTGGATTCTTTTTCTTGGAGGGTGTGTATATGGTGCACATGCGTGAGTGTGCCCAGATGTCCTCAAGCATTCTCTACATTGTTTTTTTTTTTTAAGATGTATTTACTTCATATGTGTATGAGTCCTTTGCCTACATGAACATATGTGCACTATATGCATGGCTAGTGCCTACCAGAGTCAGACGAGACAACTGGGACTCCTGGAACTGGAGTTTCAGATTGCCGAGAGCTCCACGTGGGTGGTGGGACCCAAACCCCGAACTGGAAGAGCAGCATGTGCTCTAAGCACTGAGTCATCTCCAGCGTCCACTTTACGTCTCAAAACAGACCGAGCCTGGAGCTACTGATTTGCACTGCTGAGCTGGCTAGCGAGTCAGAATGATCCTCCTGTCTCCACCTCTCCAGTGCTAGGGTTATAATCTCCAGGTCACTTTGCAGGCTGAGCTATCTCCCAGCCCACTGTTAGTTTTTTAAAAATACTTTATTTTTATTTTATGTATATTAGTGTTTTGTCTTCCTGTATGCCTGTATGAGGATGCTGGTCCCCTGGGGACAGGCGTTACAGACAGTAGTGAGCTGCCATGTGGCTGCTGGGAGTTGAATGTGGGTGGGTCCTCTGGAGGAAGGGCCGGTGCTCTTAACCACTGAGCTGTCTCTCTGGTTCTGACTGTTGTCTTTTGAGACAGGGCTTCACTCTGTAGTACCAATTGGCTTGGATCTGCCCGGTTTCCTATTTATTCAATAAAGAAAGCTACTACTCGAGCCGGGCGTGGTGGCGCACGCCTGTAATCCCAGCACTTGGGAGGCAGAGGCAGGCAGATTTCTGAGTTCGAGGCCAGCCTGGTCTACAGAGTGAGTTCCAGGACAGCCAGGGCTACACAGAGAAACCCTGTCTCGAAAAACCAAAAAAGAAAGAAAGAAAGAAAGAAAGAAAGAAAGAAAGAAAGGAAGAAAGAAAGAAAGAAAGAAAGAAAAAAGAAAAGAAAGCAAGCTACTACTCAGGGCTGGAGAGATGGCTCAGAGGTTAAGAACACTAATTGCTCTTCCAGAGGTTCTGAGTTCAATTCCGGGGAACCACATGGTGGCTCACAACCATCTGTGGTGGGATCCGATGCCCTCTTCTGGTGTGTCTGAAGACAGCAATGGTGTACTCACACATAAAATAAAGCAAGCTAGTACTTAAGAGGAAGGGAGCACACTGGGATAAAGAGAAGGTGTATATTTTAGAAGGTGCTGCTAGCTCTACCATGGGGTCAGAGGGCTGGAATAGAGTGAAGTCATATGATAGTGTGTAGTTTAATAAACTATAAATGTATACTTATAAGTGCTATAAATGTATATTTAAATTAATAGGCACCTTAAATTAATAGGCATTATAAATATTTATTTAAATTAATAGGCGCATTTGAAAAAGTAAAGAGCCCAGTAGTGGTAGCGCATGCCTTTAATCCAGCGCCTGATAGGCAGAGGCGTGAGGATCTCTCTGGATTCACGGCTTACAGAGTGAGTTCCAGGTCAGCCAGGTCATAAAGAAAATCTGTCTCAAAAGCAAAAACAAAAACAAAAACAAAAACTACAAAAAAAAAAAAAACAGTAAAGAGCTGGGGATGTAGCTCAGTGTTTGTCTATTGTATACAAGACCCTGGGTTTAGTTCATAGCAACACACACGTAAAAGAGGTAAAAATCAATTTTAGTATACGAGGAGCTAGAGCCATATCTCAGTTGGTAGAGTGCAGAGTGCCTGGCTAGCACACACAAGACCCCGTGTCCGAGCCCCAGCACCACATAAAACTGCACGTGATGCTGCATGCTAATAACCTAGCACTTAGGAGACGGAGGCAGGAGGATCTGAAATTCAAGGTCATCCTCAACTGTGTAGAGGGTTTGAGGCCATATATTAAATGTCTCAACACGGTGTTAGCTCATTCTCACTCTCTCGATCAAACCCATGACCGAGTGCTGGAGAGACGGCTCCGCGGTTGGAAACAGTGCCTACTCTCCCAGAGGACCCAGATCCACTTCCGAGCATCCACACCCGTCAGCTCACTCACTACCTGTCATCGGTTCCATCCATTCCCACCCCCACCCCCCCACCCCACCCCACCCCCACCCCACCCCCAACCCCCACCCCACCCCCCACCCTCCCACCCTCCCACCCCATCCCCCCACCCTCCCACCCCCCGCTTCTGTCCGGGAAGGCCTGAGCTTTGCAAACCAGGGCACGATTGCACAAACCGCCAGCACCGCCATGGGCTGTTTGCTCTGTGTTCATGGCCCCTTGACCCAGCACCTGTAAAATATTTATAACAGCCGAAGCGAGGCTGAATACTTGCGTGCACGTAGTACACACACAGACAAGTGTCTCACCCACACGTACATGTAAACAAAAATAAATAGTATTTTTAACTGGGCAAGACAAAGAGATAAAAAGGGGAAAGGAAAAAAAGAACTGTAAGACAAGGTCTTAATAAGTCAGCCAGAGCCGGGGCGGTGGTGGCGCAAGCCTGTAATCCCAGCACTCTGGGAGGC